>OX387343.1:32309309-32909309 GCA_947563465.1 Archips xylosteana | reverse complement strand
AAGACTAGGTACATACTACATCTAAGGATTGGAGGTGTAATAAAATACAAATCACATTGCATAACATTGACATTGTCATTTTCTACTCACCAACTTCATTTCAAGTCCCAGTACAGTCAAACAATTTAATTCCTAGGCCACTATGGAACCTTGTCGCATTAACTACTAGATAATTACAACGTCAGTGAGGGTCAAAGGATTATCAATTTTCCGAACACAACATGCAATAAACGTTTTCGCTCCATGAAATAAGGGGAAAAAAGAAGTTTTGACGATGGACAGTAGGGTGTTTCACTTTTGTAGGTGAAAATAATTTTTGTGATATTTTTTCTGACGTTGCTCAGCTTCCGGTTCTAGCTTATGTTAATAGAATATTTTACAAATTTCAAGTGGATTGGACGATGTATAGAGGTTGCACAGAATGAACAACTCTAAATAAGAATCGAAAAAAAGAAGTAATTACTTTTATTTAAAGATAGCACAATATGGTAGCCACACATCGTTTTTAAGTGAAAGAAAATTAAATTAAGCATAAAATAGAACATTAACTACTCAATAAATAATTTACTACTTAGACTACACAAGTTACAACCTCATATTTGGTTCGCTTGACCACGCATTTTCTGTTGCATGCTTGTTTCTGCTATTCGTCTCGGATCGAATCATTAAATAAAGAATAGTTACTCTGTCTTCTAGAATCTTACAGGCTGCGATTGATGGCAACAATTTACAGTTTCAATGTTAGAGTAGAGTAAAGGTTAATGATGCTTAAATTTTTTGAGCCATTTCGCTTCTTTTGGTCACCAGAGTTCGATGAATAGTAGTAGACGGCGATATAGAAACATCTGAGACATCGTGACCAAGGCTTTTAACAACTGTAATAACCGAAGTACTAGCTTGCCGAGTGGAGAGTTGTTCGCGGTCCTATGCAGCTATGAGTGTCCAATCGAGAGATTTTAGTTTACTTATAAATAGGACGTGATATTTTTGCTGGTGGTACAGAGAATAGAATTATTTTCATCGTCTTCATGACTTGATGACTACTTAATGAAGAGCATTCTTGGTCCAAGGTCACTGTCATGTTGATTTCTTTAATCGATTTTAATGCTACATTTTATAAGTATCCACATTGTCTTGTCTCTTACGCTTTCGGATAATTTCTAAGGAAAACGTTAAAAAATTACGGTAAGTGTTCCTTATAAAGTTATTAAATTTTAGCCCAAACGGTTACTGTCTTGACATATATATTAGCCTTCTTCCACACTTCTTGCAGTTTAATACTTGTCTACTTAGTGGCGTCCGAAAGAGTTTTTTTTTCTTTGTGATGGTGTAAAAAAAATTTTAAATAAAAAATAAAACCTTCTTCAAAAAACATCTGTTCTGTTTTAATAATAATAATATTTTTTTTGTTGACATTGAATTAATTTTGTATTTAATTTTAATTTCCTGTTTTGTTCGTTAATTGAATTCCACGGTGTGACATCTTGTTTAATTTTAATAGAAATGACAATGATTTTAGATTTAAGATTGTCAAATAGTTGCAATGCCCTTGCAGGGTTCACGTCTAACTGTGCTTATGTAAGACCTTTACACTACGTGTGAGCAATAAAGTTTATGATTATGATTATGATCATCCAAAAAACTATGAAATAATAATTGAACCGAACCGACCACAGTAAGCATGAAAATATCTTTCTTCTAATCTGTTTGAAGTTGGTGCCTCAGCTCGAGCCAGCAGGAGTGGACCTAGTAATCTAACTTACCTACATAGCTACCTACTATCTATAGGGCTTCTACACCTCTGCTGGCTCGTGCTGAGGCACCAACTTCAAACAGATTAGAAGAAAGATATTTTCATGCTTACTGTGGTCGGTTCGGTTCAATTATTATTTCATAGTTTTTTGGATGTTTTTTGAAGGAGGTTTTATTTTTTATTTAAAATTTTTATTTTTTGCTTTTTAGTTGTTTCTGTATAAAATAGATGCGTAGGATAAAATCATCAGTTTGACTTCGAAATAAGTTTATGTTAAAAATTCTATTTTTAATGATCGACGGGGTTGTGTCGTTTTATTACATAGTTCTATGATACTTTTTGAATGCAAATGTTCGACTTGTCACCGAAAATACTAAAATCGCTATACATTTCTCTTGAATTTTTGAGGAGTTTCGTCAATTCCTCATGGATCCCATCATCAGAACTGGATTCTGGTAACAACGGGACCAACCGTGAAGCAAGTGCTTTCAAACAACGAAAAAAATTTCCAAATCGGTTCATAAATGACGGAGTTCTGAGGTAACACAAGTTAAAAAAAAAAAAAAAGAACATACAACCGAATTGAGAACCTCCTTTTTTTGAAGTCGGTTAATAAACCAACAGCACTTGTTCCTTGGAAGGAAGTCCAGCTCCTAACAAAATATCACAAGGAAACATTATTTACGTTAAAATATGCTTCAATCTTTTAAACGACACACTTAAATCACTTATAACCCTCCAATTCAGATAAAAAACTTGAAAATTTTGCTAACCTCTAATACACCGATATCAATTACTTGACATAAAAGTCATCAAACTGTGCAACCTTTAGATGATAATCGATTTTACTGATTTTTGGCGTATGAACTTTACATATGAGTGGAAACAAGAATTCGAGCAAAGTCAAAGAATCAAAAATTTTGAAAAATGATGCACCCTAATGGACAGTGGCAATTCAAGTTATTAATACACAAGCAAACTCCTTTCCTTCCTATTCATTATTGTTGACACATGTTCGAAAAGATAGAGATGTCATCATGACGTACATCACGCAATAATCACTGTTAAACGATTCATTACGAAATGGTTCTATTAGATAGTTTAGTTACTATGAGCTTCTCGATGAAGAAACAGCATCGTGAGAAAACCTGCAGCCATCTGCGAAGAAATTCAAAGGCGTCCGTATATGAAGTCCATAATCCATCTTGGGCTAGAGTGCTTACTGCTTAGCCCGTTCCCTCTAGCCTATGAGATGAGGCCTGTGCCCACCAGCGGGACTTATATAGTGTGACTAAAATGGGATACTAGTTAAATAAAGAATTATCATTAAATATCATTCCAATATACTGAGCCTTACCGATACAAATATCGACGTGTGAAAGGTTCACCCAATGTTTGATAATCCAAAAAATCAGATGAGTAGGTAAGTAGCACATGTTCAGCAAGTTGTGATTAGGAACATACATAACAGCGGATTTATCCAGTCAGAGATACTTCGTTTTTTTTAGCATTAGAAAGAAGGTAAGTGATCTTGATGTGTCGTTATATTGAAAAACGCTTTTGAAAAATTTTTTTTTACCAAAAATAATTTAAAAATGCAATTCAGTTAACCACTAACGACTAATGGGTACCACTTACAAGCAAACAATGCAGTTGATAAATATATATGATATGTAAATCATCTTTACAAGTTAAAATAAAAATTAAAACTAGATGCTTTGATCAATTATAACTGTAGATACACATTGCCGAACAAAATCCCCTTCATAGAATGTCCGAACTTTTTTATTTGGTTGCGTAACAAATAAAATCATCACCTACACAGAAATTTGAACCTAGTCTTTACTTCATTACAGTCGAATTTCGGTAGCGGCAAACTCCACTTGACAGCTAAACTTGACAATTTCACGCAACGTTCTCAGAAAAAAGAAGGCCACTTTTATCAAAGTGGCGCTCATTTGGCTCGGACATTTTCGGGCGCGCGACTGTGGATCTACAGTTATAATTGATCAAAGACTAGATGAGATGTTTATTTTCTACTTTCTACCGCACTCTCTTTCACGTGTGTCTTCCCAGAGTGTTAAACTATCTCTATATCAAATATCATCTGGGTGTATCAACTTTTGCTATGGTTACACAAAGTTTGTCCTTCTGACAACCTAAGCATTTGTCTGTCTATGAAACAGTATGAAGTGTCACTTGGACAACCGGGGATAGAGTAAACAACGCAAAAAAGTTGATTCACCCATCTAAGTCGGTTCAGCGGTTTAAGCGTGAAGAGCCGAGGTAACAGACCCTACGCGGGCAAAGTGCGGATCGGGAACTTCACACACACCATTGAATTTCTTCGCAGGTGTAAGCAGGTTTCCTCACAATGTTTTCCTTCACCGTAAAGCTCATGGTTCATGGTAAATTTCAAATGTAATTTCGCACATAAATTCCGAAAAACTAAAGAGGTGCGAGCCGGGATTTCAACCCACGACCCTCTGCTCGAGAGACCATAGGTCAAACCACTTAGACCGGGGGATGGCGACACAAAATATTACCTAGGTCATTTGTACCAGTATGGCGGTTCTTCAGGGGTCTAATTACCTAATGACAAAAAGGAAAATGATGGTCATAGCGCTGGTACCGGCGGTCCAATCGCGTGGGCGTTAATCGAACGTGTCGGATAAATAACGAGCGTCGAACGATTTGTTCCACAAAAATTCTTGTATTTTCCGATAGTCGATAAAAAATCAGAAGGCGGTAGCGTAATGCCATACTTCTCCGGTGTGGCTCACAGCCCGCCATACCGACGCAAACACATTAATTTAAAAACAACATTTCAACCATTTGTACCAAGCTAATTTTTGCACAGCTAATCATCGTCGAGTAGCCATTCGCGAAAATCACCATGCCATACTTTTGACGGTTTCAAATGGGCGCCATACCGCCGCAAAGAAATATTTTTTTTTATGCAAAACGATTTGTACCACCCTAAAACTTTTTTCAACAGTTCTCCGTATGATTATAAATAGAAGTCTGATAATGCCATACCTGCGGGAGGTGGCGAATGTGTACAATATTTTTTCAAAATTCTAAGTTTTTATTCGTATTTCAAACGATTTGTACCAGTATGGCACTAATTTTTCCTGTAAGTTTGAGGTTTGAAAAATATAAATACAAAATTTCAAACATCTAGGTGGCGGCAATCTTATCTTATAACCAGATGTTATGTTGTATAATATTGTACGGCTACCACCGCTCGAAAGATTTTTTAGACCCCTGAAGAACCGCCATACTGGTACAAATGACCTAATATTTTGTGTCACTATCCCTCGGTCTAACTAGGCCACCACGGCTTTTTTAGTAGTATGAAATACAATCAATCAATCAAACAAAATAAATATAACAATTTGTGATCCATCAGGGCTATCAGCTATCGGCGATTCAAATCGCATATGAGTTGCGCGCGGGCCTGTCCGCGCTGAGCGGCGGAGGGCGGGGGCCGGGGGGCGGGGCGGCGCTCCTCAGCAGGCTCCTGCTCCGTGAGGCCGAGCGGCTGGAGGCAACATATCTGAAAAGCAGATAAATTTATACAGTGTGGTTTAAAAAAAATCTACATTAATCATTAAACATTAAAGTTTCTTTGAAAATCACAATAAATTAATTGTTAGTTCCAAGTGAATTTTTAACCCTTTCACCGCCGCGCCTCGACAAAACCTTAGATTATTTAACGTAAACCTGCTTTGAATATTATGTCATTGTGTCAAGGTCACTTTAAATAAATAATAAATATTAGGGGACAATCTTACACAAATCGACCTAGTCCCAAACTAAGCAAAGCTTGTACTATGGGTACTAGACGACGATAAACATACTTATATAGATAAATAAATACATAAATACATAGAAAACATCCATAACTCAGAAACAAATATTCGTGCTCATCACACAAATAAATGCCCTTACCGGGATTTGAACCCAGGACCTCTTGCTTCGTAGGCAGGGTCACTACCAACTAGGCTAAAGCGGTCATTGACACTGTACTTTGTGACACTTTAACACTGTACTTTGTGACACCTATATGTGTTGTTGGCGTTGAAAAGGTTAATGGTGTCAATAGTGATTTAAAAGAACTAATAAATAAAAATAAATAAAAATAAAAAGCCTTTATTAATCCCCGCCTCTTTAAAGTACAGAACTAATAACTATTTGTTAAAGATTTATTTAAATTGGACTTTCCACAACATATTATGAAAGCAGCCTAAACTCTAACAGCTATACTATTGACCACTAAGGAATTCCACTGTGTATCATCTGGCTCCGTCATCAGATCATCTACGGCACTAAATTAATGTATTGTAACCCAGATTTGCAATGTTTGAAATCAATATGAAAGTACCTAAGAAATTATATAATTACTTTGATCTCCACACTTTGTTTTGTTGTCAGTTCAGAAAGTTTGTTAAATTAAAAAAAGTAATTGCATTACATTCCCCTAGTGGTATGGTGAGTATTTCTTTATGCCCATGGTACCATCACAGTGCTGAAATGCAACATAAATTGTTATTGATATACCTAGTATGTTAATGACTGACCTACAAGGTCTTATTTTAAGTTATCAATGCATCGCACTGGCCACAATTTATGCACAACCATTCAATGCACATAATATATAGCATTAAAACATAACACCCCTATTTTTGTGTTGAGGATTGAAAATAGGCAGAATATTGCCAATTTGCCAATGCATTACAGTGATTAATTAATACAAATTTGTGAATAAAAACTTTTCTATCAACAATTTATTTTTTTAAACATCACTATAATCAGGTGTATTGTTTTGTGAATAAATACCAACTGTACCAGGATGATGATGATGATGATGGTATTTTCTTAACCAAGTAAATAGGTACCAGCAATACTAAATTACAAGCGGTATCAAATGATTACCTCTTTTTGACAAGACCCATTCAAATGCAATACAATAAACAAATTCCATGAAGACAAAGTATGTATGTATGTAGAATGGCCAGTTTGCAGGCCATTTGCAGGTCAATGTAATAAGTATAATGATTCTTTGCCGGGGATCTTTCACAGTATCTATGTGTTGTATGGTACATCAGATCAATCAGAGTATAATTCTCTGTGTAATTTTTCACATTTGTAACCATTTTTGTTCCTTAGTTGATATTTATATAAGCTACTAGCTGTTGCCCCTGACTCCATCTGCAAAGAATTCATTTATTGCTATCCCGCAGGAACTTTGCAATGTTTGTGCATAAAAACTGTCCTATGACCTATACAAAGACTCAAACTATCTCCATACCAAATTTCATCTAAATCACTTAGGCAGTTTAAGGCTGAAGAAGTAACAGACAGACAGACACACTTTTGCTTTTACAATAATATAGTATGGATACAATAAGGGCTTACCTTTAAGGCAGGGTCAATTCCACGGTTATTTAGTTTGGGACGAAGTAAGGGCACCACCTCCATGCAGAGGGCCTCAAACACCTCCAAAGTCAGTCGGAAGGTATTTTAAAACTCTCTGTCCAGAGGTACAAGGAAATAAATAGTTCACGAGTCCCGCGTCTTTGACTTTAACGCTCTGTTAGCTCTTCAGCTAAAGCCTCTTCAAAGTTAAAATCTTGCAATTAGTTCTAATCTAAAAAACAAATTAAAATAAATTAAAAAACTAGTGTAAGTACATAGGAATTTCATACAATGTTTCACCCATTAAATAAACGAATTTTCAAATCCTTTCTAAATGTCTGCTACAAACAGGCAACTTCTGTGTAAAATTTCATGCTTGTAAGACTTGCTTTGCTTGCAGAGAGTGTAAGTCCTCTATCAGTTATATTATTCTCTACACAACCGCCCAAAGAAAAAAAGAGTTTTGCCTTGCTTTAGTAGACTAGCCAACACTCTGACATAATTTACCAAATTCACTGCTTAGCTTTCTTTAGAAGTGTACATTTTCAAAGTATTTTGCGGTATTTTGATAACTTCTCATATACTTTTGGGTACTTAATTACATATCTCAAAAGAAATATACGGTTGTAACTTAATGAGAACATGCCTTAAGATGACTATTTTAACTAAGAAACTTTCAAAATAAAATATCAAAGGTTAAAAGTAAAAACTGCATGTTACTTAGTAACTTTTGATTTAAGATACCTATTTGAAATTGATATTAAACAATAATACTTACATTGAAAAAGCAGGCTCTCGAACTGTAGGATGGCACAATAACAAAACCAAATCAATTGAACACTGAAACTCTTTCGAATTAACGAATAAATACGGCAAATCACAATACCTACTCAATATCAATCAGCAATGATACGTCACAAGTGTTACAACCAACAAAAATAACAAAATCGTCCACAAGGTCGCTTTTCCTACAAAATTCATCGAAACGAAGGCAAAACGACAACTATTTAGTTATCGTGTGATTTTGACGTTTCTACGCGAAAAACTTTACGTCAAACTCCGAAATCATTCACGAAGTTTGACTTTCGTGGTAGGCCAAATTCGATATCAATCTCGAAGTTCGTTTTTCGTAGTAGACAACACGTGACTAACTTCGAATCGAACGAATGGAAACGAACTTCGAATCCGTCAACGAAACGAAGTGACTTCGTGGTAGCAAATCTTCGATTCGAAGCCCGTAACTTCGAACTTCGGATTTCGTGGTAACCCCCCAGATGTCGTACGGTCCGAAATGGACTCAAGGAATTATTTTAGTACTAAAATTTAATTTCAAAACTTTTGACGAAATTAAAATTTGTGTGTTTTAATATTAAAATAATCTGTTTTATTATTTTATCACTAAATATTCATTTGGTTGCATCAAACATTTTCTTATTTGTGCAAAGCTGAATTATGAAGACACAACTCTCTAGTCTTATTTTTAAACACTAGTTTGGACCCAACTTTTTGAGAATTGGCAATTTAAAAAGTTACTTTTCCGCACGCGTGTGGAAAGTAAAATCCATACAATTTTTTTTCACACTTGCGAAAGTGTGCTGGGATGACTAACTTTCTATAGATATGTTGACTCGCGTCAAGAGGCACTTTCCGAGCATATGCATTGTAAAATACTTTTTGGGAGCTTTTCAGACGATTTTATAAATTTGTTTCGTAAAATGTGACACTTAATAGTTTCGACTAATATTTCTTACAAGCCTTCCGAGACCAATAGCTTTATTAGTGTATTTCTTTTCTTTTTATTCATGAATCCAAAACCCAATTGAGACTAATATAATAATATTAGATAATATTTATTAGTCGGTATGTATCGGTAACTAATAACTAATATTTTATTACTGTAGATTCGAGAAACGTATAAAAAATATTAACCTATTTAACGTACTTAAACTAAACTAAACTTGTAAAAAATATTAGTTCATGGACTAATATATATTGTCTAATAAGTTTCGAGAAATAGGCCCCTGCTCTACCGTAGAATAGACCCTTTACTTTTTCTCCTCCGAAAAAAAGTTTTATGTGATGGATGATCGAAGTTCGCATCGTACCGTCTCGCTTGCTCTTGTATTAAATACTATTAGCGTGAGGGGAATGGCACGATACTAAGTTCGAATTTTGTACTTCGTAGTATAGGGCGGTTTTATAACACAATATTCGATTTTCGAACTTCGCTTTGTGCCATTCCATTAGTTAAGCTAAATAGTAGGTAAGTACTAAATATTAAGAGTGAAAGGAATGGCATGATATGAAGTTCAAAAATCTAATTTCGTAGTAGCCCCCCAAATTATGTGCTTAAAAACCGGCCAAGCGCGAGTCGGACTCGCGCACGAACGGTTCCGTACCATTATCTATAAAAACTGCATAAAAATCACGTTTGTTGTATGGGAGCCACCCTTCAATATTTTTATAGTATTTTTTAGTATTTGTTGTTATAGCGGCAACCGAAATACATCATCTAATCTGTGAAAATTTCAACTGTCTAGCTATCACGGGTGAGATACAGCCCGGTGACAGACGGACAGACGGACAGACGGACGGTCGGACAGCGGAGCCTCAGTAATAGGGTCCCGTTTTTACCCTTTGGGTACGGAACCCTAATAAAATTGACATTGTCAATGTCAAATACAATTTTTTTCCTTGATTCGTCCGTACGGACAGGCTAAAGTCTGAGACCATAATGTCCAATGAAAAATTATTGTACAGCTTATTTTTTCTTTGGCAAAAGGCAGTGGCATTTTATCTATTGTATCACAGAAGAACAGGGGGGTTACCACGAAATCCGAAGTTCGAAACGAAGCCCGCAACGAAAATGGCACGAAGTTCGTCGGTGATCGCTACTACGAAGCAATTTCGGATTCGTGAGTTTCGTGTCGAAACCATAGACCACTTTCGATCGAACTTCGTGAGTCTTCGTGAATGGAAATAAATGGGAAAGACCGAATGGATAAATAAAGCGTCTTGCACAATTTCATTTAAAAACCGGTAAATGGATTATTAGCTTCAAATGGACCTAAAATTCCAATAAATAATTAATATTATACATTTCCAACATTCCGCTTCATCACAACATAGTTTTGAGCAAGTTTTAATGCTGAATTCAAGGAAATTTTGTGCTTTTGTTATTCTCATACATACCCAAATGATACAAACGTCAAACTGCGTGTGCGTACTTTAAAAACTTTAGCGAGAGAAGTAAGTAATCAAAATATATTTTTATTTTATTTAGTCATGTATTATAGTACATTTTTAAAACTTTGTCCATATATGTATAATAACAAGTAGCTAATTGTGTGCGACGAGTATTGTTACATGTAATGAGGAGTAATTAATTAATTCATTTGAGACTTTTCTTCAATCTAATCTTCTTTTAATATTTTATGACAAAAAGTGTATACTGACTATGTTATCTCAATTTTGAGTGACTTGTGGGTTGGAACGCTACTGCATAACTATGTCTATATATGAAACAAACACTGGGAAAGTTCAGCCAGATCTACCCACTAAGTTGGGGTTCTTCATATCGTCAAGAACATCACAACCACTATTATCCAACTTATGATAAGCACATGTCTGCACTCCAGTCTTCCTTTCTGAAATATGGGTCCGAGACCATTCCATATGTGAATGTGGCTTGGACGAGGATATCCTTGAACACATGTTTTTATACTGCCAAAAAATTGTTATGGCCTCCCTTCCAAATTTCCTCTCACTGTAAACTTAACTTCCTTCTTGCACTAGCACACACACCCACCTTATAAATGTAGGTATTATGTAAGTTTATAAAAATTTATTTATGTTTGTTAGTTTAATAAAATTTATGTTTCTGTTGTCTATTTCAGGTTCTCAGCCGAGTATCACACACCAAAGCTACCAAACACTAGCCAACCAATATTGTCTTTCAGAATCATCAATAGTATTGGTAGAGCTATATTTTTAAAAACTGAGGTGAGAGTAGTAAGTAATAAAAATCAATTTTATTTTAGTTCTGTTATAATATAATAATAATACATCTTTAAACCTTTGTCTATATATAATAACAAGTAACTAGTTGAGTGCAACAAGTATTGTTACATGTAGGTAAAGAGGAGTAATTAATTCATATGAGATTTTTCTTGAATCTAATATTCTTCTTCTAATATATAAAACAAACATTTATTTCTTAATTAGGAACTTGTTATCAAATCAGCATTGTTAAGAGATTAAAAATACACAAAATTAGTTCCGGGCTTTGTTTCAATGAAAACAGTGAGCCTTCTAAGCTATAGTACAGTTCTAGAATAACATAAAACAATGTTCCTAGGTAGTGGTATTTTAACAAAATTTATGTTTGTGTTGTCTATTTTAGGTGCACAGCCGAGTACTAGAAGCTACTGAACAAAGGACAGCCAATAGTGTCTTTCTCAACCTCAATATTGGCAGAATCATCGATAGTATTGATAGAGCTATATGTATTTTTATAAATTGAATTGAAATTGAAGTGAGAGAAGTAAGTAACCAATATCTATTTTTAATTTAGTTGTAGGTACTATAATAGATTTTTAAAACTTTGTCCATATCCATACTCTAATAGTATAAATGGGAAAGTGTGTCTGTCTGTCTGTTACCTCTTCACGCTTGAACTGCTGAAACAATTTTGATTAAATTTGTATTTACAGATAGTTTGAGTTTGCGGAAAGGGTATAGGATGGTTTTTATCCCAGAAATCACCCTTCAAAGGAGTGATAGTTTTTGTAGGGAATCAATAACCGCTGAACCAGTGTAAATTAAATTTGGTATAGAAATAATTTGAGATGTGAGAAGGGGTAAAGTATAGATTTTATCCCCGAAATCATCCCTTAAGCGGGGTGAAAATTAGAAAAGGGAGTCAATTAAAAAGGACTAGAACTTTTATAATTTATATGTGACTAGCTTTTGCCCGCGACTTCGTCCGCGTAGAATTCCAATTTGTGGTAAAGCTTCTTCATCTCTTTCATTGTATAAAACAAAAATCCGGCACCGGCAACATCCATCATTATTATCATTTCATCATGAGTATCAGTTAGTGAATATTATAAATCCCGTTTATTCCCTATCCCGCGGGAATTTCAACAAATTTGTCCTTATTCTTTGCAAAATTACACTTATTTTTATCCCGCGGGTATTTTGCATTTTCCCCGAGAAAAGTAGCCTATGTCCTTAAAGCTTTCTACCGATAAAAGAACTTTTAAAATCAGCCGCGTAGTTCAGTTCACTTATTTTTTTCCCGTGGGAATTTTGATTTTTCACGGAGAAAATAGTCTATGTAAGTAAGGGTTAGTGTAGCTACTCACTAATAGGTGAAAGAAATTTTCAAATCAGCCCTGAAGTGAAATTCACTTCTTAATATCCCAGGGGGATTTTGCATTTTACCGAATAAATAGTAGGTAGCCTATACCAATAAAGGATAGTGAAGCTTTCTATTGGTGATTTTTTTTTAAACTCAGCCCCGAAGTTAATTTTACTATTTTCTATACCGCGGGAATTTTGCATTTATCCGGAAAAAAGCATCCTATGTTAACCAAGGACAGTGCATCTTTTCTATTGGTGTAAGACATTTTAAAATGAGCTCCGAAGTTGAATTTTCTTTTTTCTATCCCTTGGGAATTTTGCATTTCCCCGGAAAAAAGTAGCCTATGTCAATAAAGGATAGTGTAACTTTTTACTGGTAAAAGTTTTTTTTTTTAATCGGCTCGGAAGTTTCAGAGATTATCTATCCCACAGGAATTTCCAAAAATCCTGCAATAAGTTTTTTTGTTGTTATGGTCATTTTCGTTAATACTGTATTTGAAAAGATTAGTAATTGTAGTTACGGAGATATGGTCCAGTTGATTTGAGTACCTACATATATAAATCCTGATTTAACTTTATCCCGTGGAAATTTTCAAAATTCTTTATATTCGCTTTATATTCTAATAGTCTAATTGCATGCCCAATTTGTACAGTTTAGTAATCTTCGTTATGGGCATAGGGTCACTCTTGACGAAATATATAAATCCCGATTATTCCTTATCCCGTGGAAATTCCGGAAAATCCTTTCTTATCGGATGCCTACGTCATACAAAGAACACACCCTCCACGTTTTAGGTCTCTACATACAGCGGTTTAGGCTGTGCGTTAATCCGGCAGTCAGTCATTTAGGACTTCAGGACAAAGCATTTTATATGTATTTGCATTGCACCAAGCTTTTATGCGAGTTCAACAATGATATTTGAATACTCAATTCGATTTTATTCGAAAAAGGTTGAACTCGCATAAAAGCTTCATCATCATCATCATTTCAGCCATAGGACGTCCACTGCTGGACATAGGCCTCCCTCATTGACGTCCAATCATTACGGTTGGAAGCGACTTGCATCCACCCTGAACCTGCGGCCTTCACCAAAACGTCCGTCCATCTCGTTGGTGGACGTCCCACGCTGCGCTTGTAAAAGCAAAAGCTTGGTGAAATGCAAATACTTAATACATATAATTAGCTATTATCAGAGATCAGATCAAGACGTGGTTGACAAACGTAGACAAAAATGGTTTGCAATATTTGAAGTTTCGTTTCGTTTACAATGTGTCAAAATAAAATGTAATTTAAATCAAAAGCACTAAGGAGTATTGATATCAACTTCGAAGCAAATCACCCCCAAAATAACTTTCTACTACTTTTTGACCCCGTCAAGGGATGAATTTCAATAAAATACGAAACACGTCTTCCATCAATTTTGTTAAAGAATGTTTATGCAAAATTTGAAGTAGATTGGACCAAGGAATCACGATGTCTCATACAAACTTTGCCCCCCTTTTTTACCCCCTTAGAAGTAGAACTACGGAAAATCCTTTCTTATCGGATGCCTACGTCATACAAAGAACACACCCTCCAAGTTTCAGGTCTCTACGATCAGCGGTTTAGGCTGTGCGTTGATCCGTCAGTCAGGACAAAGGATTTTATATGTATAGATGATTGTCAGAAGTGTGAGGACTTGATCCATGTATTGTTGGAGTGCGTCCAGGATTTGGAATTGAGAAGAAGAATTCTTGGAGGATTGGGTTCCATGTACAATGGCCAGGTCAATTGTTGGCTGACAGAGCCGTTATCGTGTGAGGCAGTCAGCATATACCATTTCATTGATCTGTCCCTTGAATAGGGAAGTGAGTAAGCTCTCATGAGGCTGACATGATCACCTGGAGTGTTCAAAGCCTCAACAAAAATTAGAAAAAAACTTATAATTTAACTTTTCATTTGAAATAAAAAATGTTTATGTATTTTTTGACCTATTCATCCATACTAATAATTATTATAAATGTGAAAGTGTTTGTCTGTCTGTTACTTCTTCACGCTTAAACCGCTGAACCGATTTTGACGAAAATTAGGTACAGAGAAATCACTTTGTTAGAAATAAAGAATCTATAAGTATGTACATATGTACCGGTAATTCAATACATCATCATCATCATTTCAGCCAAAAGACGTCCACTGCTGAACATAGGCCTCCTCCAAGGCTCGCCAAACAGATCAGTCCCGTGCAATCCACATTCAATGCGATCCCGCAACCTTAACCAGGTCGTCGCTCCATCTTGTTGGAGGCCTACCTACACTGCGTCTTTCAGTCCGTGGACGCCACGCGAGACCCTTTTTGGCCCATCGGCCATGAGTTCTAAAGACGATGTGCCCTGCTTACTGCCACTTGAGTCCAGCTATTCTTCGAACTATGTTGGTGTCGTTGGTGACTTTAGTTCTCGAGCGGATTTCATAATTTCTAATGCGATCCCACAGAGAAACTCCGAGCATAGCCCACTCCATCGCCCTCTGAGTGACTTCGAGCTTTCTTATGAGGCCCATCGTTAGTAATACACACTGTTAAAAGACTTTTGACTTGAGACATTGCGGTATAAGTATTGGATGACAAGATATTGCGGAGCTTCCCGAACGCTGCCCACTGCCCAGCCGAGTCTAATTCGTCGATTGACCTCCTTCTTGAAGTTGAACCAAGTTGCCAATAATACCAGAGGCCGGGCAGCAGCGTCCTCGGTATCTTTCGGTATCCCACTGCGGTCGCCAACCCGCCTGCCAAGCGTGGCGACTATGGCAATAACATAACGCCCTAAACCCCTAAGGGCTAGTCAAACTAAAATTCAATACACTCAAAAGTAATTAACTCTTTTCTCAAGATTTTGGTTTTGTTAGTTAGTGATGTTATTCAATACAATCAAAAGTTATACTTATTAGGTAAATGTTTTCTCAAGATTTTGGTTTTGTTAGTTAGTTAGTGATTTCTTTATTGCAGTAAGCCGACGAATTATGGGCTTGATGGATGTTTGAACGCAATTTGTTCGCTCTTGTTTTGCTTTACATACGTAGTGGGTTTTGGGTCCGTGCTGCGGCCCCACAGCAAGAGATTTAATTGTTGTCAGACTGTAAGATGGAACTTTAAGCTTTCTTGTGTTTCTAGTAGCCTTTGGCTTATCGACGTTAATGGGAAGGTGTTAAGGTCGCGGGCACGGCTTAACATATTATTTATTTACTGTTAATAATACATGTTGTAACGTTTCCTTCAGGCAGTCGAGCCCGACGTGTGGTGGAGCTCACAGCGCCGCGGCCCCGCCACTTGGATTAGCGAAGCCGGCTGCTGGACAGCGAGGGGCAGCAGCCGGCGGAGCTGGCAGTCATTCGGGAGGAGGGGGCAGAGCTCCGGACAGACTTGCAAGACATGACTCGAGCCGTCACATTGCTCGCTGAGGAGCTGAAAAGAAGTTAGTGCCGCGTAACGTGTTTAGTTGCACACACAGCTCTAACTTTATGTTTTTGCACTAAGTATACTTTTTTAGCATTAGAAAGAAGGTAAAGCGATCTTGACTTGACATTAGTTAAATTTATATTTGTAGGTACTTTTGGTTTCACCATCACAAAAGAAAGTAGGCACTTGTTTTTATTAAAGTTTTAATTCAACTATTTAAGTTAGTAAAAAGTTTTTCGTTTCACTACCTAAGTTGCGTTATGAAACGAAAAGGTGATTTACGTTGATTAGCTCAATTTTATAATTTTTATAAGTAGTGTACTTATTTACTCTAGTTTCTCTTCTAACCTTATAGTGTGGGGTATCGTTTGATGGGTCTTTTAAAATCATTTCAAGGTTGTGCAGACGATTTTTCGATATAGTGATTATTTTGGAAAATATTCAACTTTAAAATACAATTTTAGTTACCATATAGGTACTATAATGAAATAAAGCTCAAGCCTTCTCATTCTGCAGTCGCCATATTAGGCCGAGATGATTGATTTTATAATCTAGTCGAAAATTTATGTAGCGTTTTAGTTTTAGGATTAGGTTTAATACATAATAAGTACGTATTTAAATGTAAGTTTTAAAGAAGGAACTGATTTTATGTAATTTTGTCCAAGTTATATTATTATAGTGTACACATTAAAGAATGAAAACTCATTATCTTTTTTTATTATAGCTTTTAAGTATTTCCAAATAAAACCCTTGTGTAAGATAGATAGGTATATGTATCTAATTATACCGGTGTAAGTATAATTTATATTGTTTTGGAGAATTGCAGTTACCGGGAAAGATGCTGAAGTATTTATAGCAATACAAAACTGTGTGGCACTTTTAGCGGGGGGAATGCACATATTCCTAGTGTTCCTAGTGTACATCTGCACATAAAATGTCACTATGTCTCAGTGGCACTCCCCGGTGGTGACCCATTCAGATGAGGCCCTCCCTTGTGCAACTCTGACAATTTAAGACAGTGTCTTATGTGACAAAAAAAATACATATCCATGGGAATTCCGAAACTTACATCGTCGTCTACGACTTTTATAATTATTTTGTATGAAGAATACTCTTGTGCAAGATTTCATGTCTCTGCATTTACTTAATTTAGTTAAGATTTTGGAATTTAACATGGATCCATGGGGACAAAAAGTAGCCAAAGTAGGTATGAGTTATTCCAGAGATAAATACGTCAAGCCGTTTTAGGGCGAAAGTAAAAAAACAAGCCCTCACACCGACAAGCTTTCACAATATCATCACTATCCCAGCCTACCTACGCGGGTCCCGTGCGGAACTGTACTCGTAGGTATGTTATATGACATAATATTTTTACTTAGGCACTACCAGTAGAGTGAAGGGAAATTTTAATTTCCCGTGACACAAATATTCAAATTGGCTGATTAAACGGATATTATGAAATCTCCCGTGGATTACCTCATTACCAATGGTAGGTATAGTCGGGGTAAGTAAAGGTTCGTCACTTTTCGACTCTATCGAAAAGTGACGAACCTTTTTCTACCCCGACTATACTATTCAATACTAAGTATAAGTAAGTATAGCAAAGCAAGATAAACTACATATTTATTTCATAGTGAAATACGACGTACGAATTAAATACTCACGTCTTAAAACGAGTTTAACTCGATATGTTTCGGGCTAATTTCCGTAGCCCTTCTTCCCGGAGCCACACGTCACGGCGGCTGCCTAAAATGCACCACGAGCTACCGTCACTTTATCCATGTTCAGTCAACGTCATGTCATGAATCAGTGATCACTTTTGTACCTTGCCGCTTTCAGTCGTTACATACTTTCGAATGACTTTTCAGACAATTTAAAATGACAAGGTACAAAATCACGTGATCTAATTTCGTTTACTTACGTCCATTAAGAAAAAAAACTGCTTAATTTTAGCACAAATATTTTAATAAGACTAGGTACATACTACATCTAAGGATTGGAGGTGTAATAAAAAATTTTAAATAAAAAATAAAACCTCCTTCAAAAAACATTCAAAAACCATGAAATAATAATTGAACTGAACCGACTACAATAAGCATGAAAATATCTTTCTTCTAATCTGTTTTAAGTCGGTGCCTCAGCTCGAGCCAGCAGGAGTGGACCTAGTAATCTAACTTACCTACATACCTTACTATCTATAGGGCTTCTACACTCCTGCAAGCTCGTGCTGAGGCACCGACTTAAAACAGATTAGAAGAAAGATATTTTCATGCTTATTGTAGTCGGTTCAGTTCAATTATTATTTCATGGTTTTTGAATGTTTTTTGAAGGAGGTTTTATTTTTTATTTAAATTTTTTTATTTTTTGCTTTTTAGTTGTTTCTGTATAAAATAGATGCGTAGGATAAAATCATCAGTTTGACTTCGATATAAGGTTATGTTGAAAATTCTATTTTTAATGCTCGACGGGGTTATGTCGTTTTATTACAGAGTTCCATGATACTTTCTGAATGCAAATGCTCGACTTGTCACCGAAAATACTCTAATCGCTATAAGTTTCTCTTGAATTTTTGAGGAGTTTCTTCAATTCCTCATGGATCCCATCATCAGAACTGGATTTTGGTAACAACGGGACCAACCTTGAAGCATGTGCTTTCAAACAACGAAAAAATTTTCCAAATCGGTTCATAAATGACGGAGTTCTGAGGTAACACACGACAAAAAAAAAAAAAAAAAAAAAAAAAAAAAAAGAACATACAACCGAATTGAGAACCTCCTCCTTTTTTTGAAGTCGGTTAAAAATACAAATCACACTGCATAACATTGACATTGTCATTTTCTACTCACCAACTTCATCTCAAGTCCCAGTACAGTCAAACAATTTAATTCCTAGGCCACTATAGAACCTTGTCGCATTAACTACTAGATAATTACAACGTCAGTGAGGGTCAAAGGATTTATTGAATCAGGCGTTACTTTGCGGAGGTCCATATTAATCAACTAAAACAATTACTTTGCTCACCCGCGACCCTACAATAGTTACGTTTATGCAAGAAATGTGTGTTCATGCAGTTCCTCCACCTCCACACTGTACGAACACACACAAATCACATAAACACAACTATCACCACCACCAAGCTACACTGACGCGTTTCGAACTCAACCAGTGCTCATCCTCGGAGTTACCACAACCGTATGCTATGCTACCAAATGTTAAACTCCTAATGTTAGTTTAACATTTGGTAGCATAGCATGCGGTTGTGGTAACTCCGAGGATGAGCTCTGGTTGAGTTCGAAACGCGTCAGTGTAGCTTGGTGGTGGTGATAGTTGTGTTTATGTGATTTGTGTGTGTTCGTACAGTGTGGAGGTGGAGGAACTGCATGAACACACATTTCTTGCATAAACGTAACTATTGTAAGGTCGCGGGTGAGCAAAGTAATTGTTTTAGTTCGTCAAAGGATTATCAATTTTCCGAACTCAACATGCAATAAACGTTTTCGCTCCATGAAATAAGGGGAAAAAAAGAAGTTTTGACGATGGACAGTGGCAATTCAAGTTATTAATACACAAGCAAACTCCTTTCCTTCCTATTCATTATTGTTGACACATGTTCGAAAAGATAGAGATGTCATCATGACGTACATCACGCAATAATCACTGTTAAACGATTCATTACGAAATGGTTCTATTAGATAGTTTAGTTACTATGAGCTTCTCGATGAAGAAACAGCATCGTGAGAAAACCTGCAGCCATCTGCGAAGAAATTCAAAGGCGTCCGTATATGAAGTCCGTAATCCATCTTGGGCTAGAGTGCTTACTGCTTAGCCCGTTCCCTCTAGCCTATGAGATGAGGCCTGTGCCCACCAGCGGGACTTATATAGTGTGACTAAAATGGGATACTAGTTAAATAAAGAATTATCATTAAATATCATTCCAATATACTGAGCCTTACCGATACAAATATCGACGTGTGAAAGGTTCACCCAATGTTTGATAATCCAAAAAATCAGATGAGTAGGTAAGTAGCATATGTTCAGCAAGTTGTGATTAGGAACATACATAACAGCGGATTTATCCAGTCAGAGATACTTCGTTTTTTTTAGCATTAGAAAGAAGGTAAGCGATCTTGATGTGTCGTTTTATTGAAAAACGCTTTTGAAAAATTTTTTTTAACAAATATAATTTAAAAATGCAATTCAGTTAACCACTAACGACTAATGGGTACCACTTACAAGCAAACAATGCAGTTGATAAATATATGTAAATGATATGTAAATCATCTTTACAAGTTAAAATAAAAACTAGATGAGATGTTTATTTTCTACTTTCTACCGCACTCTCTTTCACGTGTGTCTTCCCAGAGTGATAAACTATCTCTATATCAAATATCATCTGGGTGTATCAAGTTTTGCTATGGTTACACAAAGTTTGTCCTTCTGACAACCTAAGCATTTGTCCGTCTATGAAACAGTATGAAGTGTCACTTGGACAACCGGGGATAGAGTAAACAACGCAAAAAAGTTGATTCACCCATCTAAGTCGGTTCAGCGGTTTAAGCGTGAAGAGCCGAGGTAACAGACCCTACGCGGGCAAAGTGCGGATTGGGAACTTCACACACACCATTGATTTTCTTCGCAGGTGTATGCAGGTTTCCTCACAATGTTTTCCTTCACCGTAAAGCTCATGGTTCATGGTAAATTTCAAATGTAATTTCGCACATAAATTCCGAAAAACTCAAGAGGTGCGAGCCGGGATTTCAACCCACGACCCTCTGCTCGAGAGACCATAGGTCAAACCACTTAGACCGGGGGTTGGTGACACAAAATATTACCTAGGTCATTTGTACCAGTATGGCGGTTCTTCAGGGGTCTAATTACCTAATGACAAAAAGGAAAATGATGGTCATAGCGCTAGTACCGGCGGCCCAATCGCGTGGGCGTTAATCGAACGTGTCGGATAAATAACGAGCGTCGAACGATTTGTTCCACAAAAATTCTTGTATTTTCCGATAGTCGATAAAAAATCAGAAGGCGGTAGCGTAATGCCATACTTCTCCGGTGTGGCTTACAGCCCGCCATACCGACGCAAACACATTAATTTAAAAACAACATTTCAACCATTTGTACCAAGCTAATTTTTGCACAGCTAATCATCGTCGAGTAGCCATTCGCGAAAATCACCATGCCATACTTTTCTGACGGTTTCAAATGGGCGCCATACCGCCGCAAAGAAATATTTTTTTTATGCAAAACGATTTGTACCACCCTAAAACTTTTTTCAACAGTTCTCCGTGTGATTATAAATAGAAGTCTGATAATGCCATACCTGCGGGAGGTGGCGAATGTGTACAATATTTTTTCAAAATTCTAAGTTTTTATTCGTATTTCAAACGATTTGTACCAGTATGGCACTAATTTTTCCTGTAAGTTTGAGGTTTGAAAAATATAAATACAAAATTTCAAACATCTAGGTGGCGGCAATCTATCTTATAACCAGATGTTATGTTGTATAATATTGTACGGCTACCACCGCTCGAAAGATTTTTTAGACCCCTGAAGAACCGCCATACTGGTACAAATGACCTAATATTTTGTGTCACTATCCCCCGGTCTAACTAGGCCACCACGGCTTTTTTAGTAGTATGAAATACAATCAATCAATCAAACAAAATAAATATAACAATTTGTGATCCATCAGGGCTATCAGCTATCGGCGATTCAAATCGCATATGAGTTGCGCGCGGGCCTGTCCGCGCTGAGCGGCGGAGGGCGGGGGCCGGGGGGCGGGGCGGCGCTCCTCAGCAGGCTCCTGCTCCGTGAGGCCGAGCGGCTGGAGGCAACATATCTGAAAAGCAGATACATTTATACAGTGTGGTTTAAAAAAAATCTACATTAATCATTAAAGTTTCTTTGAAAATCACAATAAATTAATTGTTAGTTCCAAGTGAATGTTTAATGGTGTCAATAGTGATTTAAAAGAACTAATAAATAAAAATAAAAAGCCTTTATTAATCCCCGCCTCTTTAAAGTACAGAACTAATAACTATTTGTTAAAGATTTATTTAAATTGGACTTTCCACAACATATTATGAAAGCAGCCTAAACTCTAACAGCTATACTATTGACCACTAAGGAATTCCACTGTGTATCATCTGGCTCCGTCATCAGATCATCTAAGGCACTAAATTAATGTATTATAACCCAGATTTGCAATTTTTGAAATCAATATGAAAGTGCCTAAGAAATTATCTAATTACTTTGATCTCCACACTTTGTTTTGTTGTCAGTTCAGAAAGTTTGTTAAATTAAAAAGTAATTGCATGTACATTCCCCTAGTGGTATGGTGAGTATTTCTTTATGCCCATGGTATCATCACAGTGCTGAAATGCACCATAAATTGTTATTGATATACCTAGTATGTTAATGACTGACCTACAAGGTCTTATTTTAAGTTATCAATGCGTCGCACTGGCCACAATTTATGCACAACCATTCAATGCACATAATATATAGCATTAAAACATAACACCCCTATTTTTGTGTTGAGGATTGAAAATAAGCAGAATATTGCCAATTTGCCAATGCATTACAGTGATTGATTAATACAAATTTGTGAATAACAACTTTTCTATCAACAATTTATTTTTTTAAACATCACTATAATCAGGGGTATTGTTTTGTGAATAAATACCAACTGTACCAGGATGATGATGATGATGATGGTATTTTCTTAACCAAGTAAATAGGTACCAGCAATACTAAATTACAAGCTGTATCAAATTATTACCTCTTTGTGACAAGACCCATTCAAATGCAATACGATAAACAAATTCCATGAAGACAAAGTATGTATGTATGTAGAATGGCCAGTTTGCAGGCCATTTGCAGGTCAATGTAATAAGTATAATGATTCTTTGCCGGGGATCTTTTACAGTATCTATGTGTTGTATGGTACATCAGAGACATCAGAGTATAATTCTCTGTGTAATTTTTCACATTTGTAACCATTTTTGTTCCTTAGTTGATATATATATAAGCTACTAGCTGTTGCCCCTGACTCCATCTGCAAAGAATTCATTTATTGCTATCCCGCAGGAACTTAGCAATATTTGTGCATAAAAACTGTCCTATGACCTATACAAAGACTCAAACTATCTCCATACCAAATTTCATCTAAATCACTTAGGCAGTTTAAGGCTGAAGAAGTAACAGACAGACAGACACACATTTGCTTTTACAATAATATAGTATGGATACAATAAGGGCTTACCATTAAGGCAGGGTCAATTCCACGGTTATTTAGTTTGGGACGAAGTAAGGGCACCACCTCCATGCAGAGGGCCTCAAACACCTCCAAAGTCAGTCGGAAGGTATTTTAAAACTCTCTGTCCAGAGGTACAGGGAAATAAATAATTCACGAGTCCCGCGTCTTTGACTTTAACGCTCTGTTAGCTCTTCAGCTAAAGCCTCTTCTACAAGTTAAAATCTTGCAATTAGTTCTAATCTAAAAAACAAATTTAAATAAATTAAAAAACTAGTGTAAGTACATAGGAATTTCATACAATGTTTCACCCATTAAATAAACGAATTTTCGAATCCTTTCTAAATGTCTGCTACAAACAGGCAACTTCTGTGCAAAATTTCATGCTTGTAAGACTTGCTTTGCTTGCAGAGAGTGTAAGTCCTCTATCAGTTATATTATTCTCTACACAACCGCCCAAAGAAAAAAAAAAGAGTTTTGCCTTGCTTTAGTAGACTAGCCAACACTCTGACATAATTTACCAAATTCACTGCTTAGCTTTCTTTAAAGTGTACATTTTCAAAGTATTTTGCGGTATTTTGATAACTTCTCATATACTTTTGGGTACTTAAATACATATCTCAAAAGAAATATACGGTTGTAACTTAATGAGAACATGCCTTAAGATGACTATTTTAACTAAGAAACTTACAAAATAAAATATCAAAGGTTAAAAGTAAAAACTGCATGTTACTTAGTAACTTTTGATTGAAGATACCTATTTGAAATTGATATTAAACAAAAATACTTACATTGAAAAAGCAGGCTCTCGAACTGTAGGATGGCACCTTAGATTATTTATGATGGCACAATAACAAAACCAAATCAATTGAACACTGAAACTCTTTCGAATTAACGAATAAATACGGCAAATCACAATACCTACTCAATATCAATCAGCAATGATACGTCACAAGTGTTACAACAAACAAAAATAACAAAATCGTCCACAAGGTCGCTTTTCCTACAAAATTCATCGAAACGAAGGCAAAACGACAACTATTTAGTTATCGTGTGATTTTGACGTTTCTACGCGAAAAACTTTACGTCAAACTCCGAAATCATTCACGAAGTTTGACTTTCGTGGTAGGCCAAATTCGATATCAATCTCGAAGTTCGTTTTTCGTAGTAGACAACACGTGACTAACTTCGAATCGAACGAATGGAAACGAACTTCGAATCCGTCAACGAAACGAAGTGACTTCGTGGTAGCAAATCTTCGATTCGAAGCCCGTAACTTCGAACTTCGGATTTCGTGGTAACCCCCCAGGTAAAATTAGGACATATTTTTTATTCTTTTGTATTTTTTATATGTATCAAGCGATATAATTTTTTTATTTATAAATATAGTGTAGTGTTCAGGAAACAAAATGCTTTCGAATCGTATTTACCTACATTTTGAAGTGTTTTTAGAATGACATGTTGTCAAATGTCAACTGCCGACTGCCCATACATTTCAGTCAAAGCGCGTTGTTTGCGTGTAGCACGGTCTTTTCACTTAGTACATTTCTGATTTGTATGGAGAAACCAACCAAGGTTTTAGTTTCATCTTTCCTCAACAGATGGCGCAAGTATACTCTTGGAATATGTTTAAACATATATAATACACTTCCAAAATTATAATTTTTTCCTGAATAAGCACAAACCGATAGCATTTAAATTTTATGATAACCATAATCAAATACAATAAAAAGCAAATTGCTTGAAACGTTATTATTGCAACACTGAAAAAAATAATAATGTGCTAACACGTTTCATTTAACGCATTTATAAACATGATCATTATGTATGTCTCAATTTCTTAATGAAACTATTCATGATTTTAACCATTGAAAAAGTCTTAAAATGTTCAAGTTTATGTTGAATCGATTTCTTATTTACTGTGAATTCGGTTACAGAATTTTTTATACGAATAAACTGTGGGCGTGCCATGCTAAGAAAGAAAGAAGTGTTTGGCTATGGAACGTCAACGTCACTTTCAGAAGTTATTTACTTTTTTGACATTTCTTTCATTTATTTACCCCCGTGCGTCCGTTGTTGTTGCGTTTTGGATTTATTGTTTTTAACTTACGACTCTCGGCTTTGTTTTATGGATTATTGTGACTGTGCTTTATTCTGTTTACCCACGCTCTAACCTGGACTTTGGCGAACGTATATTTTGTGAACCCAGGACTCCGAATTTCCGCTATGACATCAGAAAAGAAGTGCTGTGTACCGAACTGTGTATACAACAACAATTTTAACGTTGTTTTACATTGCTATCATTGCTTGCTGTAAAGCAAATGGACTGTACTTCCATAGTTCAGGTTGTACTTTCTTTCCGTGCCATGTAATGTTATCATATTTAATAATACAACTTGGTAATAACTTTGTTATAGTCGTGTGTGTTTTTATTTAAATAAAACGTTTTAAAGATGAATGTGTGTTTAATTTTAATTTCACGAATAATAATAAAAAGTTAAATGGGCATCCAACAGTACTGCGTAGTTGTATAGTATTTATCTAGGTATGCATATATACATAGTAGGAAATAGTTTCATCTTTAGACACTGGGGGGCGCTTACATGGGAAGCAAGCTGACAACTCTATCTCCCAATGTATAAGTTACTCTATGGCGTGTAGTTTCGCCGACTGCAATGCAACTGCAATAGAAATGTATGAGCTTCTATCCGACCGACTGGTCGGCAGTTACGTTCCAGTGGGAATTCAGTTCGTCTGTATCGGCCCTTAACGCCATTTACCACCAATGCTACCTACACCATTGCTGCAACATACATTTTGTGTTGTAAAATTAGCACTCAAAAGCCTAATATTTTCTAAAATGGATAAATCGAAATATAGTCTTGGCAAACATACATCCTAAACCTATCCAACGATAGCTCACACTGTGGATTTAGACGAGAAAAAAAGTTCATCCCCACTTTACGTATCGGGGACAGTTCAACTGCAAAAATATGTAGCTAGCTATTGAACATATTTATGAGAAAGTTGTATGCATCCATATTTTTACACTTGACTGTGCATAAGCGGGCTGGCATTATAATTTTATCATTTTGTCCTCTTAGTTACCTAATTATCTTAGATTATCACTAATATTATCTAAGCTAAAGCCAAGCGAATGAACGGACGGACTAATGGACATTGCGAAACTTTATGGGTTCGTCAAAGTTCAGAAGTGTTTAAAGAAAGTGATCAGAAGTAGGTATCCGCAAAATAATTTAAGTAGTATCGATTCATGCAAGGGTGAAATTTTGAAAGTGTAGAGTAGTGTTGATCTACGCACCCTCTTAACTTTTTACTTAATGCATACTGGCGTAGAGGTTGTTTGCAGATCATAAATCACAGAAAAATAACATGTTATACTATACTAACCCTAGTAAGGATCATCTTCCAGTTAACCGTCGAACGATTGTCAGAGGACCCATTTTTAAATCCACATCTTTTGAAAATACTGATGGTTTCGCTACAATAGATACCATTCGAAAGTGATTAAAAACGGTAGGTACCTACTGAATTTGAAATATGAATAGAGTAGTACCTAGTTCTTAAGAGAAAATTTCAACCCTAATTAATCCCTATTAAAAAAAATCGAACAATATTTTAGAGTGATTTCAAAACTCGGTTCTCATGACTTATTTGACTTCTTACTAATATTATAAACGCGAAAGTTTGTATGAATGGATAAGGAATGGATGTATGGATGTTTTACTCTTTCGCTTAGTTACAAACAACCGAGATATTATTACAAGTAACAAGGCATTGAAAGTCGAAGTATTACTTAGATATGTTTGACTGAGGAGCGCGTTGCCTGATATACCTACCTATACATATAAATACCGCCGGTATTATACCGGAGATGCATTTTGAACTTTGACTTTAAGCAGAAGCTAAAGTTTTTAGTAGGTACATACTTGGATTTGTACGTACGTACTTGAGTGCCTATCTATCTATCTAATCTATCTATCTATCTATCTAATCTAATCTAATACCTTTAAACGAGCAATTCTTGTATATATGTATATATATATATAATCAGGATCTCGGAAACGGCTCCAACGATTTCGATGAAATTTGGTATGTGGGGGTTTTCGGGGATGAAAAACTGATTTAGCTATGTTTCATTTTCAGAAAATCGCTTTTACTCCTGTTTTCCGGCTATTTTTGTTTGTATTAGAATATAAAGCTAAATTTCGCCGACTTCGAGCAGATCATAATGGCACATTAGAAATCGGGTGGTCGCGGATCCAGCCGACCTCGGTTCGATACCACGTTTTTTTTCAAGATTTTTAGTTTTTTTTTTTAAGTTTATTTTTTATGAGAAAACGTCAAGTTTCTTCTTTTGTGAGAAAAAGTTACTTTTTTGTGAGAAAAAGTTATTTTTTTGCAAGAAAAAGTTACTTTTTTGTTAGAAAAAGTATTATAGGGAACGTGCAGTAACTATAGGCGGCAGCACTAATGCGACAGAAGAGACACTATGCGGACAGTAAAACAAACTTATCAAGGTAAAACATTCAAATTGATGTCATCCTTATGGCACCAGTTGGCAGCACCGTCTATGTGCACGTTCCCTATTGGGAGCACAGAACAGGAAAAGCCGGTTGTCTGTAAAGTCGGTTTACGGACGATAGTTTAACGTGACTCACCCCTCCACCCCCTCCGGTGTTTTTGTCAAATATCTTGAAAACGGTGCATCCTACGGCAAAATCAATGAAATTTTCATCCCCCCTTTAATACCGCCGCGCTCCCTCCCCCGCATCCCCCCCCTCTCAACCCCCCCCCCCCCCCCACCCCTCCGGTGTATATAATCAGGATCTCGGAAACGGTTCCAACGATTTCGATGAAATTTGGTATTTGGGGGTTTTCGGGGATGAAAAATTGATCTAGCTTGGTCTTATCTCTGGGAAAACGCTTGGTACCGAGTTTCTGCCCGAGCAGAGCTCGGTCGCCCAGGTACTTATATATAGGTATGTAATAACTACACGTCATAAGAATTTTAGTTTATCACCCAACAAGTGGCAAGTCGTCTGTCGGTGTACCTATTAGATCTGATTTCAGAGTACCTAGACTAAATAAATTTAGCGTGCTGTGTACTCTCCGAATCTGATATAGATTAGATTAGATTTATTTATTTCATGATAAAAATTACAATATAAATTTGCATTGATGTCAAAATTACAAGAATTTATACAATGATCGTCAAAATCAATATTAAATAAATACTTACCATGACACCATGATTAACTCCTTCAAAAACCGAATAAATATGTTTATACCTAGATTTTCTACTTACTCGATTTTTCATCGGTTGTAATAGGTATCTACTACTGACTTAACCGAAAATAACAAACTAAGTAAATTCAGTTACGTGCAGCCTGCTAAATTTTATAAAAACAACTAATTCTAAACATGTTTCATTACTAATATTAATTTATACTTATATGAATAAGTACCCGTTATTTTATAGGTGTTAGGTACTAAGGTATTTTTACTAAGCTTGCAAATTCTAAACTCACGAAGAATCATTAGTTCCTCGACGATTCTATAACAGGATTTACTCTCAGGTATTGTCAAATGCCAACACACATCGCTATGTAGACATTGTTCTCGGAGCGCACGCAGCATACCGAACACCTTCGACAGTGGTGTCAGCTGGGGCGCGGGCGCGGCGGTGGAGTCGCACCACAAGCCGAGGTGTGCTTGTTACTTGCCGGGGTTTCCGCGACAGGAACGGCAGATCAAGCGCGGCCTCCGTCCACTGAGGACCTACTCAGAGGCGCTCCGCGGCATAACAACCGACCGTATTACCCTCTTATACCATCCGAAACCCGAACTGGAACAATGAGGATTTTACCCTTGTAAGTAATTTTATCAATCATATCTTTATTACACCAATTTGTTTCTTGGATTTGTTTTAGGGAATTTATTGCTAGACTTACTATTCAAAGTTTCGCCTTTCCATTTGATTGTGAAGGAGTTTAAGCTCGTGCTGTGCGATTGCAATTGCGATGTTGTGTACTTACGGGATTATAATTGAGCGTAGAAAACTTTCTGTTGTGATTTAAATACCTAGTACCTAACTTTACTCTCTAGGTATTTAAAAATACATAAAGTTCACACATTGTGTCAATTAGTGCGACAATTTATTGTTAATTCTAGATCAAAGTTAATCACAATAATTTTAGTGATGGATAACTTACAAAAATTAAGCTATAGACTGAACTTGAAAAAAAGAACCAATAAATTTTCCAGTTAAGATTTTAAATTTTACAGAAATATCTACCCACTTCTTATTCATTATTAGTTGGTTCTGGCTAGAATACTAAGAAAAGTAGTAAGTAGTAAAATGGTAAGAACGCGGAGAACCGGTAGCTTACGAGTTACAAACCATTTACATCACCCACTTTGTACCCAGCTATCGGTAAAACGCAGTAAATAATTACTGCGCATACCAACTCCATCTTGCACAATTTAATCATCTTGTTCGTCAAAATCACGGTGCCTTTCAGATCAATTAAATTATCTGTAAGGTCGGAATTATAATTTAACTTTATTCATACATCTATAGTTACCAATTGCTTAATTAACGTAACTTACAGAACGTAGGTATGTCCTTTTCCCGAAGTGCGATTGTATGCATTTTAATTTTCTAGGCCACTACTTAGGTAGCATTTGTTTGGCAACTCAAATCTACCCTTTAATTTTATTTGCGATTGTCACTCAAAATACCCTGATAACATAACGGTCCTATCATATCATAATTCGGTTTTCACTATTCGAAACATGAAGTTGGTCAAAGTACCTAATGGTTACCGTGGACATAGTCTGCTCTAAAAATATAAAGTTAAGAAATTGCTTATCCAAAGAAATACATTATTTCCAAAAATTTTATTGTGCCGAAGTACACGTCTTTATCGATCCACAAAAATGGATTAAGGCTAGGCAAATATAGAGATTTCTCTTATACGTGACAAGTAAGTAGTCCTCTATAGTCACTGTTAAAAATAAAAGTTATTGCAGCGATAATGATTATGATTAGCATCTCACGCCAGTAAGTAACTAAGTTCCAAAATTTAATTTCTTAAAATTAATTCTCTTAGTGCGTACCTAAATATACTTACTAAGTTAAATTTTAATTAAACCAAACTTAGAAATAAATTGGTTAATCTTCTAAATAATCTAGTTCAGTATTATGACGAAGTCTTGGAAATTATTTATGCGGCATTATTAATTTAATATTTCCGAATTTTAAACTGCGCTTTGGTAATCTTCTGTTTGAATAATTCAGCATCTAAAGACGCAAAATACTTAATTCGATTAAATTCTCAATTCACTACATAAATTTAGTATGAATGCCATGCCATACACGTCGCACGGATACTTTATGTGTAAATATGTATATTTAATTGTTGAATAACAATGTTCATTGTAATTTTCAATCTGAAATAAATGAATTCATGTTAAACCATTGAGCGCGCCCATAGGCGGGATGGTGGTATCTAGAGCACGTGGCCGATTTGATACACCAAACCAATTAATTTTCCAATCAAATGACCGAATCAAGAACCGGTTGATAAAATGAGTGTCCCATGTCGAAAGTTTAGTTCACGACCTACGATTAGGCAACAATGTTATGTAGGATGAAATATTACCTTTGCTCTCTCACGTTTAGGATCTCTGTGGATTCAGTGAGAGTTAAAACGGAATCGGTTCTTAACCATAATTAAATATTTAATCGAATTTAATCCTTTCCGACACTGACACTTGTTTTCTTAAAATATCGATATTGATTTCATAGTCAATATTTACGTGTGTATTGGATACTTACCTACCGACAGGCCTTATAACTTGTTACCTACTTAATTATTCGACTTTCCGAAAATAACGGCAATCTTTAGTGTCGGTTCTATTGCCTATTGCAACAGGATACATACATAGTCGTAATGTGCCTACCTAGAATTTAATAACTTACCTAAGTAGTAGATAAATATTATTTTAATATCGCAATTAAAATCGCGAGGTGCTATTTAACTATATTAAACTTGTGAAATAATAAAAGCAAATTAAAAAAGAAAAACAATAATTATTATACTTTAACAAAAGAAATATACCTACTAACCAAATGATTTATTAAAAAATATTTACTAAACGTGCGTGTAAACCAAGTTAATGTCGTAACTGACGTTATGTCTATGTATTATGTATAGTATCTCATGATTCACGTCTATAATAGCCAGATGTCGTAGTAAGCATCAGACCAGTTCACGGACACATTCCTTGCAGCCGCAACATGTCTGTGCCTTATTAGAAGGTATTAGAAGTTGCATTTGACTGATGAAAGTGCAATATTACACACATTACATTCATATTTGCATCGTCTTACTCGCGCGAAACAAAAGCGCAACGAAGATGCGATCAAAAATAGCACTTACCCAACATCAGCATTACCCACCTTACCTGCACTCGCTGAACATTTGGTAATAAAACAAAATTGCACAACGAGACGATTGACATTTGCCTGAAGGTGGAGGAACTCGCGAAGCTTTGGTATTTCAAAGTTCTTTTGCACCAAAGTCTCACGGGTTGCGTAATGCAAAAATTAAATTGAAACATTGTGTTAGCGAACATCTTTAGACATCTCGACTGTTTATCATAATAATCATGTTCGATTGTTATTTTTTTTACATTAAGTATTCGATGGTTGCTCAATTCCTAGTTACATCACATCATTACAGCGTGTGAGAATGATCGCACACAAAATGTGGGGGAGTTTCAATACATTACATTCTCATCCGGGTTTTTCAGTAGGCAACATAAATAGGTACCTACGCAGACGGGAACTTATCAAAATACATTAAATAATGGACGAAATACGTAAAAGGCATTGGACATAATAATTATATTTTACGGCAAAAGTATTAATTAGACGAATTTTTTGATGGTTTATCTACAGAATAATTTAGGTTAGATGAGGTTTATCCTGTAAAATTTACAGTTCAAAAGTATGAATTAATGCAATTATTCTTTTTAAACTTGATATAATTTGATGCGAAAGTGCTCATTATTATTTATGTAGAGAAACGGAAATTGAGCAGATCTTGAACACGTCGTTCACAAGTTGGCTACGCAGGCTTCCTACAAGATATGCGTAAGCGTAACGGTCGGTTTACGGTCGCTGCAGGCGCAACACAGTGGGCGCACGCGCCGGCCGCCGCATTGCACCGCGAGGTCATTTTTTACTTCTGGGTGTTGCTCGACTGACCTTCAAGTTATTTGAGGTTACAATTACAAATTCGAAGCGAAGCGCCTACACACACGTGACAGTAAATGACACAAACATAGAAAGCTAAACTTTTCCCGACGTGATCAGAAAGGTAATTTTGATTTTCTACTGTACCGTTTGAACAATACGTATTGAGAATTGTGTAGCAGTCGTAGTCTTAGTATCTTACAGCATATTTAGACTTTAGATTTCTCAATCAATACAGTAATAAAATGAATTGTTAAGATTGTAATAAAAGTGAGTATCGTGACAACGCATGAGTTTTAAGTTTCGATTGCGCCGTTACAAACGCGTTAATGGAATTAAACAATTAAATATCTAGGTAATATGACATAGAGAAAGTGCGAAGGGAATGTGTCGTAAAGTCGGAAGCGGATGCGGAATCGCTGTCCATCTGACCTGACCCTGGGGTCTGGGGTGCGGTGTTATTCAACAGTCTATACCGACAGGTTGACCTTTTGCTGCGTAACTCGCTCCACTCCATCAGTCGCTCTACATGAATTTTAAGCTAAAGAAACATTGAGTGCATAACTACAATCTGCATCGAGTTCAAAATGTGTATTGGCAAGGTCGTCTCGAAGCCGGAACCGTCGAAGAACAAGTTCGAGTATTTTGGTTCAATAATAAATATTTTTCCGATATAGCGTCATGTTTACGTGAATATCTTAATTTCGCAATGTTACTTCAGATAAAATAAAATAAATTGGGCTTCAATTTATAAATTTAGCCTGAAAAAAATACTGGAATAAATAAATTGCGTAGCTGAATTAGCACAAAACGATATTGTTTATTGAACCGGATACAAAAAGTGACGGGTACCTACGCAAGTAGATACGAGTAGATAGTTGATGGACTACGTAGGAGCGCTTCCACATCAACGGCCTGCACCTGACACCTGTAACAGACAGGTACCTACGAGTACACGACGTAGAGAGAAAAGGGATCCCATATAACACTAGCTCAAAGAGCATACCTAGATATGAGTGTACTTATAGCGTTACGCGAAGGTGTGATCTTGCGCATATAATACAAAGGCTCTCACGCATTCGCATTCTGCAGGTTCGGTCTCGGCATTCACCCAGACGCAGACACATTCTGACATTTAACGTCATTGAACTATTCAGCGTAGGAGTTCGCTTTGACATGCCCCTTGAACTTCAATGCTTTTGACTAATATAGCAGGCTTTCTATTCTGTAACTTCTACCTACGTTGAGATTGAATAAAAACTTGCGTATTGATTTTTGCATACATGATTCTCGTGTGTGTTGTATGATGATTGTTTGTGTTTGGCATTTTGGTTTGAAATCTGCTTATAGTTTATCTAGATTCAAACACACCGAAAATTCTACAAATACTAAATTGCTCGATTTACCTACTTTAAGTAAGGCCAGCTTTTTAATTTATTCATGCTCCAGCTTGCTTAGTATTTAGACACCTTATTTATTTATACCTACCTATTTAAGTCTTAGTCAATTGACATTCTTAATGGCATACCTACTGCAACAGGTAGATATCCCGTGAAGAAAATAATTTGTACCTAAATTCAAATTTCATAGTTGTTATTTCTTGTATATGCAAATGCCATAGTCAAAATCCACAAAATCTATGAAATTATTTATCAGTAGGTGTAGGTAGGTACGTATTCCTAACGTGTAGGTAAGTGTAAATACCAGTATAACTACAAAGTTGCGGTGTTACAGGTACCTAACCGATTAATCTCTATAATGAAAATTAAACTTCTTATTATGGCATAGATTAACAAACCGTAGAATACTAAGTATTTATCTGGCTAGTTCTCAAACGTGTGTCCTAACTTAAGGTTCTCCGTGTAATATCAACGTCCTTGACATTTGAAATCTTGTCGAATATTTTACATGGCTCCATTGCTTGTTCTTAATAATACGTAGAAACCTGCTTTAATAAGAACGTATCATATAATATCATTCAAGTTGTTATTTTAATAACAATTTGTTTTACGAGTCAAACTGCTACCACAAATAAGTACTTGCATGCTTAGGTACCTAATAAACTGACGAACAAAAATAAGTGGCCACTTTGTATGGAAACTAAAGTAGCATAGTTAATAAGGCAATCCATTAAGTTGTGAATATGCTGGTTACTTTCAGGGCTATTCTGGTGGCTTGCCTGGCGTGTCATGCGGCAGCGAGAGCGCAGGATGAGGGCGAGGCGCGGGCGGCGCCTACTCGCGGCCTGCTCAAGCGCGGGCTGCTAGCCAAAGGCAAACAGACTACCACAACCACCACTGCTGCCCCACAGGTAACAACATAAACGCCTCCTTCTCAGCAAAGGGATAGGCAGAGATTATCTGTATGCTGTCGTTTCCACAACACTCATTAATCTTTTTATGCATGCTCGTGCTCGCCGGTTTCGGGCACTCTTTACTTAATAACCGTACATATTTAAAACAACACCATTACAGTGACTTAAACACGACGATATATTGCTAAACATTACCTCAACTTTTCGGTCACAGTGCAACAGCCTATTCTGAAGCTCTGCCGCTATATACCTAGTCACGATTAGTTTCCGGATATGACATAAATTACGAGCGAAAATCGTGAAAGTTCAAAACATTAAAAATGGTACAGTTCTCCAATTTGATCCCTAACCCACCACCGAACCTTGTCATCATGACTTTAACGTCCGTCATTCGATAAGCAATTATTGTTTACTATGATAAGGTTCTATGGAACTCAGGAATCAAATTGCCCCACTGTACAGTGTACACTACATGCGTCCTTATTATTCAGCGCTAATCTCAACAGTAACCTACCCTGAACTAATATTTTAAATAAAGGATTTTTTTAATTTTCAAACATTTTTTTGGCATTCTAAATAGCAAGGGGATTGGGAACGCCTTAAATAATTTTTAACTAGGACATCCACTTAGTTTTTCTCGCGAATCTGGACAACTTCAAAGTGACTCAGCGCAGTTTTGTAATCGAACATATTACGTATTTGCAATGTACTGCCACATAATGCGACAATTTGGCATGGTTGTCGGATGCCAGTTCAACGGATGGATATTTGTACGTAACGTTTTCTTACTCAATTGAATTACATGTATGTTGACTACATGAAATTAGTGATTAGAAAGCGTACTAATCTTGTCTTTACGTATTAGTTAACGGCCCTCTGCTGGTGTAATAATAGTTAATACTGTCGCGGAAATCTAAACCACCGGACCCACTCTTTTCACGGCTGTGTACAATTACGTTGCGCAACTTCAAACTGGGTCCAAAATCGATACTGCGTAAGGTATTTTACGTGCTTAGCCGTTAGACGTTCGAAAGCCATGTGTTTTTTCACTACTTGGTTTGGCGAACTCGCTTGCTTCAGAACAGCTTTGGTGACCTTTAAATTTTTGGTAGTAGGTACTTTTTATCCTTATTTACTTTTTTAATGGATCAAGACAATATCTTTTCGGAACCCATATTGCGCAAATGAGATGACTCGTATCGGGTCCATCTGGCTCAAGGCGAGTGGGCCGCGCGGCTGATCCGATGATGCAGTCACCTTCGCGGCGACCTCTACAGATTCCCTTTCCTCGGCGGAATTTCTACCGACAAGAATTCAATACTTTGCAACGTCTAGTGGTTATGCATTCGAAACAGCCGGACCTGTTTCCAGGCAGGTCGAATAGTTGATATCTACATAGCGTGAATCTAGATTAACACAAAGTTGGTCAGTCTAATGTAATACCTAACTTACGCTATCGTGTTCGAAAAGTGTGATATTTACTTAATTTTCAAAGTATGTATGTATTGATTGTAACACAATTTAAATTAGACAATACTTCCTTGCTTAGTTATAATATGAAATCTAATAAATGGTATCATGTATTTTTATGGTTTCGTACTTTAAATAGTTTGATCCATATCATACTTAAACAGGTACTGAATACTACTTATCTATTGGTAACTAAATGTTACAAACCGAACAAATAACCCATAAAATATCTATTCTTAGCATGTGGACCCCAAAACGAACTGAAAAATCTAGCAAGACAGAAGGAGTAATCAGGAAATGACTGGTGGTTTTTGTTTGTCAGGAGGAGGTAGAGTACGAGGACGAAGAGTACGCAGAGGGCGAGCAACAGGAGCCGTCGACGGAGGCGCCGCCGTCCTCGACGGAGGGCAAGAAGCTGGTCGCCGGCGGCGTCCGACCCTTCCGCAGCAACACCGACCTTCTCGCTGCGCTCAAGAGGCGAAGGGCGCAAGCAGCCGAAGGTACCTCCCATATTTACACTACTCGAATATTCATACTAAGTCAGATGGACGCATAGCTAGCTAGGTATGTTTATTAATTCCGAAGCCACTAGGAACCGGGCGCTTGGGTGCAGTGCACCTCTTGCAACAGTTGCAACTTGGTAGAGCGAACTCAGATTTCAGTTATTGCTAAGGATTTGGGTATTCCTGAACATTACCTACCTAATCGTGGATGACAAAACTTTCATTTTTAAATGTAGTTAAAATACAAAGTGAAGTAATTAGACATACGTAAGTGAGAAACCTGAATCAAAGATTTAAGAGTAAGTGCTTTTTCGTTAAGATAACTATTTGTTTGGGTGTAGGTATTTGTTGTTTTTGTCGTTTAAACTTATTGTATTCTATGGACTTAGTTTGAGTCAATTTTAACCCTGGAATGTTTGATTGCAGCTAAACTGAACGGGCATTCTACGTCCGCCCCGGCAGCCGCGTCCCAAGACGGGGCCGAGGCTCCCGCTAAATCAAGTTATAGTAAGTGGCTTCAACGTAACGATGGCACTAAAAATCGTTATTCATATTCAAGTATGCAGGCGAGCGTCAGATAATTAAAAATAATCTGATTAAGATCTCACCGATTACAAATGGCATATTAAAAAGTTCCAGACCAAGGACTTAAAGGAAATTAAATTAATTAATTACATATTGGGAATGTTCGTGAAAAAACTGATAGTTCCTGATCAAAGAGTCACTAAACGGCCTCCGGGCGAAGAAAACGAATTAGCGCTAAGTAATTCAAGACTATTCATACTTTGAGAGGTAGGGCTGCGCTGAGCGCTTTGTCAAGGTTTGTCACTTCACTACAGTTCAGAGTGAAAGGAACGAGCCCAACGGCTGGCTTGACGCGTGCGCAAGAACGCGCGTTTCCTACCTATTTGTTTCAGATAAAGGGTTTCTAAGAAAAGTATAAGAAGAAGAAGTATAAGTGCACCTAAGTCTTTAAGAGTGTAGAGCTGACATGAAAAACACTAAATTAATTACTTTACTCATTGTCAAATCAAAATCCTTACTTTAAATATATTTTTGAAACCAAATATTGTGTATGTTAATTGCAACGAGCGGATAGCCTCGGTAACCATTGTTTGAGGACCTGATACCGAAGCTTGAGGTCCCCGGTTTATGTATGAAAAATACGAATGTTTATTCACGAGTCTTGGATGTTTACTATGTATTATACATATAAAATATGTTTATGTTGTTACTTTGCTTCGTACTCATAGTGCAGTCAGCTGCAGAGCAAAGGTACCCCTCTGTAACGGCGGCTAACCCACCCTTACCTTTTCCTTGCAGCTGACCGTATAAGCTTTGCAATTGTCTTATGATATTTATTTATCTAATTTCAATACAGATAAGAAAAAATTGAACACAGCGACGAGAGAAACAAACAACGAGGATGCGCCGGCACCGAGCCAACCTGCCAAGCCCACTAGAGGGCGATTCGGAAGACGTAAGAACTTTATTCTCAAGTAGTCGATAATACTTTCAAATCTCTTAACGAGATAATTTGAATTTCTGCTATTCAATCGTGTTACAAAAAATACATAATCATGACGTGAGCGTGTTACACTCTTGAGTGGGCTTGCTTTCACCAGACTACATAACTCCGACTTAAGTACTAACCCTGCGTTAAGTAATGTCAAAATGTATAAAACTGTCATATCTAACCCAGGGTTTACGGTTTAACGTTTTAACCTTACGCCGTTCAAGTGGCCCTTAACAACTAAAATAAAAATAAAACCGGCCAAGAGCGTGTCGGACACGCCCAAGATAGGGTTCCGTAGCCATTACGAAATAAATCAAGTAATATTTTTCTAAGGACTTCGTATGTGTACGGAATCTTCCAAGTTAGGTATCGTCAATACTTTGAAAAAAGCTCGTATCTCAAAATCATTAATCTGGCAAAGTGAACTTTATTACGCGCATATCAAGGTTCAGTTTTGTTTACATGCTGATTTGAGATACGAGTTTTTCAAAGTAGTGACGGTATGTTTAATACCTTAGGCTACTATTTACTCTTAAACTACAAATAATTCCCAAGCAATCTTAGCCGCTATAATTTTCCTTGTAAATTTAATATATTTACTACCATTTTGAATTTTTTCAAATTTTTCCACCCAACAGTTTAGATTTTAGAGGGGGGGGGGGGGGGACAGTCGATTTTAATGAAAATTTTCACTTTAAAGTTGAATATTTCGCAAACAAATCACTGAATACAAAAATCATGTAAGCAACCCCCCAATGGTTTTAAAAGACCTAACCAACGATACCCCACACTATAGGGTTAATCGAGAAAAAAAAAATCACCCCCACTTTACGTCTATGGGAGGTACCCTAAAAAAAATTTTTTAGTCTTTTTTATTTAACCACTTTGTCGGCGTGACTAATATATATATTCAAGCCAAATTATAGTTTTCTAGTACTAACAGTCTCTGAGCTTAGCCGCGGACAGACAGACAGACGGACAGACATGGCGAAACTATAAGGGTTCCTAGTTGACTACGGAACCCTAAAAATGTATGACGAAGTATTTAATAGGTGTTCTTATTTCTGAATAGTTTTATTATACTAGCCTTTACATGCGGCTGGAAATTTAATTTAAATTCAATATTTTTTTTTTTTATTTAATGTAGGGAGGCAAACGAGCAACTCAAAGAGACATGAATCCCGTGAGCATTTCCAAAAACTCAATATTTTTTACAGGATTTTACAAAAGTATATTTATATAAGTATTTGTTTGTTTCGTGTCTAATGCTTTCGTTTATTTGGATCAAAAGAGTTTGAATCCTCCAGAGGTCAGATTGAAGAGAAATAACAGAGACTTGATTGTAAATGCAACTACGAGTAGCGTACACCCCTGCGGTATAAGCTCTCGCATCATCATATCTGCATTTGCTCTCGTAAACAATTAAACCAGACAGTTAGTAATTTTACTGAATTCCACGGGTATTCTCAATATCTTGGTCATTATGGTGCCCAAAAAACAAGTTTAGAAAATTTGGTGACTCCAGACTGAGCGGTTAAGTCTGGATTTTGTGTTCCATTTTACCCAGGGTAATATAATAAAAAAAAGTAGCCTTTGTATTATTTCAAGGATTCGTATTCCATTTCATCCAAATCCGTCCGGCCGTTTTAACATGGAAGTGTAACAAACTCCCACTTTAAAACATTTGAGCATAATATATTAGTATTTAGGATGGTTAGTTCAATTATATTTTGCCATCCTCAGCGGCCTCAAGGTCCATCCCAGAAGACGAGGTGGAGGAGCAAGACGCCGCCGCGCCCACTAGGACGGGACGGACCTTCTCCCGGCGAGGAGGCAACTAACCGCCTTCCAGCTCTACCATCCCTTCGATAACTATTCCTCTATCCCACCTTTCCATCCTAAGAGACCACACTGCCGCAAGGACAACTCCGAGAGTCATCTCGTCCCACGGCGTCTATCAGAGTTAATTAGTTCAGTTAATGACAATGACGGAACTCCCCATAAATTATCGAGGGATTGTATACTTTAATAATTGTAAATTATGTATGACTAAGTAATTTTTAAAGTAAACATATAGTTTACAAACACATTTTGTTTGTTTAATTTACTGAGTGGTGTGTGGTAGCCAAGCACAAATCCATTTGGAACGGTCAAGTGCAAAAATATGTATCGATTTAATCCTCTTATCATCATGTACCGATACCTTAATTAATTCGACGACATCTTACGAGCTATGGGACAAATTTATGAGCAAGTTGTATGCACCCATATTTTTACACTTGACTGTACATGTCCTCATGTCCTGTATTATATGTACTTATATAGTGCAAACTACTGTCTTTGATTCCTATGTTGTTCAGGTTTTTATAAATCTTCATTATCTTCATGTGATAGCATGACAATCGGAAATTAAACAAGGCACGTATGTCGAATATTGTACCTATATCTATCGTGTACCACAATGGAACTTTCATGCTGAAAGTTTCATATTGACAATACCTACTGCACAATAAATAGTTAAGTTAGTTTCCTCGACCAAGTACTTACTTTAACTATTCCATTGGAGTCGACTAAGGGCCTGTTGTTTGATCAATAGTTAAACAAACTAGTAGTCAAAATGTATGGCAAAAATAACAATAGTTAACGCATTTCAAAGGAAATTTGACTATTAGTTTAACTATTGATCAAACAACGGGCCGTAAATAGGAAGGAATTACACTGCACCGTCAAATCATTACACAGAAGTTGTTTTTTTAATTTATAATTTTATAACAAAAACCAAGCAAAACATCTGTTAAATGTTTACTTGGTTTGCTTCAGTAATACATACTAGGGATATAATAATAATAAAAACTTTTCAGTACAACAATGTGATTCACTTGTTGAGGACGCGAGTGACTTCGGCAAGGGGAGTGGGGTAGGTGCCGGGTTTGACCAGGTTCACAAACTGCTCTGCTATCTCCTGGCCTACGCGAACCTGGGCCTCTTTGGTCGATGCGCCTGCGCAAAACAAATAAATCCGATGAATAACATAATAATCATATACCTAATTATATAATTTGCAATACATTTTTTTTCCTACAAGTCAATGCTGCTGAGAGTATTCACGGTACCTGAAAGCAACAACTGGACACTTCGAACTATCTAGCACGGTGCCAGATTTATATTTCACTTTTATGGTTACAGTCTTGTTACAGTACTTTGTGTTCTTCTATTTGCATTATTAACGAAGGCATGTGAATCGAATCGAATCATTGTGCGCTATATTTTGCTACGATACAACGCAGATGGTCCCGATTAGATGCCTGTCCGTGTCCATGTTCAGTGTACCATACGCATCTAATATTTTGTCCAGTTTATGTTACAGCATAGAATCCAACTTCTTCTGTTCTTACGTGTACGAATACGTACTGGCTGTATTTGCAATTTTAGGCACTTTTAAACTTAAATCATTCAGGAAGCTTTGTAATGTAAATAAATATTCCTGTTCTGGTTTACCTTCTTGCGAGAAGGTACGCTTGTCCCTTTGTATGTTTTTCGTATGTATGTATGTTCTTACTGAACTAACTTATTATAGTTGGAATTTTAAGTATAAGCTGGGGGTTTAGGACTGCAGGCCACATCTGGTAAAGATAACATTGTTCTCGTTTGTTCCATTATGGACGCACTACAACGCCGACGATCCACCTGAGTACCGCTTACAATGACGAAAGGCCTTTCTTAATGAGTTGAGCTTTTACAATTTCAACCTTGTAACTTAGAGAAGACGGTAGCTATTTGTTTGCATTTTTTGTTACTTGTTCTGATTTGTTATTAGCGGTAGGCTTCAACAACGAGAACAATGTTATCTTTACCAGATGAGTTCTGCAGTCCTAAACCCCCAGCTTATAAAATTCCAACATACCTACTATGACATTATGAAATCAATTTTAAGCTCTTTGAGTTTACCTAAATGAGGAGTAGCGATAACTGCTGGGTGCTGGATGATTTCAAGAGTGAGGGGGTCCGTCGGGGGCTCCTGCTCAAACACATCTAACGCTGCTCCGCCAACCTGTAATGTTATTTTAAGATGAAGTTAGGTACTATAAAAGAAGAGATTTTATTCGTAGATAAACAAACATAATGTTAGGACAGTCTGAAAATTCCTGAGACAAGAGAAAACGCATCTGTAATTTATGCACTTAGTAACAGTGATACGGTTTTTATAAAGGGCAGTAACCACTTTTTATTAGGATACAATCGTTTAATATTTAAGTAACATGAACAAAATCTGAGGAGAAAAATCACGAATAATTTTAACTAAATACAACAATATTGTGCATAGCGTAAAGCCCAGTTTTTACCTGCAAACAAAATCGTGCAAGTTGCGTTATATAACGGCGCTCCATTGACCACTTCGAACACATTCGCTTTACGACCTCTGAATGTTAGAAACTTGCATGATTTTTCATCAGATGTGATCAGATGAGCCACTAGAACCAAACAGAACACCATCGCAGTGCACTTTAGTTCGATTGCCAGTTAACAGTAAGTAGGCGCTTACCTGTCCAGCATTAAGAGCGTCGAGCAAATCCCGCTCGTTGATGAGTCCGCCGCGACCCACGTTCACTATTTTGACGCCTTTTTTGCATGTTTTCAACACGTTCGCGTTAATAAAGTCTGCAAAAAAAGATTCACTGTAATTTTGTTTGCAAGGTGGTCTGCAATAGTCAAATAGGCTACAAGCCGTCAAACAGCTGTGTTTCTACGTGGAAAAAAAGACAGCTGTTGCATTACCGACACATATTCTACGAGTATCTCAGTTTATGAAGGTAACGCATCTGCAATCCTCTGGTGTGCGGATGTCCATATGTGGTTAAACTCACTTACAATAAAGTAGGTACACTTGCACGTTTGCCACCCCATGTCATAAAAATCGTAAAGTGAAAAATATGATTTAATACTCAGGGGATTTTCAATCTAACCATGTTCTGTAGCGGGCTGTCATTAACATCATAGTTAAGTCAAACTATAAGTGTGAAATACCAATATCATATGGATTCATTACATAGTTGTTATTGCTTGCTAAAATGCAAAGTTTTACACTGTTATCTGTAAAAAAGTAAGCAAAAATAATAATTATCAACGAGCTCTACTCACGCCTAGACAATTTTTCGGTATCAAGCACATATTAACATTAGACAGTAACGTAACAGATAAAAGACCCTTAGTAACTATGATGATAAGATAACCTTTGAAACTGCGCTCGACCGATTCCGAAATATTATGACCGTAGGTAATAGTTTTCTTTCTATTTCGTAATGTAAGGTAAACGTACACATCAACGGCCAGTAGATGACACCCATCTGTCACCTCTCTTTCTATGACATAAGATTGAAGGTGCCATGCAAGTGCCATGTATGCAAGGGTCAGTGTAGAGCACCTTATACGAATATTTTAAAATACCCCGGAAGTGTAAAGGGAGTTAAGCAGTCCCTTGTAAAAGTTCATCCAAAAAATCACTTATGAAAACCGTAACATTAGTTAAATTCCTGCTTTACCACCAACCTAAGCAAAATTTAAACAAGATTTAAAATGTTGAGAATAATAGAAATAAAAATAATTACTTCTCGTAGATTCGATGAGAGGTGTGTGAAGGGTAATGTAGTCCGCCACTGGCCAGATTTGGTCAAGCTCCATTTTAGTCGCATGGAACTGCTGGCATTGCTCTGCGGACACGAAGGGGTCAAATCCCACGATCTAAGTGGAGAAAGATTTTATAAGTTTAATTTTCAGTAGCAAATAGCTATCTGGCCATAACATAGGTATTATAACGTTCATAACACCTGCAAAGACTAGAAATAATATAAAGGTTTTAAATGCTGGGAAAGTCTGATCTGGTTTATCACGACATACGCTCGTGTTGTATGACCGTCAGAAAGTAAGTCAAAATTAGGTACTTCCGATGTTTAAACTACAACTGCTGCTTTAAACATCAAATAAAATCTGAACAGAAAGTCACTTATTCACTTCAGGTTCTTCAGCATCGGCATTTTTCTTTATCGTAGTGGAGGCCTTGGGCCCCATGACTTGACTATGACAGACAACTTGTATTTTATTCAAACATTCAAATAGAGTAGACAAGAACAGGCCTGAGTCAGAGTGGTCAATGGAATAAAAGGGGCCAGATGCCGTATTGTCTACGCCCGTTTGACTTCAAAAAGTGGTAAAAGCGGTAGTGATTCCGAGTGCATTAAAAAATATAGCCTCAGCTTTAGGACCAAAATAACAGCGTCATCTCGACCAATATATAGCTAGGTACGTCACCAGTTTCTGAATATTGACAATGTCAACCATAGCGAAATAAGTGCTATGTAAATACTTGTCGTGTGTGACAGAATATTAAGTGTAGCATTTTTTTCACGGGTCACAGTATCAAAATTCAGAAGCTTCATAGTTGTGCAATGTGTCGGGATTTACTTTATAACAGCCTAAATAAATAAATAAACAGCCGTTGACTACTGGGCCAAACTACTACTTTGGTACTAGGTACTCCGGACCAAATTACTCACGGTCATTCCGAACGCGTGCATTCTGACAGCGACCTCCCTGCCGACCCTGCCGAGGCCGAGTATAGCGAGGGTTCTGCCGGCGAGCTCGGTGCCGGTGTGCTGTGTGCGCTCCCAGCGGCCCGCCCGCAGCGCCGCCGCCGCTGGCACCACGTGCCGTGCCAGCGCCAGCATCAGCCCACAGGTCAGCTCGCATGCGCTCATCGCATTGGCGCCTGGCGCACTGGAAACAGCTCAATGTATAGTACCACGCAGAACAGTTCTCGAATGGAGATCACGGAGTAGCAGGTTCATGGTGAATGCAAGCCGCTTCCAATCGTAATGATTGGGTATCAATGTGGGAGGCCTACCTATGTCAAACAGTGGACAACCTACGGCTGAAATAATAATGATAGTGTAAGTGGGAGCGGATGGGGTTGGGTGGAAGGTCTAGGTGTCTAAACAGATCGATGTTAAAAAGCGGTGCAGTTTAAAAAAAAATTGGTTGGATTGGTTTCTGTTCTTTCAAAATGTTGATTGCAGACATGGTAAGTAGGTGTGTACCCGGTTTGATGACTGATATCATACAGTCTGTTAGTGCCTTCTGAAGACCATTTTACTGTATAGGCATTGAAGAAGTACTAGTTTTGTATTCTTCCACTTGCGTCATCATAAAGGTATAGTGTTAAGAAAACTTGTATGGGCGGCTGTGAATTAATTAATGACGATCCTTGAAGCATTAGTACATAATATCAAGTGTAGGTTAAACCTGATGATCAGAGGGTTTCTTACTTGATGACGCCGATGCCCTTGCTGCCAGCAGCGGCGACATCGATATTGTCGACGCCGGCACCGGCACGGCCCACTACCTTCAACTTTTTCCCCGCATCTAGAACTTCTTTTGTGACTTGTGACGCTGACCGAACTACCAATCCTTCGTATTTCTACAATAAGGCAAAAGAAAAACGATCAAGTAAATTAAGGCTAACTGTTTCACAATAAAAATGAAAAAGGGTAACTGAATAAGTACGTCTTGCAGCTGGGCACAAGCTTCTTTTTATCAGATATTTGCATCTTTTCGGTCCATGCCCCTTGAACCATGGGATCCTGGCGAAACGGACCTCACATTAGATATTTCTAGTATTTCGGTCAAAGCGACTGGCGACCAGAAGGCATCCAACTATTTTGGTCATCCTATACCATAGGGCAGAAAGAATAGGAGAAATCCATTTTGATTCAGAGTGCTTTAGAGTCTAAAGTTTAGACAATGACGCGAGAACGGTGCCAGCCTCCTGGGAACTATGCCGTCATAATCATAATATGTATTAAAAGATGTTTGTTGTATCTAAGTTTACTTTTTGTGCTACTTAGTTAAAATTTGATACTTAAGTACTTTTATTCAGGTAGTTTTATTTTTTTCTAATTCTTTAAGTTCTTTATTATTATTATTTAAGTTCTTTAAAAATACTGATCATCAAAACAAGTACACAATCGACCAAGAAATTGTTTTTCAACCCTAAGTTTCAGAGTCAAAATTCTCAAGGCCTTTTCAAGTTGATACGAGAGAGTTTTTCGGCCCTTGCATCTCTTTCGCTCACGTCAACTCCAGACTACAGAGGAGTTATGTAGGTATTAGTTACTAGCCGCTTTTCATCTCTCATAACCGGTTTCTTTTTGGGATATCTTAAGTATAGAGATCGTAAAGATAAGATAGTTTACCTAGGTCTGATTTATAAGTACCTACGTACTTATTTAACCAAATAAGTTTTCAATATATATCAAAGAAATAATCAAGAAATTAGTCACTATCTAGTAACTAACTATGCATTCAAAAATTTGCTTTTCATTCCGCAATATTTCCTGGAGCTCGATTTTTGAAATCATTTCATTCGAAAATAAAATAATATAAGGTAGGTAAACGTCCCTGTGCTCGACACTGCAGACCCAATACTTACATGGCACCTTCAGTCTTATGTCATAGTAAGAGAGATGACAGACGGGTGTCATCTACTGGGCGTTGAGGTGTCGAGCATTGGTACGTTTACCTTACCATTCGAAAGCAGTAAAACTCGGTGTAGGTACTTATTTCACAAAACTAAAGCTAAAAGTATTCAACTAAGTAAGGTAACGGTGCCTGTTAACGCGGGTATCAAAATCAACGACCATCACCGTGGTATTTTGAAATATGCATTTTAAAATTAAACCGATTGATTTACTAAAAAACGAATTTTCTGTGAATGAAGCTCATTTAATTGACTAACAAACTTATTTGCGCTAAGTATGTGTGAATGAAACAAAGAGCTCGTATTTCATCGATTTCCGCGACGGCACCGCAGAAAGAGGTCTTGCCATACAAACGTGTGACGCCACATGTAAGTTAACTCGAATCTTATTTAGTATTTTACGTAATAGTTACGGCAATTGAATTAATGTTAAGATTTTGAAACGATTGTGTACAGTTTTCTGCACGACTTTTGAATACTCTTTTTATATTTTTTATCGTGGAAATAAATTTAAAATTGAAAATAAAATACAGCGGTGATAGGCGTCGTTTTTTTATGTGGATTCTAATATCGTGGTATACCACGGTAATAGGTAAAATGGTGATTTTGGTTCTTTATGCTTTATTTTTGGTATATGTGATCTGTTATATACTTTCTTACAGTTATTCCAATCTTGATCTATTTACACTATTAAAGAACTATTTCCGTGGTACCTATGGAAAGTATTCAACAAACCCTTAATTTTTAACCGACTTCAAAAAAAGGAGGAGGTTCTCAATTCGGTTGTATGTTCTTTTTTTTTTTTTTTTTTTTTTTTTTGTCGTGTGTTACCTCAGAACTCCGTCATTTATGAACCGATTTGGAAAATTTTTTCGTTGTTTGAAAGCACATGCTTCAAGGTTGGTCCCGTTGTTACCAAAATCCAGTTCTGATGATGGGATCCATGAGGAATTGAAGAAACTCCTCAAAAATTCAAGAGAAACTTATAGCGATTAGAGTATTTTCGGTGACAAGTCGAGCATTTGCATTCAGAAAGTATCATGGAACTCTGTAATAAAACGACATAACCCCGTCGAGCATTAAAAATAGAATTTTCAACATAACCTTATATCGAAGTCAAACTGATGATTTTATCCTACGCATCTATTTTATACAGAAACAACTAAAAAGCAAAAAATAAAAAATTTTAAATAAAAAATAAAACCTCCTTCAAAAAACATTCAAAAACCATGAAATAATAATTGAACTGAACCGACTACAATAAGCATGAAAATATCTTTCTTCTAATCTGTTTTAAGTCGGTGCCTCAGCTCGAGCCAGCAGGAGTGGACCTAGTAATCTAACTTACCTACATACCTTACTATCTATAGGGCTTCTACACTCCTGCAAGCTCGTGCTGAGGCACCGACTTAAAACAGATTAGAAGAAAGATATTTTCATGCTTATTGTAGTCGGTTCAGTTCAATTATTATTTCATGGTTTTTGAATGTTTTTTGAAGGAGGTTTTATTTTTTATTTATTAACAAAAACTTCAGTATTGAATTTGTAGTTTCTATAGAAACCGTTATTTTGTCAAGTTGTTTAAATATTAGGATAAAATCATATTTATACTTATCAGTTATACAGGGTTATTTGTAATTCACTAGCATCCTTTTAACCCTAAACTCCTACCACTTAAACAAATCTTTTTTGTTTTACGACTTTTGTCATAACTTTATATTTTTGGTGTAATAACGTTTTGAAAATTTGTGATTACCTGTATTTTTACGATACTCTGTGCCGTGTATGGAAAAAAATGTACTCCATTTTAAAAAGTCGTATAACAAAAAACATTTGTTTAAGTGGTAGGAGTTTAGGGTTAAAAGGATGCTAGTGAATTACCCTGTATAATTTTGGTTTTATACCAAGGTGATAACTAATATTTTTGGTTTGTGATGAAATTACACCTGTATCTTATAGTTTTTATGGGTCGGAATCAGATTTTATAACACTCCAAATAAAGCCTATTACCGATGGTACGACCACATAACCCTCGGTAATAGAATGTATGGGAATCAATTACCGACCCATTCAATGTTTATTTGGGTCGGTGATAGTTTCTTAAGGAAGTATCTATTACCGAGTGACATTTTAGTCTTGTATTAAAATAGATCACATTTAGGGTACCGTAAGTGCAGATTTTTTTTTAGATAAAGTTGAGACTTTTACTCATCAGTCAGAAATACTCATAAGTAATTTAATTATTTGCAATATTGTGACAAATTACAAAAGAAAATATATAACCATGTAAGACATATTTTGACGTTTTATTTCTAGTTTTCCTTTAAAAAATATGTACAAAAACAGTATACAGAACCAAAAGTCATTATTTTTTTATTTACCTCGGTGTTAGGTTCCAAATTTTTAGGCGGGTTCCTATTACCGATGGTAAAAAGTTGTTGCTTTTTATACACTCGGCAATGGAAGCTCAATTCGCGGTAATAGAATCATAACCTGTCCATTGCCACGGTAATAGAAGACTTGGGTATTTTGGTTTCAATAATTATTTTATCAAATAATTAATAGTAAAATGAGCCCAGAAAGTTACGACGACGAAAGTTCAATAAACAATCTTAAATAAAAAAATTATTCTCGGTCGTTTAGAAGCTTTGATACCCTGATTTTTTTGGACTAATTTCAAAAATACCTTAAGTACCACGGTAGAGGCGCCGTTACCTTAGTTGATGATATTTTGTTAAAGATGTAATTTTTAAATTTTTCACCATTTTCGACAAATTTTCATAAAATGTGATACTTATAATATCAAAAATAAACCCCCTGCATAATCGGCTAAACACGATAAAATCCTCCCAGCTCCCATTTATAAAATGTGGTTGATGCCTTTTTAATGTGTACCTACATATATTAACCAGAAAATTATTTCTGCTTATTCTCTCATTCAGGTACTTATCAGAGTAAACCTTCTTCATAATTTAACCACCCTTAGGTACACCATTTGGCTTGTTTCATCGAATACTTACAGGGATTTCTTCAAGGAGTTCCTGTTTGGTAATTTTAGCCTTTGTGACCACGTTGATGCCGTGGGAATTCAGGATTTCTTGACAGTTGGCTCCGACTCCGTCGACAACCAGAACCGATTTTATGTCTAAGCCCATTTTTACCTAGGAATAATGTTATTTGGTTAGATGTGTATCAATCTAAATACTAAACACTCGAGCAAAACCTAGTAGGTAAGTATACTCAATGGTGTAGGTACTGATTTATATGTATTAGGTACTAAATATTTGTTAGCCACAAACAAAGTGCAACAACATTTACTCAATTAACAATGGATATGTTGATAATATCAGATGGTTGTTCGTAATTCATTTAAAAACAGGGTCAAGTTCGTCTTGTTGAGGTTAAATGTCCAATGATTACTCGTTAATCTTGACTTACACTGTCATAGCGACTACTAACTAGGCAAGTATACAACGACGAATAACACAGAAATGCTAAACATTCCCTTTAATAAACATTGTAATAATATTAGACAATGCAATAAGTACTATCAACTTACATGCATAATTTCATTCGCGAACTGCAGTGTAAATTAACAATGTTAATCTGATAACAGAGTAAGTATGTAACTAAGTACTAGCCATACGGCATAACAATGAGGCTTACTAAATAATTTGACGAAAGACTTTGATTTAGAAACGAGAGATTGACCATAAATGTACATACCAGTGTTATAGAATTAAATAATTTGGAGATCGTGATGGAACCCGTCGGGCGGCTCGGCAGTGACTGACGCCACCGTCGCCGGCGCAGGATACTACAATCCACAACTTTTTGCCGACGGCTCTCTCGTTAACCATTATTGAACGCCATCAAAGCCAACCGATTAACGATCTTATTTCCATACAAATTTGGTACGTACACGCTTCGAGCAGCTGCATTACTAAATTGGCGGTTTCATTTTTATCATCAGACTTATTACTGTGTTGTCAGACCACTTTTATCACGATCGTGTGCAATTGAATTACGCTATGACAGTATTAATGTTGCTATCAATGGTTATCATTCATAAGTCAAAGATATTAACAGCCAAAAACAGCATGAATGACTAGAAATATCCAGATTTTAATGGATCTAGAGTTCAAGGCGATGATACGTAGTATCTGGCTATAGGTACCTACCTAGGTAGGAAATATGCAGTCGATCAATGATTGATTTTTCATAGTAGAAATCATCACTTAAAATTGACTAAAAATGTTATACATAGGTACCTACTTATTTCGCAAAGTAAATTAAGACGTGTATATTTTAACTCATCCATTATGGCCTGGATTTCAATATAAATGGCACTTATTAAGATTCATAGAAAGGGTAGGTAGGTATGTAATTTACTATTAATAGAAAAAGGAATTGTTTACAGTTGCTATCACATAGTTTGCACACGAAGCTTGGAAAGCTAATTTTGCAAGCGAATCTAAATCTAACAACAGCTGTTCGTGTTCGGGTGGCATATGAAATTATCCACGAAGATGCGATGACCACAACTGGAAGACCAAATACCTCTAGTGCTATCTTTAGGTAAGTACCTATGAATGATGTGATGCAATTCATCGTGGAACACAAACATCACTGGCGGCCCGGGGACGCCGTCTTATCGTCGGTGTTATGACCTTAATTTATTTTTTCCATTGTAATATTTCTCCAGCATTCAATCATTTATGTCATATATACTTACTACTCCAAAGAAAATAGGAGCCACTCGAGTTTTATTGGTTAAATGGAAATACAAATAAGTATGAACATTTCTAAATTCTTTATCTAAAATGCTTATTTTTCCATGTAATTTGTTCAGATAAAAATGCTAATGTATTTTTTATTTTAGTGATGAAACTTAAGTTTCTCTCGTTTTCTTTTGCGAGGTATGTAAAGAAATAGTACATTACTGCAGAGGCCGGGACTTAAGGGGTTGCCGGCCGAGTATCTAAGTTGACGGCCGAGTGGTACACGAGGCCGGCATGATACGAGGCCGGCAACCCCTGTTCCGGCCGAGGCTTGTATAGTGCTTTTCTCAAACATGCACCATCACCATCATCATCATCACCATCATCACCACCATCATCATCATCATCACCACCATCATCATCATCATCATCATCATCATCATCATCATCGTCGTCGTCATCATGATGGTGATGGTGATGATGATGATGATGATGATGATGATGATGGTGGTGATGATGATGATGATGGTGGTGATGATGGTGATGATAATGATGGTGGTGATGGTGATGATGATGATGAAGATGGTGATGAATGATGATGATGATGATGGTGATTGATGATGATGAATGATGATGATGGCGATGATGATGATGATGATGATGCTGATCGTGATGATGATGCTGATCGTGATGATGATGATGGTGATGAATGATGATGATGGTGATGATGATGATGGTGATGAATGATGATGATGATGAATGATGACGATGAATGATGATGATGATGATGATGGTGATGATGGCGATGAATGATGATGATGATGATGATGGTGATGATGATGATGATGATGATGATGGTGATGATGATGGTGGTGATGAATGATGATGATGATGATGGTGATGATGATGATGATGATGATGATGATGACGATGACGATGATGATGATGATGATGATGATGATAATGTTGATGATAGTGATGATGATGTTGATGGTGAAATATTTCTCTAGGCAGATCACCATTACCATCACCATCACCATCTTACCTTACCTTAAATAAGCGTAGTGGCAGAATGTCATAATGAACCAAAGCGCAAATATTGCTTATAGTTTTTTTTAAATGGCTGAATGCTATGATGCCATAGACCTATAAACATCATGGTGCTGTGTGACATGAAACAATAGATGATCGCATTGCCGGCCTAGGCCTGCAACGGTGTATTTTGAAGCCTGTTTTAACGAATACAACGTAAACATTACATAGCATGTTTGAGAAATAGTTATTTTCTCAAACATGCTATGTAATGTTTACGTTGTGTTCGTTAAAACAGGCTTCAAAATACACCGTTCCAGGCCTAGGCCGGCAATGCGATCGTCTATTGTTTCATGTCACACAGCACCATGATGTTTATAGGTCTATGGCATCATAGCATTCAGCCATTTAAAAAAAAACTATAAGCAATATTTGCGTTTTGGTTCATTATGACATTCTGCCACTACGCTTATTTAAGGTAAGGTAAGATGGTGATGGTAATGGTGATCTGCCTAGAGAAATATTTCACCATCAATATCATCATCACCATCATCACCATTATCATCATCATCATCATCGTCATCATCATCATTCATCACCATCGTCATCATCATCATCAATCACCAACATCATCATCATCACCATCATCAACATCATCATCATCATTAATCACCATCACCATCATCATCATCATCACCATCATCATCACCATCATCATCATCATCATCATCATCATCATCACCATCATCACCATCATCATCATTCATCACCATCATCATCATCATCACCATCATCATCAATCATCATCATCACCGTCATCACCATCATCATCACCATCATCATCATTCATCACCATCATCATCATCATCACCATCATCATCAATCATCATCATCACCGTCATCACCATCATCATCACCATCATCATTCATCACCATCATCATCACCATCATCACCATCATCAGCATCACCATCATCATTATTCATCACCATCATCATCATCAATCACCATCATCATCATCACCATCATCATCATCACCATCATCATCATTCATCACCATCATCATCACCATCACCATCATCACCATCATCATCACCATCATTCATCATCATCAATCACCATCATCATCATCATCATTCATCACCATCTTCATCATCATCATCACCATCACCACCATCATTATCATCACCATCATCACCACCATCATCATCATCATCACCACCATCATCATCATCATCATCATCATCATCATCACCATCACCATCATGATGACGACGACGATGATGATGATGATGATGATGATGATGATGATGATGGTGGTGATGATGATGATGATGGTGGTGATGATGGTGATGATGATGATGGTGATGGTGCATGTTTGAGAAAAGCACTATACAAGCCTCGGCCGGAACAGGGGTTGCCGGCCTCGTATCATGCCGGTCAACTTAGATACTCGGCCGGCAACCCCTTAAGTCCCGGCCTCTGCAGTAATGTACTATTGTGCAACAAGAGAGCAAAGTTGGTTTTTACTGCGAGTGTTGATTTTGAATCACGAGTCAGCGAAGGATTGTATAGTTGAATCACGAGCGTGAGCGAGTGATTCTAAGTTAGAATCCTGAGTGCGCGAGTGATTCAAATACACGAGATGCAAAAAAACTTTGGTCTCGTGTGACACATACAACTTTTCACCTCAGCAGCGAGAACATAATAAATTGTTAAAGGTATATAAACGTCGTCTTTTTGTCTTTGTTGTGGTTTTCAACATTGAGTAAATACTTCATAATTGTACCTATATAACAATACAGTATCCGAAAAAGTGTTTGCACCCTTTGCTAGTCTCCATTGCTTAAAAATATCATAAGCTTTTAAATATTTTTCGCGAGACTTTTCAAGTAAGAAACTTAAATCTGCATTTTGTATTACAGCCTTAATTCGTCTGGTGTTCAATTGTTGACTTCGTCACTGGACTCACTCATATCATATTCAAAAATTTATTAAATAAGTACTTATTACTATTCGTATAATTTCCAAATTGCCATTATCGTGTATCAAACTCTAGATATCGAACTCAGCAGCTAGCGAAACAGAAGAAGAAAATAATTAAAATTTGAATCCCGCTATTTTTAAAGATGCGTTCCGATACTGCACCCGATATTTATCACGATGTTCAAGATTGTTAAAATTATTAATAATTGTATAGATACATGTTAAACATTGTATTTTTCTACAACATTTTTACTATTTGATTAAGTACTTATATAAAAATATAATTGTAGACGACCAGATGGCCTAGTGGTTAGAGACCCTGACTATGAAGCTTGAGGTCCCGGGTTCGATTCCCGTGTCGAGGCAGATATTTGTATGAAAAATACGAATGTTTGTTCTCGGGTCTTGGGTGTTTAATATGTATTTAAGTATGTATCTATCTATATAAGTATGTTTATCCGTTGCCTAGTACTCATAACACAAGCTTTGCTAAGCTTACTTTGGGACTAGGTCAATTGGTGTGAATTGTCCCGTGATATTTTTATTTTTTTATTTATTTATAAAGTACCATAATTAAATTTAAAACCTTAACAGACGAATCACAACATTAAAATAATGAGGTGGATCGTCGGCGTTGTAGTGCGTCCATAATAGAACAAACGTGAACAATGTTATCTTTACCAGATGAGGTCTGCAGTCCTAAACCCCCACCTTATAAAATTCCTACTATAAGTATCAGTGTTGCAAAAGTTACCGATTTATCGGGAGATCTACCGATTTCGGTTCTTCCCTCCCGATATCCCGATTTAGCGACCCCGTCTCCCGATTTTCTATATTTCGAAATAAAGTGACAATTAAAACAATATTTTTAAGAGGACAACGCCAAAGGTAACCTGGTATCATTAAAACAATGCACGGGGATTCCCCAAAACTTCACGCACGGCCTTTTAATAATGTAGTACCCACAAAATACATTAAATCTAAATGCCCTAAAATAGAGTTTATTATTGTTTAGTGGGTGTATGCGGGAAACTCCCAAAAAATCAGGCAGGCTACTTCGAAATACGAAATTTGAACTTCGTTTCATACAGAATATTTTCATCGGTAAATTTAATGAAACTTATTGTGAAAAAACATTACACTGAATCAATTATAGAAAAGAAATGGTATGAACATGAATAATTAGTAATCACTAAACCTACGTCTATATATATTTTTAAATAATTTAATACATAGTTTGTTTGTTGTAAGTGTGTAAAATATACAATTATTTAACTTTGACTAAAATCTCCCGAATTCTCCCGATTTTTAACTGGACAATTTAACGTTTTTTAAATTTTCACTTTTGCAACACTGATAAGTATAGTGGTAATACTATTATTTAAAAACATATTAAAAATAAGGAATGTATATTTTTCGCCAACAAACTGTTTTGCAGTTGGGCGAAATGTTTTGGTAAATATAATTTAACTATTAAGTAAATAAATAAAATAAATTATAAGCCTACATATAGAATGACAGACGGCGGAGTCCGGGAACATACCTACTTATTATGTTCGTTGGTATAATATTTTTTTTGCGTCCGAGGTACCTACTTTATATACACACGTGAAATATAGGTAGACTTTCATTCTCATTCGCATTTCTATTTCATTCTCATTTTCAGGAGTATCAAGACATAGAGAGAGAGTGAAATATAGGCTCTCTTTTTACTATAGACAGCTCAAGCAGCCCTGAAGCAGACAACGCAAAATGAGTCCCACATAGATCTACTTACATGCACTTTATGTAGGTAAATATCATTACCGAAACCTAAGTTTAGCATAATAGATATAGTTATCTCCACAAAGAGTCAAAAAGATAATAATTTGGCTTATCAGTTATCAGCCAGTAAATACAAGAACAAGAAAGCAATAAGCATTGAACTGACCCTACTAAACAATTATGTGCATAATAATTTATGGACCACGCCCTGATGTTGTACCTATTGCGTATACATTCCTACCAAGTTGATCTGGGTTACGTTTGATTTTAACATTAGATTATAACAAATTGATTCATCTATTCTTAACAGACATTTAAATAAGGCGAAGGTATTCAAGTCGCTTTTCCCTAACTCCGGTCGGTGTGGTATAAAATAGTACAAACCTACCTCTGAATTGATGAAGATACTCCTATCTAAACTTTTTAGAAGTTACTTTAGAATATGGATGCTGGAATAGAATAAAATAAAATCAACAGTAAGTATATTTTTGATGTGGTATGTTTATTTATGTGTACCTATGTGTCCAGAATCCGGGAACTTTGGGCATCTACAATTTGACCGAAATCTTTCCTTTAAAGCAGCGATCATTTGTAGGTATCTATTTATCTACTCCATCTCGTTCTGATGGCCTCGTTTAGAGTCAAAACGCGTAGAATTCATGTATTAAGTGGTGGTAATTACAGTTTTCAATAATGCAATTGTTTTATGTAGAAGCAGGAGGAGGAATTTTGCATCATAATACAATTATCTATTCACGTACATAGACGTACATCTATCTATCTTACAAATATAGTCGCTAGATAGGTACTTTGGGTGTTCGTTCATCAAAAGGGCCACTATTAAAATTAAAATACCTACCTACGGCATGCACTAAGTATAAATTTAATTAAAAAAATAGACTGTGTGTATTCTATTATAAGTTTATTATCACACTTACGAAATATACAAAACATATCACGATGGCACTAGCTATCAGTGCTTCAGACATATATAATCACATCGATGTCGTGACGATGGTTGTTGGGGATTTCAATTAATCAACGAATTCGTTACTAAAAATCTTAACAATATCGATAAATAAAGACTAAATGAGTATAAATTTTAAATGTAAAATATTGAGATTTTGATTGTAATCAAGATAATATTAACTTGATATTTACCTGTATTTATTTACATTAGTATTTGACAGAATGAAATGCACTCGTTCATTCTAAGTAACTGGTAGGTATTTAATATTGGTCAAAAGAAATGAACATAACAATCCCACCAATCTCAACTTTTGAAACAAAACGACAGTCTTTCTCGAGTTAAACATTGCAAGTCTTACTTTTTAAAAACATTTACATGATGTCATAACGTAACTGAAAAAAAAACTCAACTGGGTCTTAATTGTTGTTTGTTATTGGAATCAAGAAAGTATAGAAAAGAAGAAGGCGGTTTAGTATTTAAATGGTTAGGTACACTAAACTCGATATTTTCCTGTCGCTGTCTTAGGTAAATAAAGGCGATTTTGTGACTCCCTCGTAACAATATTTATGTCTAATATGTACATAACACGTATAAATAGGGTTATGGAAGATCGAGTTATCTAAATTCGTTCATTTCTCCGAAATAAAAGAACTACATCCTTAACAGACGTTAAAATATGGAATGTCTAGGAATTATTACAATCTAATTATGCTACACATGAGAAATTGTAAGTTCGTAGTAATTTGATGCGAGAACATTACTACCATTTGGGTATTAAATTGACTAAATGTAATGACATCTTATCTCACCGAGCATAATAACACCAGTTCCAACATACAATGAACCAGATGTTCCTTTGTGATAAAACCAAGGCCCAATGTTACCTTTCCCATTGTCGTGATAACCACAAAAACTAAGCATCGCACTCAGAATATTGTATTAATCGTAAGATGCATCAACAAGTGACGTCTCTTTTATTTTGCTTCAAAGACTTGAGTTTATAAATAATGACTATATTGTTTCATTGTACGCTGGTTATGCTGTGAGTTAATGCCATTGCGTTTGTTATGGTAGGCTGGTTTATTTGGGGTGAGTGGCGCGCGCGGGGCGGGCGGGGCGCGCGCCGATGCCGCCGGCGGCGCGGCGCCGCGCGAACAGCGCGTCCAGCCCGCGCAGCGGAGGCGCCGGCGTCGTCTCCGCCGCTACTTCCGACTCCGTCTCGCTCTTCTCTCCACTCGTGCTCTCCTCCGTTGTCTCCTCTTCTACCTTTTTGGCTGCTTCTGTTGTTGCCTGGATGCAAAAAAGTAATTTTTCATCTCTCATACTCGGAAAGTGAGGCAAATCATATCTGACATACGGGAGGATAACTATTATTTTCTTCCCTAGGGTAGATATGAATTAAAAAAAATAAAGGCATTGGCTGTCAATGGAACACATACGCATTCAGCCAAGCATTACCTACGGCATATACATGGAATAATTAAGTATTGAGTTTTTTTTTCTTAATTAGTCATATTACAAATTTTATAATGCAAGTGCAATATTATTAAATTAAATTATTAATTTACATTAGTTTCTTATTTAGTGACTTAAACCAGAAAAGTTTGAAAATGTTAAGAAAAAAACACGGTAAACGACAATGTTATTGTCCACACAGCCTATCTCTATACAGCTTAACTCCTTGGTTCAAATTGGTTACTTACGTATTTTATAAATAAATTTACTAAAATACCTACTTTATCTACTGTTTTCATTGATTATTATATTGAACATTCTAAATTTTGTTAAATTAATTATTCTTTAACAATAAACTCCATTGAAATATTTTACAACGATCATATTGACCAGTTTAGACATTTTTATTTATTTATACTTATATTTTCTTACTTTCCTTGTACTTAGTCGAAATGAAAAGCAGAGTGTTTAACTCGGGAAAAACACCAATATCACCCTCGGAATTTTGGCACCCTCGCTGTGCTCGGGTGCCAAGTAACCTCGTGTGATATTGGTTATTTTCCTGCCTTGTTGAACAATCTACTATAAATGCTGTATCAGCGTACTTAGCCTTATTACGTTGCAGCCTTTGAAAGAATGAAGCTTCTTGTTGATTTTCTTAATATTTTCATATTCTGATTCAAACATAACTGAGCATGAATGGGTAATTATTTTAAAGATGATTGTGTAATGCATTACAAGTAACAATCAAAAACTTAATATATCTAAGGTTAAAATAAAAACAACTTTGGATCTGCAAAGAGAAGTAACTATTAGATACCTCAGTGGAGGGCAATTTCCTTTTGAGTAGAGGATTGGCCCGCCTGGGCAGCGGCGTGGCGGCGACGCGCGGCTTGGGAGACGGCTGCACGGCCAGGCGGTTGCGCACGCGCAGCCCGCCGCGCGGCGCCTCGGGCGCTGGCGTCGCCGGCGAGCCCTAACAGACATAAGTACACAGGTTAAAATAAACTCACCAAAATCAATGTGAATTTATACGAATAGAATCTTAAGCCGTGTTACTACAAATAGAAAGACAGCTGTCGAACATGTGTTGAACAAAATGTTGGTAGAAAACTGTAATTTTAGGCATGTCTAAGAAGGGCTTAATATTTTGTGGTAAGGCTGAAAGATATTAAGTCAACGGGATTAAAAAAAATTGGAGACTTATTCGCAACCCGGTCCGTTTTTTTATTGTTAATCTAATCATGTACTTGATTTATGTTCATCTCCGGGGAGATGGATTTCACGTGTTTCGTTTTATTTGTAATAAAATCTGAGGTAATTTAGAATCGCTTGAGTGACTCCAGCTTTCTAGGTATTTATTGTACAGTCGACCAATTTGATCCCTAGGCCACTGTAGAACCATGCCGCATTAACTACTAGATAGTTACAACGTCAGTGCGGGTCAAAGGATTATCAACTTTCCGATCACAACATGCAATAAACGCGTAAACGTAAGGAGTTTATAAACGGTTTCACTTCATGACATGAGAAGAAAAAGAAATTTTGACATACGGACAGTGATAATCAAGTTATTAGTACACAAACAAACTCCTTTCCTCTTCATTATCGTTGACACATGTTCGCAAATATCGAGATGTTAAAAGCCAAGGGGATGTTTAGCTTAGCATGCCAGAAGGAGGCATCTTATTTGTTACCCCTGACACGCTACAGTTTCAACCATTTGAGGGTAATTACAAGTACTCCCAAGTTAGGTACCAGTGATTTAGAAGTCACTATTATAAAACCGCGGACCAGAAGACGCACTGTAGGTAGGCCTCCAACAAGATGGAGCGACAACCTGGTGAAGGTGGCGGGAACGCATTGGATGCGGATGGCGCAGGGCCGATCTGTTTGGCGAGCCTTGGGGGAGGCCTATGTTCAGCAGTGGACGTATTTCGGCTGAAATGATGATGATTATAAAACCCTGAACGAAGTAACCCCTGAATAAAACTTACCTCAGTCTCGGAGTCGGTGGAAACTGCATCAGGTGCGGAGGTTTCTGGGGATTCAGCGGGAGCTTCGGTGGGGGCGACGGAGGAGCCGGGCCTAGACCGAACGTTGGGCCTGAGGTTCAGTCTCGGGCCAGGCCGGAGCGACGCGGGCCTTAAGCCTGGGCGGCCACGACTGCAACCGACAGGAACTATTAGTACGATTGATTCTACTTTCCAGTAGCTTTCTTGCTCGTGTGGTAGCGGAGGACGTTAGGTTACAGGTAGTTCAGCATAAGTATTAAAGTAGTATGTATACCAGGAAAAAATTGACAACCCTATTTACGTTTGTGTATTATACAGGCTTCATATTTTCGGTTGGCGTTAAATTTATTCGTTGAACAATGTTTAATAAATTAATCATTTTAATTTTTTTAATTAAGTAATCAATTAATCATAGTCTAGCCAGGAATTTATTAGCCAATACACTCGAGATACATTTTTAATATATTAAAATGGTGATGATGGAGGGTGGTGGTCGTTTCTAGTTCGTAAGTCTTACTTAGTAGTCTTAAACTACTACGAATTTTCCAGAATTTGTCTCTTACATTTTCGTTTGATAAAATATTATTATGTCAAAGAGAATGAAATCATTACGTGTCAACGTTAGCGGTGGGGAAGTACAGATGTAGTGCAAAATGATTTTCCTTCGTACTTTATTGGAAAAGTTCGTTTTTATCGTGCTCTCTCTGCTCGTTTGCACCCTCTTATAGGTATATAAAAAAAAATAGCTTCAGTACCCACCTTACATTTTTCACTTTGACATTTGACACTAAACAATAAAGTTCCATAGGTACTTATTAATGGATATGAAACTTCACTTATTTAATACAATCATTGATTGACAGTTCGGGTGCCATCGTATTCCGATTGAGATCCAAGTTTTCCGGATGGAAAATCATTTTGCACTTGTATTTATTATATTGTATGGAGTGACATGCAATGTCTATCCATACTTATTAATCCATACCAATATTATGAATGCGAAAGTGTGCCTGTCTGCCTGTTACGTCTTCACGCTTAAACCTCTGAACCAATTTAGATGATGTGATGATTTGGTTTGAGTCCCGGGATAGGACATACCATATATTTTTTTTCTCGGAAAATCACATAGTTTTCGCGTTATAGTGATAAACGAATTCTTCGCAGACGGAGTCGCGGGCAACAGCTAGTACTTCATATAATGCAAGATAGGTGTTCTTTCACATACCCAACAACACTGGTGGGTGCGACAGTGGTCTCGGCGGAGTCAGCGGGCGCGGTGCTGTCTTCAGCCGGCGCGGCGCTGGTCGAGCTGACGCGTCGCAGGTTCGGGCGCAAGCGGGCTCTGCAAAGTTAAATCAGTCACTCGCAACACATCTTGCAACGTCTAGCTTTCATCATGCCAGCCTATTCACGCCCACTGCAGGGCACATGCCGCCTCTCAGAATGCGGGCAATGGTCGTACGTCCCACGCGGGCCCAGTGCGTTTTGGGAACTTCACACACACCTTTGAATTTCTTCGCAGGTTTCTCACGATGTTAACTTTATATTTCAAAGACTGTAGCTCAAAAGAACAGTCGAGAAAAATTGAATCGTGTACATGGATGAAACCATTTCACAATCAATTTGAGGTTAATTTGTTTGGCAGATGTAGGTACAGTCAAGTGTAAAAATAGGGTGCACACAACTTGCTCATAAATATGTCCCATAGCTCTTATGTCGTCGAATTAAGGTATAGGTATTTAACGATGGGAGGATTAAATCGATACTTATTTTTGCACTTGACCGTACCTATGGCATGCCAGCATAACATTTGCAGCGAAGAGGTTCCACTCTGGTACACTATTCGGTTTCTTGGACTGTCCATTATGTATGACGTCCCGGACACGATCGACACCGTACGCTTTCTCTGTTTATTGTGCGGCAAAGACGAAAACACTTTATCTTATATAACTTTAAACAGCTACTTAATTCACAGAAATTGCAATAAACTGTTGAAAGTTGAAGTTCGCTTCGTCCACATTCCCATTTTGTTCACATTCCTAATTCGTCCACAATCCCGCTTCGTCAACATTCCCAGTTCATCCATATTCCCATTTCGTCCTTTTCTCACTTCGTCCGCACATTCCCACTTAGTCAACATTCCCATTTCATCCATATTCCCATTTCGTCCACAATCCCACTTCGTCAACATTCCTAGCCGATTTTAATGCGGTTTTCGCTATCACTTAGCTTAGATTAATGTTACCAAAATCAAATATAAAAATATTTAAAAATGGTCCTCAGTGTGAATGTATACAAAATTTATGAATAAAATTCCAGAATCAAGACAAGAGACCCGATACAATATTTTTAAAAACAATTTCAAGATATTCTTAATTAATAAATGTTATTACTCTGTTGATGAGTTCTTAAATGATCAAACTGCAACTTAATTATTTTTTAAGTAAAGTAAATTGAGTAAAATTATTATTTTTATGATCATTGACTAAGTTATTAATAATTGAAATTAGATATATACATATAAGCATTATTTTAAAATAACATTTCAATAACTCGTTAACAGGTAATTATATCAATAATATTCATCCCAGCCTATACGCGTCCCACTGCAGGGCACAGGCCTCCTCTCAGAAATGAGAGGTCTTGGGCCGTAGTTCCCACGCGGGCCCAGTGCGGATTGGGAACTTCACATACACCATTGAATTTCTTCTCAGGTGCGTAGGTTTCCTCACGATGTTTTCCTTCACCGTAAAGCTCATGGTAAATTACAAATGTAATTTCGCACATAAATTCCGAAAAACTTAGAGGTGCGAGCCCGGACTTGAACCCACGACCCTCTGCTTGAGAGACCATAGGTCAAACCACTGGGCCACCACGGCTTATACCTTAATATATCTAGTATTAAATGCATGATTATAATAATAATAATTTTAATTAAATATAATTTTGTAACATTTTAAGTCAATTTTAAACTTAGGCTGCGTTACCACCGGAGCTGTGCGAGGATGCGTTGCGAGGGATGTGTTTGTCATGAGCCAATAGAAACACTTCATTCACTTAGGACCTTTTAAATGAAGTGTTTCTATGGTTAATGACAAACACATCCCTCGCAACGCATCCTCGCACAGCTCCGGTGGTTACCAAAATCAAAAAATCAAAAAAAATCAAAATCAAAACGTTTATTCTGCAAGTAGGCCGCAAAGGGCTCTTTTACATGTCAATTTTTTTAAACTACCAGCGCTTTCGTAAGGGCCATCATTGCCAAGAAGAATGCGCCGCAAGAAACTTGGCAGAAAGTCATCTTTTCAAATTAAAATATAATAAATTACAAATTAAAAAAAAAATACAAATATAGAATTAAGTAAATAAAAAAAAAATTATATAAAAAAACAATACAGGGATGTATTGGGTCCCTTAGTTAAAAAAAACTAAAACAATACCTACATCTTAACTATATCTACGTTAAGTGGAATTGTAGAATGCTTCCACCTACAAAAAAAAAATTAAAAAGGAAAAAATAAAAATATTGGAGATGTCTTCCAATGTCACAATAATTAAAAATGATTGTGTTAAAAACACATTTCAGGTCAAAAAAACACATTTCAGGTTACGCAGCCTTAGTTCCTTATATCTGCCGGCACGATACTACGACAATTTAAGATTCTATTGAATTGGAGTTTCCAGAGGAAACGTTCACCACGCCGCTGTTGACGCGTAGTCGTTACCAAGCCGTATTTTTTATGACTGCAGAATTAATGCGGCTTTGCCTGTCTAGCGATCAAAGACTTTACCACACCGGGGGTGCAGAAGAATGCGACATGCGCGTGACAGTGAGGGTGACGACTCCCAGTTAATAGAAAGTCACCACGTCATCGTAGCAACCGGCAGTCACACTGCACTTACATTGCAATATGGATAAGTTTTCATGTTACCACAGTGATGCTGTTTTACAAAATAAATATATGTCCACATAACGTGACGACTGACAGACAACGCACATCAACCACGGAAGATAGAGGTTACTTGTTCGAGAGTTCCTTGAGTATCACATAGAAGTATGTGCACTCAGTAGGTATTTCCACGGGATAGAGGCTAGCAATTTTTTATTCTTCTACGGGAGCGATGTCTCGGGATACAGCTAGTGGCGTATAAAAATGACGCCATGCACACCTTGAGCCCACATTCTGTTCTTTCGAATTTAAGTAGTACTACTCGTAGTAATAGTTTTTTATTGTGTTCTGACTGGCTTGAAATAAAAAAAAATGGATTTGGGTCATACACATTTTTGTTCGCGTCTCTCCTGTGCAAAAGTTAAGGGTCTATACTAATATTTTTTTTTATTATTATTATTATATTTTTTAGTCAAGTCTACATCGGCGTGTGGGACGCCTGGCCAACTTTCGGTCAATTTAAATAAATCATAAGTATGTCCACAGGAGAGACAACGTTTGTTTCACGCTGTACGTAGGATCCGTTTCATTTTTTATGAGTAGGTATATTTACCTGGGCGCAGGGGTCTCGTTAGTGGCGGCACTGCTGCCGTCTTCCGCCGCGGGCGCAGCCGTGGAGGTGCTCGGCCGAGTCCTTCCAGAGAACAAACCACGTCTACCGAACGTCTGAAACAAAACACCAACTCCAGTAAACAACGAGTTGAGCGCTTACAGTTTTTATTTCGAATGCTGTGCACAATTTCTTCCTTATTAAATGCAACATGTAAAATTGCTTGATGTGTAGTCGACCAAAGGTACCATACTTAGATACCTACTTAGCTATTTTCAGGATTTCGTACTCAAATGGTCACAAACGGAACTCTATTACTGTCGCGAATTTCTTGGTCAACGATCCTAAAGATGAGTAGACAGTGATGAGACAACGGTCTATTTAGCATCTTATTATACGTAACATCCAAGAATCGTGTAAGTACAAGCATTCCTATTGGCTATAGGTACAAATGTCTCCTATATATCTTAGTTTCGTTATCAGACAGATCCACCTTGTAAACACAAGAATATAGGTGTATTTTATGCAATTAGTAGGATTGTGGGATAAGGCGGATAACGGGATAATACAAAAGTTGGTCTTCTTTATCTCTTAAAATTAAGATATTCAATTTTAAACACCTCTTTGGCTTCTTTTCAAGGTCAAATTAATTTCATCAGCAAAATCGTCATACAATCGCAATGCATTTTATCGCTTCAGCATTTGAACATATAAGCATTTTAAATTATTTTAGATATAAACGTCAAGTTTTTCATAGGTTACGTACCTTGGGTAGTGAAGCAGACTTTTCTACCGGAGCTGCTGACGGCGTGGAGGATTCAGCAGCCGCTGCAGTGGTCTTGCGCACACCGCCAGGCTTACTGAACCGCCCTGTTGACAATTCAAATGTTCCATTTTTATCACTGGCCAATAAAACGAACAAATGGTTATTTAGGTACACAAACGTCGTTTTTTTTCTAGATGAGAAATCAAACGATCAAAATCGCGCGTTCTTGTTAACAAACCAATGCTTAGTGAGAAATACGCAAGTATTCAATAACAAGTGTTACTAAATACGTTACCACTATTTTCAATGCTCTCGTTCAACTTAATACGTACGCGAATTTGACCGATTCATTTCTAATTTCTAAATAAAACGAAGTCGCAGAATAAAGTAACATTACAGGTAGCTAACGACATATAATTAAGTATATGGATATATGAGTATTTATACCTATGTGTATTTATAAGATAACAAATAAAACTTGTTATAGCCACGCCAACAAGAGATTAAATTGTGTCCATGAACAGACTGAATTCCTAAGTTACAAATATTAAATTAAGTACTTAGTAAGTTTTAGCATTGCAAAATGGTTAATTCGCACAGCAAGAAATCAAGTTCCACCTTAATATCGCAATGGCAATAAAAATATCGTACCTAACACTAGAAAGATAGCAAATAATAATCTATTAACTGGCTTTTCAGCCATCAACAGCTTTCGCCAATTCAAGAAAGCAATTTTGCATTCTCGAAGAGAAATTTACCTCGTGCTCTGGTTGAGGTTTCCTGTGGCGCCTCGGTAGCCGCACTCGAGGTGGTGGAGACGCGTGCGCGCGCGCCCGGACGGCCGCGGAACCGCGAGGGACGCGTGGGGGCCGCGGTGGTCGTCGGCGCCGGCGTGGTCGTGGTGGTCGTCGTCGTGGTGGTGGTGGTGGTAGTCGTCGTCGTCGTAGTCGGCTCCTCCGTCGTGCTCAGAGCCTCCGTCGTATAAGATTCTTCGTCAGTAACGGTAGAACCTTCGAAACCGAGCTCGTCTACTGTCGGGTTAACGTCGTTATTCAAATTTTCGCCAGCCAAATAAGCGTAAAGGTCAAGAGCGACCTTTTCCATGGCAGTCATGGTTGTGTATTCAGTTGTTTCTTGGTCATAAGGCGTCGTCTGTTTGTAGTCCGGAGGAAGCTTTGAATCGTCAAGAATTTCTTGGAATCGAATAACTCCTGAAAAGCTGTGGCCCTCTCGTGCTGAATCTTTGCCTTGTGACAATTCAGTAGTAGATGGTGCTTCAGGTACTTCTGTGGTTGTTTTGCTCTCAGAAGAATATCTGGTCGGCAACTCTTTATATTGCTGAGGGATGTCGCCCGAGTTTGTTTTGAAGCTATCTAAGTCAACAAGTTCAGAAGCGGGTCGTCTGAAAGATAATTAAATAAATTAAAAATAAATTATTTTTTTATAATAATAACGACATATACCTACCTACTCGTAATAACGATTAACAATAAATTTAGCTACGTGCGTAAAATTAAATATAAAACAAACTTTTTTCCAAATGTGTCTTATATCCCAAGCGATTTAACGAGTCATAATAATTTATTAATTCTATAGTTTTAGTGACCATTATGATACTAAGATACCTTTAGAAACTAAGAAATACTGACAGCTTAGTAATTTATCTAGGTATGGCTTGCTCGACGCAGATATTGGAGTTCTTACCTGATATGAGCTCGTGTCCTGCTCCTCGTTTGACCAATGGACTCGTCAGCAACATTATCGATCTGAGGTCGTCCTCGCTGTCTGGTCGTTTCCGATGATACCTCTGGTACATACGTGGTTGAGCTGGCTGGAGCCAGGTTACGACCACGAGGTGGGAATCGCGTACTTGATGGTAACCTATAGAGAGAGAATATCTACGTCAGCCATACAAATAAAATTAAATATAAGTAAATATTGATACGTATTTGAACTCCTATTACCTGTCTTCAACGTTCTCTTCCTCGACTGGCGCGGGTGCGATGGTACGGCCGCGCTGCCGCCCTCTGCCTGATGCTGCCGCTACTTCATTCTGTTTCTCTGGAGCTGTCGTAGTCGTAGCGCCGGATCTGTCAATAGAACTGTATTTGCTCTTTGCTTTGGTTTCTTTGCCGATTTGGTTATCAGTTTCCGCCTTCTGGGGACCGTCGTGAGAGTTGTGAACTGGCTCAGCTGTTGTTGAAGACGTTTTCTCTTTGTTATCTTTTTTGTTTTCCTCATCCTCATCATAATAATAATAAATGTACTCGTATTCGTAGTCTTGTCCGTTGGGTCCTTTTTTGACTTGGATGCGAGAATGTTGTTTTTGTTCAGAGCCAGCAGTTTCTAGTTTAACATTTGATGATAATAAACCACTGTTTATGTCGTCAATAGTATCAAAATTGATAGGAATATAATCGTAACCCTTATTAGCAGCAGGGGTGGTAGTTAAAATAGGTTTTTGGGTTGTAGTTCCAGGTCTGTCATTTAGTTTTCCCGATTCAGACATAGCTTCCAATGCTACTTTCATTTTTGGATTGATATCCTCATTTTTAACGTTTTCTTTTATTTTAATGTCTTCTATTTTGGATACTGGAACATCAATTTCAATGGAATCGGCGATTTTCCCCTTCTGTACTTTTTTAAGTATTGCTCGTTTATCTTCTTCAATGGATACAATACCTTCTGAGGCGTGTTTACCTCCAACTTTACCACTGTGTAATTTTTTGGTAATTTTGTCATCTTCTGGCCTAAAATTTCGATGCTGTGGGTGTTTTTCAGGTATCTTATGAGAGGTCTCAAAATTTCTTAATGGAATTTGTTGGCCAGAACTAACTATAACATATTCTTCGCCTTGTCGTGGCTCTGTAATAATCTGTACCTCAGCAATAGCTTTGTAGACTGTGCAGACTAGCAAACATCTGTAACAATGAAATGAGACCGAATTAGATTACTTTTGAATATCATTGTGAGGAAATACTCTCGCTGTCCTGATGCATGCACTGTGAGAAGGTAACATTAGTAGTATAAGATCCATCGATTTATGAGTCAGAAAGATGACATCTGGCTGTTGCGCCTACGAGTGGTTTGCAGCTTCGCGAGCCGCGATCCGAGACAAAGGTTCTGACTCATCCACGGGTTTCATCACCGTGGTCCCGGCGCGCGGCGCGATTTCGCTAGCATTCCAACAGATATGTCAAGTGCGCCGGAGACGCTGTAATATATGCACAGCTACATACAAGTGAAACAACACTATTACTGTTACTTGTTTCGTAAACCTCTAACACATTTGCATACACCTATCAATAAATATCTTACACAGCTGCAGTATTGTATGTTGAGAAATTATGTGAAATGTTTCTGGATGACTAGAACACAAACAATGTCGAACATTGCAATACGTTGTTGCAAAAAAGTGATGTGATCGTGAGAAGTATTGGCGAAAACCAGAGCGTGGGTGTTCATTACGCTTAAGAATTCCGCACAAGTGCAAATCGATGAGGTAATGCGACAACGCGAGCACTTTCGCCTATGGGGAGATTCTCACGCGACATATGGCATCGTCCGCGCGATTTCCGCGGCGTACCAAATGGCTATGGCTGTCATCATGTTGCATTTCCTAAAAGTATTAATCCTGTTGTCAGACAGTAAGTTAGGCAAGGCGTTGAATCGATTATAAAATTCTATGATTCGTATCGCAGCACTTTGATTATTATTCCAATTATGGAAGTCGGAAGAAGGCGGCTTCCGTACAGTTTCTTGCAAGTCTCGCGGCACGCGAATTGGACGCCGGTGATAACAAGCGGTGATTCCAGCAATTTCCAAATCGAAATATTTAAAATAGAGACCGTAGTAGCTTAGTTTAAACCATAATTTAATTTATGTATACAGTTTGTACTCATTCGAGCAAAGATATTGATAGACTAGATCTAGAAATTAGGCATTGAAATGAGTCTTGGTGGTAATTATCCTGCCGGTGCTAGTGGACCGGTACAAGTGATACCGGTTTCAAGAGTTTCAATTTCACTAGACGTAAGGTCGCACCGCTCACAAGGCTATGTGAGCGTACTGACTGACACATTATCAAGCTACGAGTAGGTACAGTGATCCCTGGTTTCAGTGTGTATGCTAGGTAATAAGTACTTACAAAGCACATAGGTACCTCAGCAGTCGTAAATGTTTGGTTCATGCAACGTCAATGAGTGATGGATAAATATTTTGAGGTAAGTAAGTAGTATAAGTAGGTACTTAACTCAAAATAACCTTAACCTTATATTACTTTAGGATTTCTACATTGACCTCTCCATTCACTTGTAGATAAGAAGCAATGTAACTAACTTTTTTTATTACATTCTTCATTGTATTTTTCGTTTTACTTGACTAATTGATTTGAGAAATCTCTAATTTAGCTTAGTACAACCTGAAATATTCCTACAGTAAGTATTAATATATGTATTTAACAAATAATAAAATCAGTCTTTTGTAGCCAATTAAATTACGTTCATAAATTGCGAGTTACTTGAAACGAGCCAAACGAGTATTCGCATTACGAAATACAGGTACTTAATTTACAAAAAATACTTTTCAAAAATGTTAGGTGTAAGTAAACAAACCAATAGAGGACGTCAAAGATTGGCCAATGCACCGAGTGCTAGTAGGCGCAAGGCTAAGCTCATTATACTTCTTAATTAAGTTACTTGCTCCGCTATTTAATGGTCGTTTTAGACTATTCTTGCGTACGGCTGGTTAGGTACGCGTCGTTGGATAAGTTATGTCATTGTTAGCGAACAACGGCCATGAAACAACCGTTTAATGAAGAGATTTTAATCAGAGTGAACAAAGCGATAACATTAAAAAAATGCACTTCGCTCACGTTTTTGTTGATAAATAATACAGGATCAATTAATTCCCTTCTACCTGTTTTCAATGTGTAATGCTACGAAATCGTAGCAACTCTGGTCGCGTAGCATCCCTTAATATAGGTAAGGCCAGTTCGCAGCAACTGTACGGGATAACATGCACCAGATAACTTGTAAAAATTACACTCATCTCATTGTATCGATGGTGTTAAAATTTTACTCTAAGATAAAATCTCAGGGAGAAACGAAACACGTAGGTATCCGGATTTTTATTTATGATGGTGGTGGTTTTCTTTTTTGTGGGTTAAGTTACGTTTGCGTCGGTTTATTTTACCTTTTATACGGACGGAGGGCATTAAAATTGCGTGAAACAGCATATTTTCAATACAAACATAGCTATTTTGCATGACTTCTCACTACTTCACGGAGGAGCAAAATACATAAGTAGGTATTCCATTTATTTTCAAATCTCGGTTGATGCTGCTCCGATGGAAATAGGCCGGAGGGTTCCACACTCGAATCATGGGCGGCGTTGCAGCTTCCAATGGCATGCGACTAGCAACTTAGGTATATTTGCCCCCGCGCATCTGAGTTGCACATCGCAAGGTGTGGGTGCTGCTAATGAGGTGTGTTTCGAGGTCAAGGCTTAAACAAAACAATTAGTACTTTGAACGCGAAAAATACTACATTTCTATTCCCTGAGATTGTCGAAGCAAAGAGTTTCATCAAAGCCCTGGCAGCACGTGGCGTATGGAGGTGTGGCCCTCAATCCAACTCATACCTGGTTCAGGACATATTTGCCGACACGTAGGGGCAAATCCGTCAATCAATCAAGCATTTTCGGTGCATTTGGTCGTTCCAAGTTCGTAAAAACTTTGTTTGTTCCTTTAATAAACTGCAAAACTTTACAGAGATAAAATCGTGCCCGTGTGCGGCAAAAATATACCGGTATAAAAACCACATTTCGTTCTTATTAGGTACCTACCAATTATTCAGAGAGGTGACATAACGAGCCAATCACTATAAACAGGTTTCCGGAATATTTGTATAAACGGCGTTGATTGCAAGCCACGATTGAAATTATTTGATCAAACACCGATTGTTGTTCGTGGGAGAGTAGTTGCCCTAAGCCGCCAGTAGATCAAGGACCCAACATATTCTTCACACGGCGCATAGGCTAGGAAGTGTTAGTTCACAAACTCTATGTTATTATATTCTGGATATGAAAGACTGTCGCGTTGAAAATAATATTTTATAAGTCCTAACTCCATTCAGAATAAAAAGAGATTTCTCCTAAAGAAAAATTGTTACTCGATACGAAGCGCTTGCGAAGGCTTGGTTCGGAAGGCCTTTTGTCTATAGGTATGCTTAAAATTATTAGAATCACGTATTTTAAATTAAACTCTTTTCCCTAGTTGAGTATATAAGCCGTATAAGTGGTTTGAGTTTGATCCGTGTTGTAGAAAGCAGAGAATAACTTAGGTAGGTGTACTACTTATACACTTATTAGTTTTTCTGAATTAATGTGCAAGTTTTTATTTGAAATTTTACTATGAGCTTTTCGGTGAAAGCAAACATCATGAGGAAACCCGCATACACCTGCGACGCAATCCTATGGTCTGAGTGAGTTCTGAATACCACACATGGGCCACGTGGGAACTACAGTCTATGCGCTTTTATATTGACAGGAGGCTAGCAGTAGGACTTATTAAATAAAATAAATATCACGGGACAATTCACACTAATTGATCTAGTCCCAAACTAAGCAAAGCTTGTACTATGAGTACTATATTATTCACACAAATGTCTGCCCCGACCGGGAATCGATCCCGGGACCTCAAGCTTCATAGTCAGGTTCTCTAACAACTAGGCTATCCGATCGTCAAAATTAGGCTTGGTGCACGTGTACAAGAACCTCAGCGTATTTAGCTAATAAGCATGAGAACATTAGTTATCAAACCTAGCCGTATCTGTTGTGTCGTGCGATCCGCACCAGTCTAAATGACCATTCAAACAAGGCGTCATGTTGCGAATTGTAATAAGGTAAACGTCCCTGTGCTCGACACTGGCCCAATACATGGCACCTTCAATCTTATGTCATAGTAAGAGAGGTGACAGATGGGAGTCATCTACTGGCCGTTGAGGTGTCGAGCATTGGTGCGTTTACCTTAAGGCTAATTAGTGAACTATTAAGGATGTTCCCTATTATAACACTTGCTATTTTTACAGTCATACAATATTGATTGACAAAGGCGTTAATGTGACAAAGTTCAAAACTGACATGCCTATGTTATCCATCATAAGAAATGCACTAGGTTTCATGTTGTATCAAATGATTTCGAAACACATTACAGCTTATGCAAGCATCATTAAACAATAAACCAATGAACGTAAACCACTGATGACTTTTGTAGAATAAACATTCTACGTAACGTATCTAATTAAGAACTTGTTATGTGTACACCACGTACTCAAAAACGTCAATTAACTTAATTCTTACCAAACCTATTCCATTTTGCGTATGAAAAGTGGTTGCTAGTAGGTAGGTACATAATGATGTTTTTGTGTACTGCGGCATCGTAAACGATAGGTAATAATGAAAAAAATATGCATAATATCTAAATAATGTTTGTGCTGTCATTTGACTGAATTACTTGACTTTATTAATCTGATATCGATTGGCTGCTGTTCAACAATAAGTATACATAATTATTGTCACATGGAGAAACCCGGATCTGAATAATTTCTCTATCCGGATGCCAAGTTTACATAATCGACTGGTTGTCATTAAAATATTTGTTAAGTCGACGTAAGTACTTGCTGCCAGATATACATTTTTATAAAATAATTCGTGTCAAAGATTAATTTAATCTACATTTAAACGTGTGCTGGTTTAAATGTATTATCATATGACACGCCAATTGGTTAGTTCAACCCAATCAATTTACAAGTTGCAACATCTAATGTTTATGATTATTCATAGAAATTGTTTTGTGTGAAATATTATTGTCCTATTATGCCGATTAGCAAAGTGTTCAAGGTTTGTAAAAGGCTAAATTTTTATTGAGAAAGGTTTCCCAATAAAGTTAAAGTGGCTTTCGTAAGTCCTTGCGCTGGGTTGTTCAATCGACGCGTTGGATCTTAGTCATGTTCTTACGCACCCGTCGTGAGCTTATTGTTAGTGGCCGGGTAGACTCTCCACTGGCACGCGCGGGAACCCTTGTGGAATTTTAACAAATCACACGACTGCTTTAGAATAATACTAGCCATTTCCCGCGACTCAGTCTGCAAAGAATCCGTTTATCGCTATCCCGCGGGAACTATGCAATTTTCCGGATAAAAACTGTCTTATGTCCTTTCCCGAGTCTCAGACTATGTCTACACAAAATTTCATCTAAATTTGTTCAGCGGTTTAAACGTGAAAAGGTAACAGACAGACAGGCCGGCAGACAGACATATAGACAAACATACAGACAATCACACTTTCGCATTTATAATATTAGTAACGATTTTAAATGCGGCCTCTGTCAATGAAGTGCGACCTCTTACTGAGAGCAAATGGATAAAAGTTCAACGAAGGTCTCATCGGCTCGATCCGTAACCTGCCCATTCCAACTGGCTCAAAGGTCACCCCATCTACTTACAGTAAAGGTAGGCCGACATCTATGCTATACGTGACCGAGCATTTCCTGTCTCCGAGAGTAGGTATCTTTCTATCAAGGTAATGTATCGGTTGGAGACAATAACTGTAAAGCAGTGTCCTGAGACAAGGTCCGAAGCCGGCATGCGGCGGCGAGGCCACTGGTGAACGTACCGCCTGGTCCACCAATTACGTGGCAAAATAACTACCGATTATACTTATTTCCCGGATTTGCTTATAAATTATGAAAAATTAAATCGATTTTAGTGAGGTTTAGTTCATAGTGTAATCCGCATAAACTATGTGTACATATGGCGTTCCTTATTCTGAGATTATTGGCAAATAAGTATCACAGGTAATACAAACTAAAAGTGATCGGGCAAGTTTTACATAATTTTAATAAGATTCTATATTATTTGTACCTCATTTTAACATGACGTGTAATAATGAGAGAAAATTCCTGCAATTGTCTAGCATAAGACAATGTACGTAATATAAACGTGATAGGTAGGAGTGTGCACATTAACGTAACTGGTCATTACTGAGTCGGTGTGAGAAAATTGTTAATTGCTTCATACGCCAAAGATACAATTGAGCAGTGGTATAATAATTTTAATGCGTTGCACTAGAAAACGCTCGATGCACTATGTACCTACCTTCTCTAATGGAAGTTCGTGATTTAAAAGAGCGCTCGTTAGATTACGTTGTTTTTACTTTCATATAAAAAGTAAGAATGAACTATGAATCAGAGGATGTAATAAAAATTCTGTAGTTGTGCGGCGCGTTGGCTGTATTTCATGTCGGCGGCGGCGCCCCGTGCGTGCCGCGCATGCCGCGGCCGCCGCTGGCCAAATACCTACATAATATCGACGAATACCTGCTTGTTACGCTAAACCTCTCATAAAAGGCTACTGAATACAAACGGTTTCACTTAAGCAATTGATAACAGAAGTCTAAAAGATATTGATAATTCGAATATCTATCGTATCGTAGAAAATTAGTTGATAATTATGGTAAGTAAATTATGATCCCGGTTGGTTGAAAAGAAATACTAAGTATTTTGATTAATTAATTGATCTGCCTGGCGATTCCTTCGATTCTCACTCTTTAAAGGCCTCTCTGACTTGTGAAAACGACGAATTGTGAGCTTACCCGAACTCTTAATGGACTCATTTTCTTGAGTGCAAGTATTAAATATGTTACATAATTATATTGTTTAAAAATATTTTTGCGAGCACTACCTACTAGCACTTGGCCTTTTTAATTTTAAACCTTGCCAAGAGGGACTCCTTTTAATAATGTATTTTAGTTATTATATTATATTTTTCAAGGTTTTTAGTTTTAGGTTAATTGTTCTAATATTTTTTTTTTATTTCTGTATAATTAGTTAATTACTTTAATGTTGTGTTTTTTTGGATATAATAATTTAAATATTTTTTTAATAATAAGAAATACAAATTATTCATATGCAATCTATTCAAGTACGTAAATATGATTCTAATGTGTAACTGAAATTATTTACAGATAGGTACCTACCTACCTAATTTGGCATGCAATTTAATGCAATCTGCAGTTTATGACATGAAACGCGCCAACCTCTTAACACAATTAATCAACAAGTGTGTTAAATAATAGAGGTAATTTGTGCAATTTAATTAAGAACTTGTTCACTAGCAACATCGAAATAATATAACTAAGAAGAATTGCTAGGTAACTACGTGAACAATTTGTAAATTTGTAAGATTTTGACTATAACATTATATTCTTAGTAAAGTAGGTATACTTAATTTCAATTATCGAGTCTCGAGATTCACAAATTTTCATCTCCAGCTTACCTAGGTCATACATATACTGCCGGGCACAGACCTCATCTAAGTATAGAGGGATGGGAATGTCAGTGGCGTAACTATACCATCTGAGGCCCGTGGCAATTCTTTGGATGGGCCCCTTCCACTAAAAATCAACACGTTGTAATTTAATTTTAATGGTTTATTAAGCTCGGGACTTCTTGGGCCGGAGCCCTCTGGGGTCGGAGACCCGTTGCATATTGCCAGCCCTGCCACCCTATAGTTACACGGATCTAGTGTGGATTGAGAATTTCACATGCCATTGAATGTAGATCAAATCACTAGGATACTAGGGCTTTTCATTCATAAATTTCGACGTGTCTGAAAAATTTGCTATCACGTTGACTCTTCACGCGATTGTACCAAAAGACGGGCCGCATTACAACTACTCCATTATAGTTCCAATCACGGGCCAGGTGTTAATTGTTACGTGACCGTAATATAGTGCAAGTTAGGTTGACGACCTTTGGTGGGTACCGTTCCGAGCAGTACGAATCACGTGCAGTCCTTTAGTGGACATGTATGTTCGAAATGTTTACGGTTTATGATCGACGAGAGATAAAGAAACTTAGTCACGTTTTAATTATTCTATACAAGGTGTCTTTAAAATAATCCGCAATATTTCAGCAGAGGGTTGAGTGACTTTTACTGAACAACCTTGTACATACTTAAAGGTTTTGATGAAGATAAAGTTATCCCTTTGACGCCGTACATTTCGGACATAGACCATGAAAACATTTTTATTTACGAGTATAATGGTGCCCAGTCAAGACAACACAACTACCTAATGAAATTCCGGATTAATTTTAGGACACAGTGTGGGTAGGTAGGTATACGTAAAAAGTGCTTTAGCATGTGTACCTTTGTCAGAAAATAAACTCTTAAAAACTCTTTAATGCATGTTGGTGATTGAAATACCTACGACATTAAACTTTGAAAAAGATAATTATTTGGACGAATTAATGAAGTACCAACTTTTAAGTGGAGGTTGAATCTTTAGTTTCGGACATTGACACACTTGCATTAAATTTTATTACACACATGAGTTAACCAATCAATCGTTAAATTTAAAGCCTGCCTCAAATAGACTTCCGGCTGAAGCAACGCGACAGGGAAGTAAGTCATGCATCAATTAAAAAATGTTTACAACCGTTAAGGGTTGTTGCCCACGTGGCAAGCACCTTGATACTTGCCAAATACGCTTCTCCAAGCGGAAAATCAACTTTTACCACAATGCCGGGTTAACATGTTTCGTAAAGCAGGAACTGTGCGTGCGCAGGCAGCCGCCGACGAACCAGCGACGTGAATTAACTTGAGCTTAGCTCACCTATCCTTACAAAGCTAGTTTAAAATAAAAAAATTTAACGACATGATGCGGGCGACTGATGAAAGATGTATCAAGTTTCCGGCTCAGAATAAATGTTTTCACAGTTCCTGAGCACACTGAAGGGAAATAGTGTGGATAATAATTAAACTATCAGTAAGTACAACTATCTGGCCCTATATTTACTGGAAGTTATATTTGAAACGTACCAGCGTCAATAATAATTAAGTATTCACGAAATAATAAATTATAATATGTAGATTTTACAAGAACAAATCATTATGAAAATACGTTTATCTAGGTGCATTAATTATCAATTGACTAACAAAAATAAGTGCAAGAAAGCGAGCTTCCAAACATATGAACTAATAACAAATTGTACTTAGTTAGCTTGGCTACCGCTACGAATACTAAACAACAATAATTAATTAAACGCATAAATTCCATTAAACCAATGAGCGTTACAAAACAGTGATACCTACAACATTTCGTCAGTTATCTAATGCTAATATTTACATGGTCAATTTAGAATAGAAGCTATTTTTTCGTTTGTAAGTTGCAGACCGAACAGTGACGAGTCACATTAGATTTTTATTAGGATCTTTTCGAATCGAATTGCATAAAGTACCTAAATGTATGGAAGTTTTATGCTATAAAGAATATTGCCGACGCAATGTAAGGTTTTATATGTACTGAACCTGCCAAATTTTAAATCAATCCGACCACAGCATTATTGCAAAATGTGAAGCAAGCAAATAATTGAATATACAAACAGAAGTTATATAAAAATTAAATAAGTATTTATTGATTTTTCTACAAAAGAAACTTTTAACGATGATCTAATTTTAGATACCAATAATATAGAATGCGCTTCTATTGATGCGGAACGGAGCAAATAGGTACGTGCAGAATCGCCAATCACATTAGTTAAAATCCACGTCACGTTGCAAGGGGAGCGGAGCAAGACGTAGATTTTAACTTATGTTATGTACCTACCTATTGTGATTAGCCGGATTCTTTACATCTTATCTTCGCTCCGTTTCTTTGGAAGTTTACCTAATATAACAAAAGTCGCACCGGATATTGGATAGAGCTTGGCTGTTCAAATCGAACCGTTCCATGAATCAAAGAAATCAAGCAAAACTTGTCCTGGCGGATGCGGGAAGAGCGAGCGGGAAATATCGTTCCGATCCAGTGCGCTTGATCAACCAATGACACGTGTGTCTTTAATCATATACCCGGTAGTCTAGAGAGCCGAGCGCGGAAATTGCCGAGGATACACTGGCATACCAACCTTTACGAAAACCAATCCTTTTACATGTTATTAGTAATTATTCATGATTTTGACACTATTTAAACATCGCTTACGTTTAAGGTACCATAAAATCAAGACTGATGAAACCAGAAACGGTTGACATATTTATGTAACAACCGAATTTATAATCTGCTTATATTTGTCGGGGTGCATAGTCTGCAACGATTCATTTAATTCATCCGCGCATTCCTCTAAAGGTCATCGGCAGGAAAGTGAAACTGTTGAGACCGAAAGTGACGCTTACAAAATATGAAGATGCACATAAATATCCGCTTACGTTGATCTGGGCCCGGCGCCCGAGCAGCTTCTTAATGTCACTGATGCAACGTTCCATTCAATGTCACTTACTTCTGACTTTATGTAGCCTTTAATCAAAACGTTCTGATGAAACTAAGTGGAATAACAAATATGATAGGTATGGCATTTTCTTGTCGATGGAGAAGAGAATATCAAACGATATTTGCTATTTCGTAATGTGAGCACATAGTAGTTGCATTATATGCGAGGTCGGCACGATATAATTTTAATTAGTCTTTTTTTACTCCCTTTATAGAAATTAAAAAAATAATCACTTAAGAATTTTCGGAACACAAAAAAGTTTACCATTCCATTCCATTGGGTTAGAAATTAAAAATATTTTATTGATATGCTGGCTGGAAGGATATTGTTTAAAGACCATTTCAATGTCCTTACTTTTATTTTTTTAATTTACGCCTACGCCTAAGTCGATACCTATCCAAACTATTTACACCATTTTAAGGGTTCCGTTGTCAAAATGCTAAAAAAGAAGCGGCTTATCTCAGATACTTCTCGTACTAGAAAACTAAAATTTCGCACTGGTGTGCATAATAATTACTTTGACAAAGTCCTAAAGTTACGTAAAATGGGGATGTATTTGTTGTCGTCTGTCTACCCCATGGCGTGGGGTAAGGTTTAGTTAGATAGATCTTTCAAAAATATGGATGGTTTACGAAAATTTTATATCTATTTAGTAAAAGATTTGTTTGTGAAATATGAAACTTTTACAAAATTGTATTATTCTCTAGCTAGTGTGCTAAGGGTCGTTTTTGGATATGTGCAAAAAAACGCGGCATTATTGCACGTAAATAATTTGAAAGGAAAATTATTAAAGCCGAGTAGGATTTACAAATTAACAAGTAATATTCGATAATGTACGGATTACATACACCTAGTGCCAGTTGAAGTTAACGCATATTTGTATGGAACTCTACACTGCGCATGACCCGGCACGCATTTGGCCGGTTTTTTAAATAAGTGGCCAGCCTTTCGCTATTGGGCCAGAGCTTCTTTCTCTTTGATCACGGCCATCAATTTATAATGCAGTTAAAAGACAATTAACTATTGCTCTCCAGCTCAGCTCACTGACAGCTAAGTCACGATATCATGGCGAAACATCTAATATGCGTGTTGTGTATAAGAGCAGTTACGTACTTTAGTCCAACTTTCTTCAGTAGGTACATTTACAGACAAAGACTTAAACTTTACAATCCATACTCATAACATAAGCAAACAATGTCACTTTATTCATTGCATAATCAATGCAGTAAGTGGGTAAAGGATGTTTTTCGTGTTTTTGATAGATGTAGGTATACATGAAAATGTGCATAGCTGGTATATTTAGGGCACGACCTGACCGCATTCTTGGCACGCTCTGCGATGAAGTTGCGTGGTGTTGCTAAACTGCATTGATTCTATCATTGGGCTACTGCAACTATTGAAGGGGCAAGCACGCGCCGAGAAAAATGCCCCTGTAATTTTCCGCTACGGGCTTGACCGCGCTGTAACTACCTATGTATTAAGTAAGTTACGTCAATATTTACTACCGAGTATAAGCATTTATAAATACAAATTTGTTTTCTATCAATAATCAATGGAGTTTGAGAACCAGACCGTGACACTGTCATTAATTAAGATTCGTAGAATCTTAATTGAATAAATGGAATCTTCTCTGTCTTGAATACTAATAAGAGAGTAATGTGACAAATAACGCACAACCGAATCTATCGTAGCTAGTAGAGGCTCAAAATTTAACAAATTCCATGAGGATTATAGAGGGGTAAAGTAACTACTAAGAAGGGATTTATAGAAATTCTCACGAAATATAGAAGTAGTCAATTTTTTATTCTTCCACGAGAGCGAAGACACGGGATAAAGGCACAAATTATATGTAAAGATATTTCATAACTAAAATACCTAAGCTGATACATAATGGTAATAAAAGTATTAGTTATGCTAATTAAGTATAGGTCACTCGTCTCCACGAAGCTCCGGGTGTCATTTGAACAACGAGTTTTGGGTGTTGCGTAAGCGCAGCGATTAGCGGGCGTTGGGTCAACGCGTGACCCGCTCGGCTGTCGGCGCCCGCTCCGGCTGCCCTTGACATATCGGTTCATTGTAGAAAGTGCAAACCATCAAACTCGACCGCTCTAATATTTCCAACGAATATTTGTCATTTTACGTATTCTTTTGTTTGAAAAATAGTCAATTAAAAGGTGGTATAGGTGAAAAACTTAAGCAAATGACCGTTTGACGTTCTATGTAGTTGTTGTATTGATATGGAGCTTAAGTCATTTTTCGAATTTGGAAAGTCAATTTGTTTATGCGGACACGTTACTGCTAAATACAACAAGTCATTTACTTAAGTTTGTATATATACATCAAAAGATATATACTATATCAAAAGGTTTCGGACTGGTGACTTAACTTTTCTCAAAATTAGCATCATTGTAAGTGGAAATAGCACTGAAAAAGTAGGTATGTGCTGTAGTGTACATAGTACTGCTTTGTATGTGCGTTATATTCATTCCACAATTTAATCAAAAACTTGAAACTCTTAGGCCCTTAGCCTTGAGTGACGTGATCGCCGTTGACCTGTATGGTCTGTTGTATACTGCTGATAAAAAAAACCTTTTTCCCTACTCACGTGTGGCGACAATGTCGCTCCCACGCGGTTTAGACTTGTCCCATTGTTGTTGGCGTAAGGTTTAAGTAATTTCGGTAGTTCACGGTACGCTAGCGAATATTTGTTTGAAATCATTGCCAACTGCAATCGTGAAAAGGTTATTATAATTAAATAACGATTATGGCGGTATTTGATTTCATCATTAATCATTCGTCACAGAAACTAATACTCATAGTTCAATAGTTCATAATTAGAAGTGTACTTATACAATCCTTTAGATAAGAAGAAATTAATATGAAATCTAAGACGAAAGCGAAAAGAGCATCACTGCATGTTACATTTTTTAAATTCTTTTATCGTTTTTATATTTATAGGTATGTTATAATTTGTGTCAATCACGTTTTAACTACACATAACCGGTAACACATACATATATACACATAACGGTAAAAGACCATGTTTTAATTTTTCTTGCCTTTGGAAATTTAAAATAAAGTTCTTAAGGAAAAAACTTTATCATTTAATAATAATGGGTACAGACACAACTTGGGATTGTTGAGCCAATTGGCTACTCTTCATAATTTGGTCGTGTAATTCTAGTCGGGTTTATTAAAGACAATATTTTTTGACGCGTGTACTGCGAGTAGGTATTATTCGGCTAAATTGGGAACAGTGGCAGGTGGTTTAACATTTCCGTTGTATGACTGTATTGGTAAAAACTAACAGTTCATTAAATGCGAAAAATCAATTATCTCTCATTGTGGTAAAAATGACGTGTCATCGTTTTTCCTTTGTATTCTTCAGATCAATCAAAGGTCATACACAGCGCAAGAAACAAAAGTTGTCTCTCCTGTGGACATAAAATGAGTGACTCCGAGTCAGCAAATTTATTTTCACTTCTCATGCTCTTAAAATGCAACTTTAGTCTCTGAATATCGGGACTAAAGCTCTTTTTTGATCTCTACGGATTAAAGTATTTTTTTTTTAATTTACTATGGAAACCCCTAAACTGCCAATCACGGTGTTTGTGGATGGAGGATTATTGCCATTTTCAGTGACTGGGCATAGACAATTTTAAAGCTTTCCACAGACCGCAGCGCGCTGCGGACGCTCCGAAGCGCTCCGTAGCGCTCCGTAGCGCCCTGCGCTTCGGTCTGTGGAAGCCTTTAGGGCGTGGAAATAACCTCAAAATGACAACTGTATAAAAAATATTTTAAAGAATAATAATTTCGTGAAACACCATAAATAATTACGAATATTAATCTAATTAATTATATTAAAGATGAATTCATTTTATTATGCATACTTAGTCCAATTAGCTATGAAATAATTTTCAAGTATGAATCTGTTGGCTAAATATGCAAACATTTAAAGCGTCACTCAACAAAAAAACCGCGGAACAAATTTAAATTGCTATTGAATTCTGAACAGACGTCCATTGATCGTATTGAGCGTACGTTGTATAAAAGTAATATTGTAGATTATTATACCTAAAACATCGTTTTTTTCCTCGCATTCAAAGTGAAAAGTAGAGTGTTTAACGCGAGACTAAACTGCCATAATGACACGCGAATTATAGCCACCCTCGCTCTGCTCGGGTGGCTAAATATCTTGTGTCATTATGGCTTGTTTTAGTCCCTTGTTGAACAATCTACTATTAAACGGGCCGAAACTTGGCCAGGCGTCCCACACGCCGAAGTAGACTTGACCAAAAAATAATAGCTTAACCTTAACTTAACACAGGAGAGACGCGAACATAACAATGTGTTAACACTTATAAGGGTTTTTTATCTGAAATTATTGTTAGCCTGCCATAATTTGTGATTATTGATTAATAATCAACATTGCCATATACTACGTAGGTATTACCTATTGTCAAAAATGAGGTAAGTCAAGCCGAACCTTAATGCTTCTGCGTAATGGAACAGATGATTCGAGGTTATTGAAAGCATGAGAGGGAAAGCTGCGCCGTAACATCACGACGCGGACGCCGCCGGCCATCTGCGCGGCCCCCGGTGTCTTCGATATGAACAACTCATTACGTAACCACCACATGATAAAAAGAGTCAATTTTTTTGCTGTCACTCACTACTACCAAGCTTAGATAACCATTTCTCCGAACGATGCCGCTTTTATTTATGGATTTAACGCCGCTGATGGTCAAGGGTAGGTGTCATAGACTTCTAAATTTTAATTGACGCCATCGCGCACGCTTAATGAATTAATACAGTATTCTTATTTGTTTTTTTTTAGGGTTTCGTTCCCAAAGGGGACCCTGTTATTGAGACTTCGCTGTCCGTCCGTCCGTCTGTCACCAGGCGCTGTATCAAATGAATCGTGATAACTATACAGTTATAAATTCGAAAATTAAAGGAGGTCGTCATACAAGAAACATGTTTTTTTTTCAGCATTTTAACTCGATCTTTAGAATGGCGTTAACTAGACACTTGAAATTTTCACCTATTATATATTTGTACAGCAACAAACAATAAAAATCTAATTATATTAAATATTAAGGGGAGTCCTGAAAAACCAATGTAAAATAATCTCACACTACATACACTTTACTTAGAAGCAGGGTTCTGCTAACACTGGGTTTATTATAGTTACGGCTGTTTACGGTGTATATTTAGACATACCTACAAATTTGTACGGAACCCTCGGTGCGCGAGTCCGACTCACACTTGACCGGTTTTTTTTTGGGAGATATGTAAATAATTCGGACATATAAATAGAAAGTCATTTATTGAGAACCAAAGTTCAGAGTAGCAAACGAATACTTTTATTATCTATAAATTAGGCATTTTATTGCTTACGTATCCTCTACGGATCCTTCTGGTACCTAGCTATGATTATAAATTACTAATTTTACTGCGGCCTTGTCGGCAGAATTCGTTTATTCATTATTCGTTGGAAATATAATGAATAAAAAGTAGCCTATTTTCGTTTTCAATGTTCAAACTATCTTCTTTCCAAATTTCATCATGATTGATACAGCAATTTTGACATGAAAAGGTACCAAACATTAAACCAGAGAAATAGAATTACTTTTGCATGTATAATTTTAGTATGGATGAACACGTAATGTTATTACAACCACGATAATGTCATGAAGTCATGCATGATCATGGAGTAAAATTATATTAACTGTGTTATGCGATTTAGTCGCGTAATACATATGTAAGACAAGTCCTTTTCGGGGACACATTATATAGTATTTTATTCTCAGTGCTATTACGATTTTTTATATCTTAATTGAAACTTAATTATCGTGTTATCCAAATATGTACGTATTTTTTAGTTCACGCTTACCACTGAATACTGAACTGACCGAGTGACCGACATTGTAGGTATGTACCTAGCTACAGTCAATTTATAATCATTCTTATCCCTGCATATCTAAAATATTATTTTACTTATAGAATAGAATAGAATTTTATTAACACACTTAGAAGAAAAAGAGAAAAATTGTAAATGATATTATTTAATTTAATTTAATCTATTTGAATCTGTAAACGAATCTCATTCGCACTGCATCCATTATTTTTAAAAGCCCTATTATACTTTGTAATACGTCGACAGCTTTTCAAGCAGGTCTTGGGTGGCTCAGAGCTTACGCGTAAAAGCGAAAGTGAAGGTCGCGCGAAGACGCGTCTCGCGGCGCGGGCGCTAGCGCACAGCGGTCCACGGGGCACCTTGCAATACCATCAAATTCCTGCATAACATACTGCCAAAGGATTTCCTTGCACGCACAGTCAACAACTGAATATTCAACTAAAACGCAATAGCAAAACCAAACAAAAACTAACCTGTAAATACAGTCTACACCCACACTGCAACGAACAGGGCGACTGTCTGGTAACAGGGGAAGGGGACTGACTTATGCAAGAAGCACGAACAATACAACCGGCCAATGCGTACCACAATTGCCAAGTTTGGTCACAAAACGAAGCTCTCTCCACGATACTTCTAACTACGTATAATTGCTTTATATTTAAACGCGTGTGTGTAAAACAGTCGTTTTTCACAAAAGAGCTCGTAATCCATTTAACAAGCTCAACACATCGCTTAAAACTATAATGGGCCGTGACTAATATAAATTAAAATTGGTTTAAATACCGCTTGTCACGTCTAATTCACTTTCTATTTTATGTGTGGTTTTTCACGTCACTTCTTTATTGAAAATCTGTATCGCGGTGAAATTCTCGCTGATTTGTATTCAAAAACAAGTGCCGTCCAGAATTCTACATTAGCTTCACAAAGCGCAATGGGTACCACAGTTTGTTTTATACCGGCGAAAGTAAAGCGATTCTGTAATACAGACGTGGTGACTTAAATTGCCTAATTAGGAAATGTCACGAACAATAACAACTCGAGCGATTGTTTGCTTACGTATATACGTAACTTAGCGATCCACCATCAGATACGAGGCACTTACATTATGTTTAAATTTCTTTCACGGCGAACAATTTCTAACATTGATTTGCGCTTTTGATGAAGCGTCATTGTTTGTGGTCGTTTTAAATTGCAAGCTAGATTCATAACTTGAGGCTATATTGTCTAATGCACTCGGAAGCACAATCGCTTTTATCACCTTATTTCTGTCAAACATAGGACGACGGCAGAAAGAGATGGGATGAAATCGATGAGATAGATGGAGATGAAATGGTTTAAGTATACCTAAATGCCATTGCAAGTGTCCGCACGTTAGACAACACGGCCCCTAATCCTGTGTTTGGAACCTACCTAATGCTGTAGAAACGCTATTTTTGTTAATTGCATTTCGTAATAATTATTGTTGGGTTGTAAATAATGTAGGTACATTGTCGCGGACGCAGGAATTTCATAGGTCGCCATACCTACTTCCTATTTAATGCACAAATTAAAGAGTCTCCACAAAAATAATAATGGTGCGTTATTTAAGAGTTAAGAGAAACAAGGAAAACGCGGAATAGTTTTTGTCGATAAAATCTACTACTAAATGCCAATGAATAACCCCTAGACCCTAAACGTGGTCACTTTTACTATCTTACCTATAACATAGTTAAATACCTACATATACATATGTACAGTACTCACTAAGGCGAATATATCTTTACGAATGTTTAAATTTTAAGTTCTTATTTTACGTAAAAAATAATTGTTTATAATATGCTGATCACGAATTGAGGTTGGATCTGTTTGTCTGTATCATTGCCTATTTTCTCCTAATGTATTAGAAAAAAAGTTAGCGTGACTTCAAATTGATACGAAAAGAATTATGAAATGCAGTAAGGTAAACGTCCCTGTGCTCGACACTGACCCAATACATGGCACCTTCAATCTAATGTAATGTCAGCAAAACAGTGACAGATGGGTGTCATCTCTGGACGTTGAGGTGTCGAGCATTGGTACGTTTACCTCAGATACTTCTGTTTTCCTAATGTTCCTCGGCAACCATCAGTCCTCAGATCAATCAATGAGTCAGATGTTTTGATTTTATTGAAATCCGAATGATAATCGTAAAACGTGGCTTAGGTTCTTCCAATGTGTGGTCAATTACTATGCACATCGCGACTGATCGAAATCTAACATATATCGTCGGCAATTATCTAGCCCTAAATCAATTACCATTGGATAATTGCATTATCTGACAAATTTAATAAATTTCTATTAATATTTACTCCAAGTTCCCCTACGATATTGAAACATGAAGTTTGCCAATATTTTCCAATAAATATTTAACTTGTAAAAAGGGTAAACACAGCGTAAGAAACAAAAGTCGTCTCTCCTGTAGACATAAAATTAGTGACTCCGAGTCAGCAAACTTAACATTTATTCAAATGCGCTGAAAGTTGATTAGGCGTCCCACGCCCCGATGTTGATTTAACAAAAAAATATTGGCTATAGACCCTTAACTTTTGCCATGTCCACTGGAGAGACGCATACATAGAAATGTGTATACCTACATGACCCAAAACATACGTGTGCAGTGTAAACGTAGTATAAAATACCTACTTGCAGACATTTAGTTAACAAGAGATTTGACAGCTGGTTGGACATTGGTTATCGCTATAGTAACCTGGTGCAATGCACACATATGAAATAGAACCATTGTTACCTAATACTGAACCTACGGTTACGGGAAAGCACACATGAATATCCAACTTAGAGGTTACGAGTCACATATTTGCACATTATTTTCCTGTCTCTCAAAACTTGGTAATATATACGTATGGCCTTTTAACATCCTTTAATGTAACATTCTCAGCTTGACATGTAACTGTCTAACAATGTAAACAAATTTTGCAACTCGACTTTTACACATCGAAATGGTTCGCCCACTTGAAATTTGGTAGGTACGGTCAAGTGCAAAAATAAGTATCGATTTAATCCTCCCATCGTTACATACCTATACCTTAATTCGACGACATAAGAGCTATGGGAAATATTTATGAGCAAGTTGTGTGCACCCACAAAACTCCAAAGACAGTGTAATAATCAAATGCCGTGAACAAAAAGGATGTATATGTCAAAAATAAAACGGTCGATACATTTTTACAAAAACTTAGTAGTTTATAAAAAAGATATATAGATAGGATCTATAACAGGAAAGCGTGGAAGTATTCACGTCATTACTTATCTACCTACCTTAAGTTAATTGTGGGTACTGTAAGGTGTCATTCGCTGCTGGCATGCGAGTGCTCTATGGTAATATTTAAATTTAAATATAGAACAGCGATCGAATGACAGCCTGGTAAAAAGCAATGTATTTATACTTGTGATTCGCCCGTCATGGAATAAAGACCAGTCGAAAGTTATCCTTGTATTTGATTTATAATAGGCAATGGAAAGAAGCTACATCCCAGTGCCCGAGTTGAGCACACACTACCTATTTACCTACTTACCACATGATTATGGAATTCGATGATTACTAATTTACACACATTTACGCACATAATTTGCCTAACAAGTGAAATTAAACTAAATTTTGAAAGGAAAATGATACCAGAAAAATGAGATGTGTTGTTATTTTTTTCAATAGGTACAATAATTTTAACCACAAAGTTCTCAGTAATCGGAATGGCGAGGCAAACGAGGATTAAGGAAAACATGTACAGTACAGATGCCGGGAACCACTTTTAAATCGAAGGTTACTTCAGGTCATAAAAACAGCCTACTGTCGCTTTCAATAGGTACCTGCTACGAGTTCAATGTGACGAAGTTAAGTCGTCACGACTTTTGCTCGAATTTAAAAATAACGAACACGTTTTCTTTACTTTGGGTCTCACGTCATAAAGCGTCGAAGTTTCTGGAAAAAATTCAAAGACTGCTAATTGTAATTTGTTCCTTTATATGAACTTTATTGTGTTAAAAAGTGGTGGAAGCTTCTTTATTGGTTTATGTGATTGTTAATTTAAGAGTAATCAATGTGTCCAAATAAACATCAATTTTCTTATTTCCGTTAAAAACCTACTTCCGTGAGAAGATTACCATTAATTTCAAAACAATAAAATATACTTTAACTGTGTAATGCATTTCAATTTAAATAATAATTTAAGTGGTTTATGGTAATGTCTGAATTTGTGTGGGACCCTCAGCTTGCGAGTCCGACTAGTACTTGGCCGATTTTTGTGTTAATGCTACCTATGGAAGAAATTTACCGAAAATGTTATTATCTATCAGGCTATTACAGGTCAAGAACGATAGTCGGAAGGACAACTACTTAGACGTCGTAGATTTAGAATAGGGAACTAACTTAATGTTGCGTAAAAGTGCGTCATAAGAAAGTATAATAACCTTATCAATTAAGGGATTACCCAAAGAAAAAAAATTTTTTCATTTTTGCTTTGCCGTACTAAGTAAAATCTTTACAAATAATACGAGTCGAGAGTTTGTTGTTACCAACAGATATATGAGTTATTTATGTATTTTTAAATATAAGGTTTCTTTGATTCAGGATCTTTAACTCTTGACAATTGTTTTTATTAAAAACAAAATTACTTAAAAATGCCATAATTTTATACCATTCTTTAAGACAATTTTCCATCTTAATATTTTAATTAATAAATTTTAATATGCGTAGGTAAACCTAGTTCATTTTCATAACCCTATTTTTCATACGCCGGTGCATGCGCTCCGCAAAAGCTCTAACGTTACTCATCCCACACAAATTTAGCGACGATGTAGATGTAACCGTGTTGTTGTATTGTCATCACTTTCCTACAGAGCCTTATTACATGACTATAAATGTTAAGATGCAAACATAACTTTCTGCTATTGTGTTATAACGTTATAGCACGTCATCCACTTAACACTTCGTGTCGCAAGCTGTCGGTTCGAGATCTTTGACAATGGAACTCGTTAAATTGACTAGATGATTATTCATCAATAAAACTTCTTAAGGTGTCAGCAATGAAAAACAAGAATGGTTTACTTAAGCAAGTTATCAAGATAACTATAATATGCTAAACTTCCGTTCAGAATAAATGATAAAGATTTTCTCTTGTGAAATGGGACAAGTATATCTACTTTCTGGTGGATGCGATGGCAATAAACAACTCGTCACATTTACGTAGCGGTGCAGGGAAACTGCGCCGGAGCGTCTCGCGCCAGCAGAAAGTTTCACAGTGGTTAACTTTGACCTGCACCCAGGTGCCGCAAATTAGTGGTAATGTCTTTGTTTCCCTTAATGTAATTTAATAAATGCAATTTATTTAATATATTTCTAACTTTATTTGTCTTAGGGGTTTGTTTTAAGTTTAGCTTTGGAAATTTATTAGGTGCGGTCTAACGTCGCGCGTTTCGAAAGAAATGAGGAATGCACGCACACAGTTGCTGCAATATTTACCTAAGCAATTTATTTTTAGGCGTCTTGAGACTGCTTATTTCAATATTTTGGCCTCGCCTAGGTACGTGGTTAGTAGGGCCACGGTCGGACGGGAGCGCCGCGGCGCCGGCGCCGCCTGCGAGGGCGCGAGGGCGGCGCGCCGCGGAGACAATGTACTCGCTAAGTCGTGCATATTTAAAAGCAAATGTTTCGCAGCCTTCATTGAGAAACACGCGCCCTCATTCGTGATGTCAGCCAGCTGCCGTTGAGCAATGAAAACCTGATTTCCGCGCAACAAATCAGATCATATTTTCGTGGCGTCGGGCACGATGCGACACCTCTATCCCGGAACACATTGCGTAAACCGGAGGCGCCGCTGCATGTTGCCACACTATTCATCTACGCAAACATCCGATGAAAGTGACAACGCGCACTGACAGGTTTGTGGTGCTAAATGCTCATCATTGGCTTTTCGATTATGTATAACTGCGCTAGTCACTATTAGAAAGTGATAAACTTTACTGGATCGTTAAATTACGTTATTTGGTATTTACCTACTCTGTCAACGCAAATAATTTTTTTTTTGTAACTTTAAATTGTTCCTTAAAAATAAGACTTACAGCGTAATCCGGGCGATCATGGTGGTGTCGGTGCGTTGCGTTGCGTTGCGTGAGTGGTGGCGCGCACGCCTGCCCGGCTCGGTCGGGCTGGGGCTGCAACAGAAACTCACGTCAGCACACGCGCCTTTCCCAAACACAGTTGCAACAGTTTAGCTCAACGATGAGGAAGCTACATCGCACATTTAAATGCAACGTTAATGTCAGAGAGCGTTTAAATGCCAATAGCGGCGACCTTTGTGGGGTTGCGCAAGCGAGGATCGCCGGTCGTATGAGAAAGGCGAGTGTGTGGGGGACGCACCGAAAGGGGAGGGCGACGCTAGCGACGCGCTGCCGAACGGCGACTAACCTCGCCTCCGCGTGCGCTGCTCCTACTTATAGCCGCGCGCCCACCGCCGCCGCCGCCGCCGCCAGCCGCCAGCCGCCAGCCGTCAGCCGCCAGCCGCCAGCCGCCAGCCGCCAGCAGCCTACCCGCCCAACGCACTTCTGGATCTGCTAAAATCCACATACCTCTTCTTCTTCCAATCTTGGATCTTCTAAATCTAAACAGTTAACAAGGTCTCCTCCAAACGTTTCACTAGAAACAGCCAAACCTTCCAAACAGATACATCTACCTATCTTGACTTACGTCAACTAAAATATTATTAAGTATTATGATTAAAGACTATTGTTACAAAGGTCCGAATCCAAATTTACAGGCCAATGTTATTCCGACAAATAAGTACCCTAGTTTGAAGTGTTAAGTACTACCAATACCTGAAAAAAGATTACCTTTGATTTCTTTTCTATATTTAACAATCAATAAATAATACGTAACAATCAAACTTTATGTATTGATAAACACGGCATTTGTAAGAAATACCTAAATAAAAATACTTCATTGCACGCACTGCATATGAAGAATGTGTTAAGGTTAACAATTAAATCTAAAAACCTATTATTCCAGTGAAATATGTTACTTTTATGAATACCTTGGAAGTTACGGTCGTTCAGTAGCCGCGTAGCCGTCTGCGAAGATGCTACGAAAGACATCAACGCGCGAATTGTTCAGTACTTTAACATTAACTATGGCGACGCAGTTAGACTGCTTCATTCTAAATAAGTATACATATCCCATATTCTCTATCCCATAAAGGTATAAATTTATTTAAATTAAAATGAAAGTTTTCTGATTTTCTAACCATATTTACAGCAATTACCATTAATTCCCAAGCAAATAGGATAACCTATGGGCAAGGATGTTAGAACACGTTTATGATAAGACTAGCTTTTGCCCGCGACTACGTCCGCGTGGAATTAGTAATTTGGGCAGCTTATTTTTTTTTATCCAATTTGCTTTTTCATCAATTATGGCTCTCCTTAGTTCCTTCCGGAAGAAGTGAAACTTCATAATAAACCAACCCGCTCCCAATCCACCCCAACCCGCTCTCAACCCGCCCCCAACCCGCCCCATCCCACTCTCTATCCGACCCCAACCCGCTCCCAACCCGCTCTCACCCCGCCCCCAACCCGCTCCTAACCAGCCCCCAACCCGCCCCAACTCGCTCTCAACCCACCCCCAACCCGCTCTCAACCCGCCCCCAACCCGCCCTATCTAACTGGGCTATCTAACACTGAAAGAATTTTTCAAATCGGAGCAGTAGTTCCTGAGATTAGCAAAAACCCCTGATTTTGAAACATTCTTCCGCTCCGCTCCTATTGGTGTTAGCGTGATGATATATAGCCTATAGCCTTCCTCGATAAATGGGCTATCTAACACTGAAAGAATTTTTCAAATTGGAGCAGTAGTTCCTTCCTGAGATTAGCGCCTATAGAAGTTTTACTTCAAAACCCCCGATTTTGAAACATTCTTCCGCTCCGCTCCGCTCCGCTCCGCTCCTATTGGTGTTAGCGTGGTAATATATAGCCTATAGCCTTCCTCGATAAATGGGCTATCTAACACTGAAATAATTTTTCAAATCGGAGCAGTGGTTCCTGAGATTAGCGCGTTCAAACAAACAAACAAACTCTTCAGCTTTATAATATTAGTATAGATTTGCGCGCATTGATTCTTCGTTTCTGTAAAAGTAATTGATACCTAATACCTATATACCTGTTTGAGTGCGATATCCTTCCCGATAAGCAGTTCTTTACAAAAGTTTTAAAATTAAATACCTACTATCAAAAAATGCCTACCTACTTTTCTTTATTGATCAATTTCTACAATTAATAATGATGAAAGGATTTCCACAATTAATAATATTACGAATTATTATTTTAGCAATTAATAGGATCTACAGAAACCCTACCTAAGTATTTTCAAACCAACTGAATCATAATAAACTATGGAACCTTTTCACATTAGTGGTACATTCATGAACAAAGAAAACCATTACGATACGCTTTGATCAATTATAACTGTAGATCCACCCACAGTCGCGCGCCCGAATATGTCCGAGCCAAATGAGCGCCACTTTGATAAAAGTGGCCTTCTTTTTTCTCAGTACGTTGCGTGAAATTGTCAAGTTTAGCTGTCAAGTGTCAACCGAAATTCGACTGTAATGAAGTAAAGATTAGGTTCAAATTTCTGTGTAGGTGATGATTTTAATTGTTATGCAAACAAATAAAAAAGTTCCGACATTTTTTGAAGGGGATTTTGTTCGGCAATGTGTATCTTCAGTTATAATTGATCAAAGACGATACGCAAGTTTCACGGTGGGCTGAGAATCAAATGGTTGGACAGTGCACAATTTGACAATTATTTTTAGCACATATCCACCCACGACATAGGTATTTTAAAAATTAGCTATGTTATATTTTGGGCCCATAACGGAACGGAAACGGAAGCATTTGGGGAAGGTTAGAGGTTGTGATTTGGCTTAACCTATGACTGTCACCAATTTTTTTCAATAACTCAGAACCGATTTTTAAGTAAACTGTTTCTGGGGCTAAATTCAGGAACGGCCCAACACGGTTTGCGAGCGGTAATTCAATCGCTTGCGAGAGGATAGGAATGGGCTGAGCTTGGGTGGGATGAGCCTTATTTCCCTGTTAATTCGCCTTGTAAATAAATAAGGCTCATCCGAATCTCAGCTCAAACCTCTGGCGAACCAGTGATTTTTGGCGTTCCTGAATAGCAGTTCATCCCAATCCTCTCGCAAACGATTGAATTACCGCTCGCAAACCATGTTGGGCCGTTCCTGAATTTAGTCCACACACACACACAATTTAGTCGACACATTTTTTAATAAATGGCTGTAGATTTTTATGGGGCTTTGGGGATACTTAATATATTGTACTGTACATCTACCATATAATTGGAAACTGTATCAGAATCTTCTGCTATTTCTTAAAAAATGTGACCAGACAAATGAGGCGGTTGAAAAGCCAAATAAACACCTAATAGACATCCTAAATATAAATTTAAGGATAATTTGTAATTAATGCAGTGAAAAACATACATTCTTATTGAATTGCACAGATGAACTTACAGAAATGAGGTAACGACAGCAGATGCGCCGGCGCAGCGCACTGCGATTGGGCAACAAGGAAGCGCGAATCTGTGGGTACTAGCAGCAAGCTACTGGTGAGTAATCCTCAAGATTCCCGAGTATTATAACATCGCTACTTACCGCCGTTTCAGCAGCCGTCTTTTTATTTACATGCCACCATGTATTTTCCATTGGAACCGCTTTGAAAATTAAATATACTTAACGAATAATAATAATTGAAGCTAATTATCGTCAAACTTTTTAAAAAATCGCTACATTCTTTATCTTAACACTATAAATCTTAACCAGCGCCATCTCGATCTACATCACATTAAGTATGCTAAAATAGAATAGTAGCTACTTGACTTAAACAAAAAAAGGCCAAGGACTCGCACATTGAGGGATCCGTACAAATTTTAAACCAAACAAAGAATAAGTTTGTGTTTCATAGTATTTTTATGATAAACAAATTTATTTCTCACTCGAAGTGGTTTCCATGCATGATGCATGACCCAGGGGTTTCGACGCCAAACAAGGCAAAAATGTATTCTCACTAATATAGCAGAGTTTGAATTATTCGTTGGTCACTAACAACAGACTAAATCACATCAGCACATCACTCTAAAATATTTTTCGAAAGAGGCAAAACATTAAGCTGAATTTGAATTACCAGCGGAATGGGGATATCTATTATAAAAAAACAGCTTTAATTAGTTGAAAATTTAATTTGAGCTGTAATTTTGTAACAATACACAAATTTTCATCACTTTTGAATGGTATATTTTCAAGTGGCGTGATTTTAAAAATCGTCCACCAAGAAGTATAATATTTTCACATAAATCTTGAAACTTGACTATTATGAGTACGACACTGTACAATGTCGCTTTCTGATCAAACTGGTTTACTGTACACTCATTATTGGAGAATTCTGGGTGGCTTACGGATCTACAAGTTGGAAACATTGGTGACAACTATTGTGGAGATTTGTCTATGCTATAACATCGCATACAATGCGCCATTAAGCCATGGGGATGGCAGAGGTCACGAGGGTGAAAGCCCATATCGATGAATGTCATAAGCTTCGATATAACGTTTTGTGTCCTTGTTATTGCGATTGCGCATTAAACGTGTTTACTTAACGCATCATACGTCCCGCAATCAGCTTGCAGAAAGGCAAAGATGAATCAATAAGATTTATCTAAAGAGTGTCCTACACTAAGAACAAACTGGCTCGAGTTTTACTATTTAATGGAATTTGCATTCGTATTAAGGGGAATATTGACCATCAAAAAATAATGTCGAACACCAGATCTATGTTTGTGTCCCACTGCTGGGCAAAGGCCTCTCCTCTTGACTTCCACATGTCCCTGTCTGGCAGGCTAGCTCTGGAGCTATACTGGGCCAATCATCAATCATTCGATTCCGCGTCTAGGTCGTCCCGCCATCTCCGTCTCGGCCTGCCTTGCCGTCGGTGGCCGTCGCGCGGCACCCACCACGTGGCTGAGTGCGCCCATCTTTGTGGATCCATCCGGCAGACATGCCCAGCCCAGTCCCATTTAAGACTTTTTTACATAAAAAAATACTGATTACCAGAAACAAAATATCCACCGAAAAGAAAAATCTATAAGTATACAGTGCCTACCCTAGCAATTTTGGAATCCAAAGACCAAATTAATTAAGTAAGATTACCATATCTCAGTGAGCAAAGATGCGCATTGCGCTGTGTGCATTAGGATCCTATCTTTGGTTCAGGTTAAAGTTGGCGGTCAAGACGCGAACCGCCTAAACTACGCAGAGCAATAGTAGGTAACTTACTTAAATACTCTTGTAATTTAAGACATTTTTTGGTTCCCTTCTTTGGTGACTAGTGTTCAGAAATATTTTTCAGTTCGGTAGTCATTTTACTTACCTATGTGTTCCGATTTTTAAATATTTCTGGAAATTCTATATGTACATATAATATATCTTTTAACTTTTAAAAGACATAACAAGGAGGAGGAGATTTTCAAGGAGGTTTTAGGAACTTGAATCGCGTCTAGATCAACAATGTAAACTAAGTAGATAAAATACTAAAAGTTATAAGCCATAATAAAATTAGCGGACTTAAGTTTAAGTACTCGAATAAAACCGTCGACGGTCGAGGACAATCAATCGATATTTATCGACGACTCTTTTCTCTCGATTGATATACCGAACGATTTAGCTGAATGATCGACATTGACTGATCGCAGCTAAGTAGGTACGCTTTTTGATCGACAGCATCATTCGAAGACTAATAAATAACATATCAGTGTTATAATATAAATATTATCTAATGGACAGGTTATGTATGTATGTATGTAAACTCTTTATTGTACAAAAATAAGGAAAAAACAGAAAAACATTATTGACAACCGTTGAAATGCATGTACAAAGGCGAACTTATCCCTTTAAGGGATCTCTACCAGTCAACCTTTAAGTGGATGAAAGGAGCATTTAGTAAGGGACCGACAAAGAGTAAGTAAAAATAAAACAGTCGGACAAAGCAAAGGCTACAATACAACTTTTAGTAAATACAATACATAAACTCATAATATAAAGAAACCTAATAAAAATATACTACCATATACAACATATATATGCAAAACACATACAATAAATAAGCAGTGTTCTCAATATATTAAAGAGATGGTGTGAGCCACATCTTCTTCAAAGCTTCCCTGAACGACACCACGGAGGGAGATTGCCTAATGGAGGTGGGTAATCGATTCCACAGTCTAGCAGATTGCACAGTAAATGATTTTGAGTAAATTTTGGAAGAAGTAGAAGGACAGGCCCAAAGGAGATTGGTACTCGACCGCAAACGATGCTGGCTTCCTTCAGCCAAGTAGCTGAAACGCTCGGAAAGGTATAAAGGGGCGGAAGGATTAAAAAGAGTGTTGAAAAGCAATGACAGAACGTGGATGTTCCTACGCTCCCTGATGGGCAACCACCTCAGCTGTGCGCGAAAGTGAGATACGTGGTCGTATTTACGAAGACCAAGATATACCGGATACACACGTTTTGAAGGCGGTCAAGCTTGTCAAGCAACCCTTCAGTAAGGTCCAAATAACCAACATCACCATAGTCGAGCAAAGGAAGTAAAAGAGACTGAGCTAGGGTAATTTTTGTTTGGAGAGGCAGGAAATTTTGCAAGCGTCTGAGCGAGTGAAGCGAGGCAAAAAGTTTACGGCTAACTTCAGCTACCTGGGCCGACCAAGAAAGCGTTTGGTCCATGATAATCCCCAGATTTCTGACGGTAGACGAGAAAGGAATAATTGTACCATCAAAATACAAATTTTGGTTATAGCCAGATGATAAACTATAAACCCCATTGAGTTGTCTAGGGTTGTTAAAGTTTTTTTTTTACATTATGCTTTCAGACTTGTTCGAATTCGATACATTTCACTTAATAATCAGTCACATTTACGCCGAAATTGTGGCCTCATCCAAGACCGACATTGAATCGGATAATGAGAAAACGTTCTTCGGTTTAATTTTCTTATATGTAAATACCTAAGTAGGTATATTAATCTAAGCTTGACCTTATCGTTATGTATCGCGGGCACTCGCGCGATGGCCGCGAATGTCAAGGAGTCGAAACTCGATCGTCTCCATTAGGGTTTCAACTTGATAAAAACCGCAGCGCTGACGATTAATTGCCGGGTACTTGATTTGCGTCCCGTTTATTGTACAAAAAAATCTTTAGTACCTACATAGGTACTAAACACTACCACTACCACTTGTTGAATTAAAAAAAAACTGTAAAGTGCGTTTCGGGGTGTAAGGTTCCGTATGTACCAACACGCGACAAATAATAATAACGATAACATTTCGATCGACTTTACTCATTAACTTATAAGTACCTGGGCGACCGAGCTCCGCTAGGACTGATACTCGGTGCCAAGCGTTTCCCCAGAGATAAGACCAAGCTAGATCAATTTTTCATCCCCGAAAACCTCCACATACCAAATTTCATCGAAATCGTTGGAGCCGTTTCTGAGATTCTGATTATATATTATGTACCTATACAAGAATTGCTCGTTTAAAGGTATTATATATTGTCTAATAACCGTAGTACAAAGCTGTGGCGTAGCGTGCCTTGGAAGGGCCCTGTATCAAAATTAGTTGGGGGCTTTCCCGGGAAGCACGAGATTAAGTGACATTGTGGACAACGTTTTACTAATTTTTGCTTACACACGTGAGGGTCCTCTGTAGCCCAGAGGGGCCCCGTATCATTGATACGCCCCTCGTACAAAGTATAACTGCTGTCCTGATACTTATTAATCCTGTAAGCACGTGTTCACGATTTCATTTGACCGTACTTAAAATGATAAGTTAGGGATACTTACGACCTTTGATCATTTATAACTGTATATCCACAGTCACGCGCCCGAAAATGTCCGAGCCAAATGAGCGCCACTTTGATATAAGTGGCCTTCTTTTTCTCAGTACGTTGCGTGAAATTGTCAAGTTTAGCTGTCAAGTGTCAACCGAAATTCGACTGTAATGAAGTAAAGATTAGGTTCAAATTTCTGTGTAGGTGATGATTTTAATTGTTATGCAAACAAATAAAAAAGTTCGGACATTCTTTGAACGGGATTTTGTTCGGCAATGTGTATCTTCAGTTATAATTGATCAAAGGATACGACGAATCAGGAATATGACGAGTTAGGAACAAATCCGCGAACGGACAGAGATCGTAGCTCCCGCCTTAGCCTTCGACGTTAGGTATTTTATTTGCAACAGCACAGAACTACTACTATGATTTTACAACTTTTTGTCAAAAAAATCTAAATCTTTTATACCTATTTGGATCCCCATTTCACCTTTTAATGTTCGGCTCTCCTCGGCCTCTCTTCGGGTCATACCATAAAATTGGTCTTATGTTTTCGCAATTTCGTACTTTCGGTCATTTGAAAATAGATATTTCGAGCTTCGGTATATCGGTTATCGGTATTTTATACTTTCGGTATTCTGAATTTCGATGTGTTAAACGTCGATATTTAAATTGTAAGTACCTACCTATTATGATTTTTCGATATTACAATACATACATACCCGGCTGCGTCGATAGACATAAATCTTTCAAAACACAGTAATCTCATTCCGAAGCCAGCGTCGGAAAAACCTATTGCTATGTTTGTGGTGGCGGTGGCTGAAATCGATGGAAATCTAGTAGTGGTAGAGCCATGTTGTAGCTAGCCGCTGCATCACGAATGGGCCGGCTCGTCCGGGGCAGTACCACCCTCTCACAGAAAACCGGCGTGAAGCAGCAGTAATCCTGCTTGCGTTTCGTACGGTCAGTGAGAGTGCCGGGGGCCCAATACCTCACCCCTTCCCTCTCCCCCTTCCCCTATTCCCTCTCCTTAAGGGCCGACAACGCACTGGCATCGCGTAAAGCGCTGCAGGTGTCTATGGACAGTGGTGATCATTTAACATCAGGTGACCCACTAGTTCGTTTGTCTGGCCTTTCTAACATAAAAAAAAAATCTATTAAATCGTGTCTGCACACGATGGTACACATTACACGCCATAACGCAAGTTAGTAAATATGAAAATAAGTGACTAGGAGGGTAGGATAATTAATAAATAATTAATGTAATAACCACAAAACCCGATCGTCCCATCCACACGAAAATATTATGACAGATATTATCAGGATTAGGCACCCTTAGCCAGTAGGCTAAGTAAGTAAGTAGCAGTAGCTGATCTTTTTTACTATTTATGTATGTATGCATCATTCTTTGGCACGCCTTGCAGCCTAAAGGGCTCAATCGATTTTAAAGTGTGAGGAGTCATTAGATTTGCCTCAGTTGCGAAAGTGACATAGGGTATATTAGGTGATATTTTGCCGAAATTCCCATGGAAACAGGAGTTGTACAGGCGGGTTTTTTCATCTAGTATTGAAATTAAAGTTATCACTTAACATGTCACACTGACTTCCTCGGCAGGCATTGGTCACCGCCTTTTGTTGTAAGAAGGTTCTACATCTACTACATCTTTTAATTAAATGAAGAGTGCACGGAAAGAACATGTCTAATCACCTAAGCAACTTGTTGAGTTTTAGCTTTTAGAAAGTTAGCCATCACGAACAATTACTATGGTAACAATTTCATTAAAAGTGAAAAAAAAAAGTATATTTTTTTCAGATATCCATACTTAATACCAATAGTCAGTTATTATAGTAGGTACTTTGCGAACTCTACATTTTGAGATTAAAGTCTCATTTTTCAAAAAAGATGACATGTTCTTTCCGTGTAGCAACCCTTCAAATGTAGCAACTGAGATTTAACGTTACAGCAAACAGCAATGCTTTGTGGCGTGATAAAGATAGTAAATTAATATCTTTAGACATGAGCTCCAATTACAATCGTAGCATTTGTGTAGGTGTAGACAGTATTAAAATGTTCCGAACAACCACGTTGTGAATGATTGGTTGCGAAATGAGAAAATACTTAGTTGTAATTAATTTAACACCAATTTTACGACTTTTTAATTGTCGCTAGTCATTAGGTTAAACCTGATACATTTCAACAAAAAAAAAATATTTTTTTTGGATATAAACGGGAAGTCGGTAATGTTTGAGTTCTTAGCACGATAAGTGTCTAACGTACCTACAGTCAAAGAAACTGAATGGCGTACCAGCGTGGAACCTTTTCGGTGCATAAGTATGTCATTCCTTACATCTGCCAAATATCTAAAGCTTCGTGGAATTGATACTGAAAAGGTTCCAATCTGGTGCATGATTGAGTTTCCTCGATAAAACCAACCAAAACGGATCTATGTGGAGGTAAAGAGTTTTCATACTGAATCACTGACTAAGGTCAGCATGAAAACGAACATTTTCGATTTGGGTAAAGTAGGAGACTAATAACAATAGCAGCTGTAATAATAGAACAATCTTGCGTTTCAATAACAAAGATGCGATGATGTAAAACTAAAACATCTAGCGTGACAGCACCAGTAATGGACAAGGACCAATTATGGATATTTTTTCCGCAAACCCAAATTTCAAGAAACGGACACTACATTTTTAAATTATCAACACTATGCTCAGATAACTGATGATTTATAACTGGTAAAGTCCATGAATGGTGGGCTATAAGGCATTGAATCTTTGCTGTCCATTACTGGGGAAGTACTGTGCTTAACATGTCCATGATTGGTGCCATGGTGCCGTCACCCTACCTACAAAAAAAAAGAGGTGCACTGCTAGCGTCATTTTGGGTGGAAGGCCCACTTGACTTGTTGCAAAAAGGTTTTATCAAATAATAAGAGATGAGTTGTTTAAAAACATTTTATTTACAATGCGCGTAATGTTTCTTCTTAGCAAATATTGGTAATACGTTTACAAATTATAGTGGATTGAATTACTCGTAGATAGTGATTAGATATAGAATTGTCTGACTAACTTCGATTTAAAAACACCGAACTAATTTTGACTGGCACGAGCGCTAATCCTATTTAAGAAGTTTGCCACAAATAGGTACTTATCAATTTAATTAATGATTAATATCAAACATAATACAGACACTACTGTAGGTATAGCGAAACTAGCTACAGAAGACTTACCCCCCCCCCAGAAGACTTACCCCCTGTTTCACCATCCATTGATCAAATTTATTTGACGGATAAATGTAATGCCGGCTGTTTGTTTTGTTCGAATAGACGGAGACGGCATCACATTTATCCGTCAGTTAAAATTAATCAATGGGTGGTGAAACAGCCCCTTAATATTGCAAAGGAACGGACATTGGGTAGACTTTCGCAGTCCCCTTAATCGTCCTTGGTTGGTGACACCTTCTGTATTTTTTTTTTATTTAAATCAAATCACATTTTGATCACAAGTACACCGCAAAATTCTGCTCCTATTTGAATTAAAATTACAAATAGGTGCAGAATTATGCGGTGGCATTTTACACCAGTAGTATTTAAGACGAACGAACGAACTTCCATGTTTCGGTTTAGCGTTCGTGCAAGATTTTTATCATTTAAAAATATAAATGTTGACAAAAACAGGTAATTGATATATCACAATACTGTTATTAAAAATAGTTCCTAAATATTAAATTGAACTAAATATTTACAAATCGAACATTCGCTTGTGGCTTCTAGTCGACGATTAACAGGGAATTATTCTCGTTTTAAGTGCCGTCAGGTTTATGGCATTATTTTTTTACACTCCCGGTTATAATGACGAAAACCGTTATCTATTGTGGGCAATAATTGAACCACAGCAGCAACGTCTAGCAAGTAAAACGTCGAAAAATTCCCCCAAAAAGCGAAGACATGACACATTATCTAACAGGCCGAAGAGTTCGTATAAAAAGTAAGCCGATTGAGCTTAATATTGAGTTGTATTGTACTGGCTAAGAAGCCAATAGGGGTCTATATTAATGATGTGCCTATGGAAACTTTCCTGTGTTGCGAAATGTTTCCAAGAGAAATTTTCGTGAAATTTCCCGTAACGTTCTCCAGGTCTAGAAACAATGGAAATTTATAGGAAATAAATTGCTATCCACGCAAAAAGATATCAGAGTAAGTAGTGAGTACAGTCATACTATACCATACCGGCTTTGATCAATTATAACTGAAGATTTTTGTTTGCGTAACAAATAAAATCATCACCTACACAGAAATTTGAACCTAGTCTTTACTTCATTACAGTCGAATTTCGGTAGCGGCAAAACTCCACTTGACAGCTAAACTTGACAATTTCACGCAACGTTCTGAGAAAAAAGAAGGCCACTTTTATCAAAGTGGCGCTCATTTGGCTCGGACATTTTCGGGCGCGCGACTGTGTATCTACAGTTATAATTGATCAAAGCATACCGGTATTAATTACAACTGGTTTTTATAGATTTAGCCGAGAATTTATAAAATTCATAAATTTCATTAAATTCTGGGAAAAATATTTCGAAATACTCCGTAGAATGTTCCTTTTTGAAACATCTTGCACTATTTTGTAGTAATAATAGTTCAAAAACCGCAAAATTCTCTTATTATTAGAGAGCGGATTTGAAGTAGCGATCACAATATTTATATGGATATGACAGGTATAATTTATTATTTTTTCTACACACAAAAATGATGTAACTTATCGGAAAAAAGTAAAAACCTTTTTGGAAGCTTTTTACTGTGCATTGTGCAAAAGAAATATTAAAGAAGAACAACTTTCAAAAATAAACTATTTCAAAAATTAACAAACGATGTTTTTATTTATTATCATCCTAATTTTTGCCCAATATTTACAAAAGCTTTCAAAAAGGTTTTTACTTTTTTGTTCCGATAAGTTAAATTATTTTTGTGTGTAGAAAAAATAATAAATTATACCAGTCATGTCCATATAAATATATTGAGATCGCTACTTCAAATCCGCTCTCTACTTATTATTCTTAATTATACAACTAATAGAGGTTGATTTCATTAAGGCAAACTATTTACAGCTACCAAACAGATGGCCACTTCAACAACCGTCATCGATAACAAAGATAATATTCATCGGTAATATATTGGATCAGTTCTGTTGTCTATTGAAGTTCTAAAGGTCATTTGAGACAGAAAACTGTGCTAAAACCTATTCACTTTGCCGTGCATTCTGAACCCAAATTACAAAGGTCGAATCTTGAATGAAGGGGAGTATATAGACGGCAAGAAGGTTTTCGAGTGGCGTCCACGGACCGGAAGACGCAGTATAGGTAGGCCTCCAACAAGATGGAGCGACGACCTGGTTAAGGTTGCGGGATCGCGTTGGATGCGAATGCCACGGGACTGGTCTGTTTGGCGAGCCTTGGGGGAGGCCTATGTTCAGCAGTGGACGTCTCTCGGCTGAAATGATGATGATGATGATGATATAGACGGCTGCGAATTGCTGACAATATTTGCTAGTCAAACCTTTAACCAACATACAGACGAATTGAGAACCTCCTCTTTTTTTTGAAGTCGGTTAATAAAGATGTAGTTGCTAAGGATTACTCTCTGGAGTCTCCGGACACTTCTGACAACACAGTTCAAGAAAGACAGTCTGTAAACTGTTTCTGATGATTACATAGTTCATCATCCTCGACAAGTACTTCAACTGGCAGTTCCACATCACGAAGCGTCTCCAGTGACATCTCATTTACTGAATTTGAACAGCGTTTACTTACTAGTTCTCCAGAGTCTTGAAACCGAAGCCTTAACATAACAATAATTTTTCGTTTGTTTAATTTTACTACAATCTAAGTTACTACAGAAGTGCACAATGTTTTCTGTTGTAGTCTAAGTCAGGCGATTTTTATTTTAGGTTTTATAATATCATCGAGAATTATTATTCCACGAAGTTTATTTTAAGTTCTCATTATATTCCTGCAATAACTGAACATGAAAATTTCCTTAGAACTTATCTATGAAACTTGCGGAAATTTAAGAAATTTATAAGAAACTAGCTGGTGCCCGCGACTTCGTCCGCGCAGTAAAGCTTCTTCATTTCTTTCATTGACTAAAACAAAAATCCGGCAACGGCAACATCCAAAAATTCATCGTCTCATTATCATTGGTATTGCATTACTTAGTGAATATAATAAATCCCGTTTATTCCCTATACCGAGGGAATTTCAACAAATCTATCCTTTTTTTGTTGCTCGATATTGATAACGGCAACAGGTAGACGCTTGAATACTTATTCACAGAATATTGTGTATACACATTCACTTTAAAAATAAAATATTAAATTAAAACAAAACGAATACTTAAGGGGGGCTCCCATACAAAAACATGATTTTTTGCTGTTTTTATAGATAATGGTCCGGAACCCTTCGTGCGCGAGTCCGACTCGCACTTGGCCAGCTTCTTCAACATTTTGGCAAAAAAAAATCTAAATCTTTAACATACCCCACGCAAACTGCGGTTTGCCGATGCCTGCTTTAGTGAATTTATAATTATAGTTTTGTATGACTCGTAAGTTTTATGTCTTACTATATTAGTACAAAACATGTTAGGTATGTGGAGCATTAGGTAATGTAATAGGTACTTATAAGTGAAAAAATTTTTAAAATCAAGCCTGAAGTTGAATTCATTTATTTCTACCCCACGGACAAAAAAAAACCAACAAAGTTTAGACTATATTTTCCTATCCTACGGGAATTTCCAAAAATAATTTATTTAGTAATGTCATGTCTGTAGCACCAGTTGTTAAGGCTGTGCGTAATCTGTCAGTCAGTCAGTTAGTCACGGTGCTGTTTTATAAGTAGGTATAACCTCACCTTGGTCTGCTCTCAGGCGCTGCTGTTATATTTACACAGAGTCCACAATGTCACACACACAATAATTTTCAAATGTAGTATCCCGATGGCCGAAAAACCAGTACTTTGGTTAAAAGAACAGTACACACCAAAACACTTGTGATCCGTACGTTCGTTTACCTCAAACTGTCAAAGCTCTTTTGCCGCCAACCGACCGTATTATTGTGACTTTTATGACTTACCCCTCATATTAAAAGATTACAAAGCCCGAACAGTATAGATTAACGACGATAACTTTATTCATTGTGACCCAATTTTAATAAAACAAAGCCTATATGTTGCTCCAATTTAAGCTTCATCTATCTGCCAAAACCAGTTCAGTAGTTTCGGAGATAAGCGATTACATACAGACAGGCAAAGCTCTACTTTTACTGTTTTATTATAGTACTAGCTTTTTTTACCCGCGGCTTCGCTCGCGTTAACCATAAATATGTATTTCAGAGAAGCATGCAATTAAGCAAGCAAGCATGCAAGCAAGCGTGCAAGCAGCATGCAAGCAATCAAGCTTGCAAGAAAGCATGAAAGCAAGCATGCAAGCAAGCAAGCTTGCAAGAAAGCATAAAAGCAAGCATGCAAGCGAGAATCCAAGCAGGATTCTAGCGAGCGTGCGAGCAAGCATGCAAGCAAGGAAGCATGCAAGCAAGCATGCAAGCAAGCATGCAAGCAAGCAAGCATGCAAGCAAGCAGGCAAGCAAGCATGCTAGTGAGAATCCAAGCAGGAGGCCCAAAAATTTCAAAATTAAAAACTGACATAAATTTATATTGACATTTTTAATTTCGTATTATCTTTTGAATGGAATGTCCGATTTCAATAATTCAAAAAACAATCAACAGGTATTGAACCAGTCTTGCATACGAAATAATTTATTTGGATAAGAATTAATACAAAGGTGTGGATAACATGGTCTGATTTTGATAGGCATTTCTATCATCTTTTAAAATGTAAAATAGTAGTAATAGTGACATAACTACATTAGTTGGACGTATGGTCTCGCGAAGTTTTTTGTAGATATTGATACGTTCTATAATATTGTAGAACATTTTTTTGTTCTATCATCAATACTTTCTGCAGCGCACGCGATGAAAGACATTTTATGGCTAATTTTTTTACACCTTGGGTTGGTTTTAGTCAGATTTTCTGAGGATCTCTAATTTTTTTCTAGTAATAAATATAGCCTATGTTACTCAGTGATAATGTGGCTTTCTAACGGCAAAAGAATATAAATTTCCATGAAACGTGACTTTGCTATTTTTGGTTTTAATATTTTCTGTAAATTTCCGGTTTTTGAAATGTTCTCGAAAGTTTCGTTGGAATTTTTCCTACATTTTTGAAAGTTTCCGCAATTGGGGATGTCTATTTTTTTGCAATGTATAGTAAATCGAAAACCATTTCGAGATAAATGCTTTTTAACTCGTTTTCTGTAGTTATTTAATTTTAATATTATGTAATTAATTTATAATATAACAAATAAGCAATGACCTTCATTTGACATTGGTGTAAATTGCGTGACCGGTTCAAGTCGTACTTTATTCTGTGTGGTTAGAATTCTTCACAATTTACGCGGGGATTATACTACGGAGTTTGATTTGGACCCGCTGTCTGACATCTAGCACTTTGACAGTGCCAGTAAAGTGACACAGTGTATAGTGTACCACTACGCAAAAAATAATTAAAGGGGTTGCCTTATCGTACGCATTTAGATAGATTTAGAAATTTGGCATTGTGGGAGCCCTCAATTATAATCTGACGTCATCAACTAAAATAGTTTCAATAAAAAGTAGAGAACTAAATGACTAAATATTGAAATTAGTTTCTTATAATTGACTTTTCTATACAAAAAAAATATAAAAACCATGGGTATTTTTTTTTAGACATCCCCAATTTGCACATCATTAAGCAGAACTATATGTAACATATCTGTCATTTTAATTCAGCCATTCGAGGAAAGACGGCAGCACTTTGTATGCAATTTTACTTACGTACCCGTGTAATAAACTCTCAACGATATACCGTGGAAGGAAAGTTTAAATTGCGTTACCGGATTCAGAAGTTATGACTTTTTTGAATAGAAGCTACGACCAATGATTGCTAAGATTTCAATGTATAGGGATGACGACTGGGTTAAAAATTGGTCATTCTAATTAGTCCGTCATTTAGATTATGGGAAAATATGGGACACGTATTTTTTGGTTTATCAAATTATTAAAAAACGACAAAGATATAGATCAACAAACTTCCGGAGTGGGGGCTTGTGACGTCACCCTTAGGTAAAAATTGTACCATATAGTGACGTCACTCGAAACTTCTAAGCACTGTATCCTCCTCATTTTTTGTTTGTCAAACAAAGGAAAAAATACGTGTACAATATTTTTTAATAATCTAACTGACGGACTAAACAGTTTTTTTAGTCGTCTAGCCTATTGCAAGAATGTGTATGTGTGCGTTTTGCCACACCTGGTTTCGATATAAAACGGGACTCATGGCACTTCCACTAGTTTTTTCTATTCAGTGTCTATATCGGATGGCATAAAATTATTAGTCCTATAGTTGTGTCGCATAACTACTTTCCTCCGAATATCTTATGTGGCATAATCATTGTTCTGCATATATTTTATTTGCCGAAAATGTTGTTCCTAATGTCGTTTGTCCTAAATATTATTTGTCCTATCGTTTTTTGTGTCTAAGATTTAACTGTCGATTAATTAATGTGTATAATTGTTTTGTTCCTTATATTTAATGTACTAAAATTACTATTTTGTCATTAGTTGAATGTTAATAAAAATACCCAGAACTCAAAGCAGTGCAGAATCATGGTATAACAGAATTCAAATATTATTGGGGAATCATCACGTGGAATTCTATCATTTATCGAATCAATTGATTACGGAGATGAAATTCATATGGGCAGATATTCAAAAACTAGTATGTGGAGCGACTCCACCAGCTAAAAAACGTAAACATACAACAGTAAGTGATCGAACGAACAATGTTTTGTTACTAAAACTAAGTACAACAAAAAAGATTTCCTGATGGCAATATCCAATAATATTACTTTGATGTAAACCAGTTTCTGTTTACACATAATTAAAAGTGTTTTATTAATGGACCTAACCAGGCCAAAGAATGTTTGTTTTTTTAAATGGTGAGAGATGTCAAAGGTATGCCGGGGGACGTGAGGCAGTAGACGAAGCCCCGCGTCGCGGGGCTTCTATTTCCGTTCTGAGGGACAAAAGGTACCTAACGAATCTAACCAGGTTAAACTAGGCGTAGTCTGAATTTTTTTGTTAATGCGGGGGGGGGGGGGGGCTTATCCCCCCAAGCCCCTCTCTGGAGGGCTTCGCTCCCCGTCCCCTCTTTTTTAGCTGCCGTAGCAGAGTTCAATATAATTGTAGCCATTTTAATTTAGGAATACGACTATTATGTTTTAGATAATTCGATGTTAGAGTAATCAATATTAGGACGAACATGCTTTAGGACATTTAAATGTGTATGTGCAAAAATGAATAGGATAAACGAGTAGTATGCCATTCGATATTATGCCAAACATTCTCGGCCAAAAATTTTTAGGACAATAAACATTATGCGATACGACTGCCTGGCTGCTAGGCAAGTTAAACAATTACACCTATACACAAACAACCGCAGTATCCGCCAAGTCGTCAAGACTCTTAGCTCACCGTCTCATGCAACTTATACACTGAAAACGTGGAAATGACGTAAGGCATCAAATTATTATTGCAATTTAAAATACCTAAACAGTAACAAGGCAGAAATATAATTAAGATTTTAACAAAATAATTATAAACAAATTAGACTTGACTACTACACTCAAATATTTATAAGGTCCTAATATATTGGAAGTATATTCCCACCTATTAATAGTTTTTTTAAGCCCGAAAACATACAAGGAACACATTTCGGAACTAAAGTAGGTACAAAATATATTATATTACATTAATGACACAGTTCATCAATTAATCACAGCGGACATTTACAGAAGGCATAAAATAATTAGCTATTACCAAGGATGACATCGACTGGATTAGCAATCGCCATAGTACAGATCGGCCGCGGAAAAATAGTTCGATTATTAAATCTAGATGGCGCTGACATATGTATAGCCCGAGGGTTTGAAAGCAAAACTACAGATATTTCATATTACTGCAAATGTATTATTATGCAATATTTTTGAAAAATAATACATTTGTAGTAATATGAAACATTGTAGTCTTATTGTTTTGCTTTCAAACCCTCGGGCTATATTTCAGCGCCATCTAGATTTAATAATCGAACTATTTTTCTGCGGACGATCTGTACTATGGCGATGGTACACGGTCTCAGTGCAGTCCGAGTATGAAATATGGCGCACACATAACTCACACCACACACTCACCGTCACTCGCTCAGTGCAGTGTACTAAGCCACTTCACCTCGTAGACCGAGGGTATGAGATGTGTGGGTATGGTACAAGACGCATGGCATCCCCATACAACGACTGCACTCGGATCTCGCGCGCACTGATATATTATTTCATGAATTTATGGTGCCGTAAAATCGGAGTACTTTGACTCATGGAGGGTCATTTTAGTCCATATGAGAAAGCCCACATAACAAATGTTTATAAAAAAAACACAAAAAAACGTGGGCAGTCAGCTTCAACCAACCACATAGCAATGTGCCATAATTTCAATATAAAAAATAATCTGGGCCAAATTGCATAACAAAGTACAACTTATATTACAAGCGGAACTCCCTTTCTAGTTAATGTAACTGAAGCGAGAGTTCCGCTTGTAATATTAGTTGTACTTTGTTATGCAATTGGGCCCTGGTCAGAGTTAATCCCAATGGGCGCAGTTACCCTTCAAGACCAAAGTAACCCAACTTTACGGTACTAAATAAGATAAAACTGTTATTTTCACAAAACCAAATATCAATGTGGCAAATACAACAACTACAACAGTTGTTATAACTATTTATCTCTTAATCAGATTATCATACGCGTGTTTTCTAAAAAGTACAACAATGATCCATATTAATTGTCATTTAAATACTGAGGAAACATCATAAGCATAACCATATTTAGGTTATTAATAATAATAATTATAATCTTAATTGAATATTAATGTAAGTACTGAAAGGTACAACAATTTCTGTTCACATTCAAAATTGACGATGTTCATTGGCTGAACTTTGGAAAGGATTTGTCGCTGGAACCTGAGTGCTCTAAATGTTAATGAATAATCTCTTATTTAAATAATTATTGCTGTTTTGTAACTTTAAATCGTAATTATAATGAAATGCTAAGCAATTAAGAAACGAAAATTCTAATTGTTATTTCTTTGTATTTAAATGATGCGAGTATACTAATATAATGTATACTTAAATATACTTACTTAAAATATACTCGCATAAATGGATATCAATTCCTTTAAATATAATGCATTGCAGCATTATGTGTAATTCTAACTATCGGTCGATATGCAAGTAAAGCCAATGTACAATCAAAATTTTTCATCCAAAATACAGGAACAAAATCCTGCTTTATGCGGCGATCTAATCTGTGCAGATCTGTCGATACCATTCGAAGATTAATCTAACCAATCTGACCTGAATCGTTCTGTGTTAGGATGTTGTTTTAATTCAGCTCAAAATAATCTGCCAACTTTTCAGTAACTGCATCAACAACCGCTTCAACCACCCGGATTAATTCATTTTATATCTAAAAATCTAATACCTTTAAATATATACTTATATATATAATCAAAATCTCGGAAACGGCTCTAACGATTTCGATGAAATTTGGTATGTGGGGGTTTTCGGGGATGAAAAATTGATCTAGCTTGGTCTTATCCCTGGGAAAACGCTTGGTACCGAGTTTCAGCCCGAGCGGAGCTCGGTCGCCCAGGTACTTCTTTTAAATAGCGTATAATACGAAATAAGCTAAGTGTTATGGGTTATCTAACAGCACTCAATTCAACCTCAATATTTGCACTAGTTTAAATTTCATTTGTGATAGGTTTAAAGCAAATTTTAGTTTTGTCATTCTCTCGGTATCTTAGTGGACGTTGCGTACCAAATGAAATGACAGCACGAAAGCATTAAGTATTGTAAAATTAAAAAAATACAGCATTAAATATTTACTTGCGTAGTGATTACTTTTGTAACCAGTTGAACAGATCTAAAATTGTACTTTATTATTTATTATGGACTTTCAGGTATATAAAACAGGTCGGTTGTCATCACTTTACAGAAGTACGTAAATAATGAGTAGAAATTAAATAAAAGCGTAACTTATTTAATCGTAACTGGCACATTTTACGTAATATGGCAACAACTTTGTACGAAAAATATGAGTACGTCTTTCATCCGATTTCTACTCTTTAATGTTGGACCGCAAAACTTTTGCGACTTGTCGTTTACAAGCGTGCTGCTAGGTTGAGACATACACAATAAATCACTCAAACATACGCATTATAAATGACTTAAGACTGGAGTCAATATTGGGTAGCTAGTGGGTTTAATATAACAGTTCGGTGTAAAGATTGTTTTGTTTTTTATTTAGATCTAAAAATATAAGTGTACTTAACCTATTTCATAAAGCGATCACAAGTAGACATTATTGAGCTAGTTAAAAACATTATAAACATATTATTTCAGAATGATTTGGAAAGCGTTTCAACGACTGTCATTGCTTCACTCTTTTCCCATTAGAAGCAACAATTACTCAGGTCCTGCCCCAAAATAAAACGGGCATCTAGGGCCAGTATGACGCGGATACTCGATGAACGATAAAGACTGTAGTTGAAATGCATCCAGGATACTCCACAACATTGTTGTCGCCTCGTTCCAAAATGCATAGCATATAGCTGAAGTCGCAAACCTAACATTAGTTGAAGTTAATTATTTACTACACAGTAGTACATACAATTACTTCTTTTTCGTGATCTATTAAACTATAACTACTTTCTAAGAGCGGTTGTATTACAATGGCATTAAATAAACCCCAACACAGAAGTGTTGGGTGGGGTTTAGTTAATGCCTTTGTAATACAACCACTCTTACAAAAACAAAAAAAAACATAACGAAACACAGTGTCCGACTTAAGGTTCGATTTGTCAAAAAATGTAACCTCGGCCATAAATCGGTCGAAACTTAGCCGAAAGTCACAGTTCATAAAATGTATTGCCGCGCGATTTTCAAATAACTTCGTGCCTCATTTGTGGTCATCCGCCAGTTCATAAACTTAAATTGTTAATATACAGGGTGTTTGGTAGCTACGTGCAAAGCTTTAAGGGGGTGATAGCCGAGGTATTTTTGAAGATTTTTAGCCATATATGTCTTAGCCGAAATTTGTTTTTTTTTTAATTGAAGTCTTAGAAATTTTAGGATAATACCCAGAATTTGATAGTCACGTGTCAATATTGCCCCAATGAGCGTTAATTTGGAAAATTTAAATATGGCACAGAAAAATGACGTAGACTTGTCTTTTTCATATGTTATTTACTAATAAAATTTCAAGACTAGTGCATTCTTAGCGAGTGCTCCCTGAGTTTGGTATGTACTTTTTATCTCAGATTTAGCAAGCAATGTCAATGAGTGATACCTTAAAAGAAAGAACAATAACCAGGCATGTTTCTAAAAATGTTTGAACATGTCAAGGATTTTTTTTTATTTTTTTTTATGGCACAGAAAAATGACTCAGTTCCAACCTAAGACATTTTTAGTAATTTCGAATGCCTCCATTTTGTTTTTGTGGCAAGAAAGACACTTAAAAATTATTTAATTTGGTCCAATACACATTAAACTATTCGAAATAAAAGATTTGGTTTCCAAATTAACGCTCATTGGGGCAATATTGACTCGTGACTATCAAATTCTGGGTATTTTCCTAAATTTTCGAAGTCTTCAATTTAAAAAAAAGATATCAAATTTCGGCCAAGATATATATGGCTAAAAATGTTCAAAAATACCTCGGCTATCACCCCCTTAAAGCTTTGCACGTAGCTACCAAACACCCTGTATAATCAAACTTTTGCTTTTACAAATTAACTTAGTGCTTTTTAAATATTTTATTCTGTCTGTATCTGTGAAAATACATTACGTTCAGTATACGGTAGACATCTTGATCTTTCTAGACGTGTATCGGATTCACCCGAAGATCTTGATAATGGTCGGATACTACTCCAAAGTGATTAATGCCACTTTTAATAATAAAATTACAAGTTTTGTATAACTCAGGTAGTGTTAGAATCTCCTTTTAAATAAACACGGTGTATAACTCCGTAAGAATTGCTTTTCCACTGGAAGACATACATACACAGTTGTATCCGTATTATCTTACGACTTATTCTGACTGGCGTCGTTACATGTAAGCTACTTAAAACTTAAACCTACATACCCTAAATGACTTAACCACTGAACCAATCAAAAATAGCCACGCTTTTATCCTAGATAATTGTCATTTGAGTGTATACGTAATGAATTCCAAAAGAATACAACACATATAAGCGTAGTTTACTATAGAAACAACCTGTGGCGCAATTGTGGAACATAAAAATATTATACGAATCCACGTCGTTGCATATTCGACGTGTTTGTTTTGAAATTTAGCTTTTTCTATGACTATAAAAACTTGAAAAAACTTTACGTTCCTAAATCAAAATAAAAACTAACTAATAAATAAAAATGGTGGCTAGACCTAAAATCATTGTGTACGCAATTTGTCCGACTTGACAGTTTTCTTGTGTTCCCAAGAAAAGCTCACAGAAAATTTCAAATGAAAATTATACAGTTATATCAAATTCAAAACGTACCGTCAATCCGACCAATGAGTTAACCCCAAAGTCTAATGATATGGTAGTTTGTCACTAGATTCCAATGAAAATCATAATATTATTGCTTAGTTATCGAAATAGGCGAGTACTTTTGGTTTATGATCTACCAAAAATCTATTAAACCCCTTTTTATAATAATCGCGACATGGTTTGCATATACAAATAGTAAAGATAGGTTGTGTCTGTAGTAATAAATCCACATATATAAGCATAGTAAAATAGCTATTTCCTCAGCTCTAAATATATCAGTTTGTTTTGTTTTTTAATTGTTATTTTATTTACATCGGTGTTTTATAATTAAAGTACAACATGACAATTATGTGATTTAATGATTAGGCTAATAAAAATGTCACATCGATCAAAACCCTTTATTTAATGGCAATATTATTGTAAATGTCCTCATTTTTAGAGCGACATGAGCAGCACGAATCTGTTAAGCTATGTGGTGGAGGTTGAAAATAGACCAGTAAAATTGAGTCATTCGTGACGAATACAATAAGTACATGTCACATCGCTGCTGTGCTTCTCTAAATAACGACAAGGTTAGACCTAAGTACGCTATAAATAAACATCGGTATCAGCGTTCGAATTTCATGGCACTCGGTAAGGGTAGCAAAATAAATAAATACATTCGAATATTTGGAAAATAATGTTTAATTTATTTTTATGTTTTTACATTCAATTAAACTTCAGTAAACTGTACATGTACTAACAGAGATTTATATTCTAAATACGTTATAAAACTTAATACTCATTTTGCATTCGAAAAATAATACATTTCCCAACGAATGTCAATTTAACTGTCATGCAAAATCATCTAATAATAATATATAATAATAATCAAATAATAGTTTCCTGTAACCTCAGTCAGTGTGGAAAAGTCAAGTCATTTAAAATGGATATATTCTTGCAGACGTCAAAGATTGACAGCAAAATCGATGCAACAAATTTTAGTAATCTATTCTAATCCTTGTTGCCCATGTTGTACCAACTCCCGTCGTAATCAGAGAGACTTTGCTCGAAGTTGTTGACGACTATATCTACCTGGGACATACAATCCAATTGGGTAGGTCCAACTTCGAGAAAGAGGTCAATCGACGAATCAGACTCGGCTGGACAGCGTTCGGGAAGCTCCGCAATATCTTGTCATCCAATATACCGCAATGTCTCAAGTCAAAAATTTTTGACCAGTGTGTGTTGCCAGTGATGACTTATGGCACTGAGACGTGGCCGCTAACGATGGGTCTTATAAGAAAGCTCAAAGTCACTCAGAGGGCGATGGAGAGGGCTATGCTTGGAGTTTCTCTGCGGGATCGCATTAGAAATGATGAAATCCGCGCAAGAACTAAAGTCACGGACATAGCTCGAAGAAGCGCTAGACTTAAGTGGCAGTGGACATCGCTCGTAGAACTGACGGCCGATGGGGCCGAAAGGTTCTCGAGTGGCGTCCGCGGACCGGAAGACGCAGTGTAGGTAGGCCTCCAACAAGATGGAGCGACGACCTGGTGAAGGTAGCGGGAACGCATTGGATGCGGATGGCGCAGGGCCGATCTGTTTGGCGAGCCTTGGGGGAGGACTCCTTTCAGCAGTGGACGTCTTTCGGCTGAAATGATGATGATGATGATGATTCTAATCCTTAAAACATTTTTGGAGTCCTTTTTTATTTATACAAAATAAAGTTTAAAAATACTAAGTGTATTTGTTTTTCTGCCGACGTTTGAACGTTGATACCGATGTGTAGCTATAAAGAATGTCCAAGGACCAATCTTGTATGAAGCATTCATACGTAATTAATCCTTGGACACTTGATGTGTGTACAAGCTATTGGAGCTTACCAGCTAATGCAACTTACAAAGCGAATGGCAAACACACACGTGGGAAGTAAGACTGTTACCGTCCCTATCCTGTGCGAGACAACCCAGTTTTGTTACTCAACGTTAGGCATAGCACACTAGTGTTTTAGTCTTTTCTGGGGATTGATCGATCATGTAATGGTCTATCTGATAGACTCTATCACATTGCGGTTACACAAATAATGCACATAGAGAACTTCGTTACAGCTCGACACGTTTAATCCCGAGAGCTCGGACGTGTTAAACCGTGGTCTGCACCGTTACGCCATTAAACGATAAGTTGCAATAGACTTGCTGTAAAAAGCTACATTACAAACGTAATGAAATGTACCGATGACTCACGCATTCGGAGCATACATTGAAGGACCACGGACAAGTTGGAAACATGCTTAAACGTGATGATTCATTTATTTTATTGATGTCTAAGACACACCGTAAGTCACGCACGCGGAGCGAGCGCGGCGTGCTTTATAACACTGAGTTGTATACGGTGACGCACCGAGCGCGAGCTGTGTGGAAGACTTAAGAGCGTTTATACCTGCTGAGCTGGCAACGTTGCATTTTTGTTAGTTTTTCTCGATTATTCCATAAAAATTAAATGAAAATTAAAAATGTGGTGTACACGAATTGTTCTAATAGGTATATAAGTTAATGTGTCTACTGCAATAATTATTCGTGATAAGACTTTTATTTTCTTTAAAAACGAACAACCTAACGGTTTTTAAAGACAATAAAAGTTTTATCACGAATAATTATTGCAGTAGACACATTAACTTATATATTAGAACAATTCGTATACACCGCATTTTTAAATTTCATTCAATTTTATGGAATAATCGAGAAAAACTAACAAAAATGCAACGTTCCCAGCTCAGCAGGTATAAACGCTCTTAATAATTTAACCGTTTCTATCGGAAGATGTGTACGAAATGCGGCGAAAATTTTTTTATGCGATGTTTTGGTACCATAAATTTTTATAAAACAGTTAAGTCCACGGGGTGACCGATGAGTATTGAAGAAGGGGCTATACCCAGACCGGGCGCGGCGCGCGGGGCGGCGGCCGGGGTTATGGGCGGTGCAGCAGCGGCATCTCCTCGCCGCTGCCCCAGCGCGCCTGCCGCTCGCTGCAGTTGTTGACGCAGCACGCCGACTCCGTTGGTGCGGCCTGTAATATAACAATCACATATAAAAATCCCGTCCATCCATCGGTCCATTAGGGTTGTGTAGTTCGCGAATGAAGTAGGTCTAATGCCTTGATCACACGTACCGAATAAACGGGCGAGACAGTAAAATGTTTTTCGGCCGAGACAGTGCCTGTTCACACGTGTTTTGAAATTAGCACAGTTCTATTGAGACTACATGTGGCCGAGTAGCGAGACAGTGCCTAGTACGTGCTCGGCCTAGTAAATAGAAATAATGCCAAGATCACACGTACCGAGTAAAATCGTGCGAGTAGCATTACATTGCAGGGCCGCGGGGCTAACGAGTTACAAGTGACCGATTGAGAGCCGCAATGTAATGCTACTCGCACGATTTTACTAGATAGTAATAGGGTTTACTTTTTAATAGATAGTAATAGGGGCCGAGCTACTGTCTCGCCGCTTCGTTCGGCCGAGCGCTCGGCCCAGCACTCGGCGCTAAGTTTATACGCAACGAGTACTCGGCCGAGAGGACTGTCTCGCCCAATTACTCGGTACGTGTGATCAAGGCATAAGAGCGCTCCCGCACACGAACTACGCGAACTAGTTCCCATCCCTCGCTCCTTAGTTCGTCAGTTCAGTTCAGCGAAACCGAATTGTATGTACTGTAAGAGCGGGAGTGAGAGTAAACGAAGAGCGCGACGCCGCCAGAGCTAAATCACATTTTCTTTTTGCATTCGTAATATTTATTTTATCGACATAACGACCGATATACTAAAAAACCGACTTTTTGATTACTATTTTTGACCATCATTATTTTTGACTATCATTCATTAAAAAACAACACTTCAGAATAAAATACTATGGGTACAATGTATAGTAAAAAGTAAGAGCAAAATAATTACTAGAAAAGATTTGCCTTTCTTTGGTTCTTTTAGGTCATCAGCTCCCGACTCGAAAAAAACGTCACAAAACTGACAAAAAAATTAGGGACAATTTTTCAAGTAAGAAAACCTCTTAATTTCCTCATTTGAAAAAAACAGTACAGGGTAAACATTTTCTTGTAAATGCCCTTTACCGTATCGTCGACTACAGCCGACGCTGGCGTTCAAAAGGTTAAAATAACTATAAATTAAAAAAAATACAAACCTCCAACGCCATTAGGTCACATATATGTTTGAAAAGAAAGTAAATGCCCATTATCCGTCTAAGATTCTGCAGCTAACAAAAGAGCTGATAAGTTTGAAACGGCTGTACCAATTTTAATGAATCCTGTCTAAGACCCATCGGCAAGAAAACTGCTTTCAAATTAAAAAAAAATCTAAATCGCTTCACCCGTTTAAGAGCTATGATGCCACAGACAGACAAACAGACACATACGCATAAAATCGCTGTCAATTGAAATTGCGAACAATGTAAATAAACTATTCAATCTTTGATCAATTATAACTGTAGATCCACAGTCGCGCGCCCGAAAATGTCCGAGCCAAATGAGCGCCACTTTGATAAAAGTGGCCTTCTTTTTCTCAGTACGTTGCGTGAAATTGTCAAGTTTAGCTGTCAAGTGTCAACCGAGATTCGACTGTAATGAAGTAAAGACTAGGTTCAAATTTCTGTGTAGGTGATGATTTTAATTGTTATGCAAACAAATAAAAAAGTTCGGACATTCTTTGAAGGGGATTTTGTTCGGCAATGTGTATCTTCAGTTATAATTGATCAAAGTATTCAATGAAATATCCATATTCTAGCACTTGTTTATTGTTTTAATGGTTTAGGATAGTGTTGTGGTAAGTATTGATTAAATAACACACGGATTTAGCAGTATTGATGAGGGAAAATGGAAATTAAAGAAATTTTAAATACAAGGTTTGTATACATTGTTTACAATTTCAATTGACTGACAGTTTGGCGGCCAAACTTATAACACCCCTCTTTTTTTGTCGGGGATTAATAAAACAATGGAGGTGGTCACTTGTGATATATGCAGGTCGTAGAGATGCAGCGTGCTGACGGACATGTCTCTGGAGTCGTCCGGCGGCGGGTCGGGCGCGAGGCCGAGCGCGCTGGTGCCGAGCCCGGCGGGCAGCCGACTCGCGCCGCCCGCCGCGCCGCTGCTCGACGCCTGGGTGTCCGCGTCTTCGTCTTCGTCGCTTGTCTCGTCCATATCCTAAAACGATATTATAACTAGACATCGGTGACTCGTGGCAATTAGGTGGCACTAGTGACGAGACACGTTTTTCAAGTGTCTTTTCAGATAAGATAAAATAATTGCACCAAAAGACTGCATCCAAAAGGTAAACTTGTTTATCAAAAGCTAAAAATAGCATTATCAAAAAATCCAGGATAACTTACAATAATATTTTTTAATAGCTTATTACAAATAAAGTTGAAATCAAAGAGAACACCAACAAACTTACGCAATAATGCTTTTTTTTAATCAACACACTCAAATAGGAGAAGTAGGATAACTTCTAAAAATTTTGAACAATTTTTTTCTGGGGTTTTTTTCTGTGCATCCATGTTTCAGTTTGTATTTAGCATGAAATATTTATTGTCTATCACGAAAGTCAAATATTAAATGGGTTTCTTTGGCTCGAGTCGTACAGAGAAACATAGTCACTTCACATAGTCTGTCAGAAACGTCAAATGCTACCTAAATGCCACGAGTCGTACGTCGTATTATATTAAAGTACGAGCTGCTGCCCACGACTTCGTCTGCGAAGAATTCGTTTATCGCTATCCCGCGGAAACTATGCAATTTTCCGGGATAAAAAGTATCGTATATGTTAATCCGGATTATAAACTATCTGTGTGCCAAATTTCATCAGAATCCGTCAAACCGTTTTAGCGTGAAAGAGTAACAAACATCCATCCATACTTGCAAACTTTCGCGTTTATAATATTAGTAGTTAATAAATAAATAAGTTTTCGAAAAAATTAAATAATTACAGCAGCAGGTCGTGGTCGTTGTGGGAAAGCCAGAGGGTTTTTACGAGTCTGATGATTTCACTATCTGGTATTATGGGAATTCGATTTTGAATGGAACATGGTGTATTGAAAACAAGCTTTTTTTGGCAATCCGATATAGAGAAAAACACGGTGACAGGCAAGTCTGGTATTCTAGGAATTTGGTATTTTCGAAAAAGGCAATCTAGTATTTTGTAATTCTGAAATTTAGGGAACGAGCGACTATTACTGAGACTCCGCTATCTGTCTGTCCGTCAGTCTGTCACAGGGCTCAAAGTCTTGAACCGTAAATACTAGACAATTGAAATTTTCATCGATTGTATATTACTGTAGCTGCTGTAACAACAAATACAAAAATAAAATAAAGTTTAAAATTAAAGGGGGTTTTGATACAAGAAACGTGTTTTTGTCAGAGTTTTTTGGTCGCTAGGCGTTATTAGGCGTTGCTTGGCCCTTGGCCATCACTTGCTAGGCGGCCTAGCCGATAGCCGTGAGTTGCTAGGCAACGCAAGGGACCCTAAGCTGTTCTAACGTTTACCTACTTATAAGTTTGCGATTTTAGTGCTTATATTCCGGCGATTTTCTACTGAATTGTTTTTAAAACATTGTATAGTACGAATTTTTTGAGGTGTCCCGATCTCGTTAGCAGCCCACATCAACAAAGCCACTGTATTCTATTATTCATTGTATTCTCAAGTGCACAATCCTCAGTTTAAAATTAACAGAAAAATAAGATAAAATAGCTCATTGAAAAAACGACTTTAGTTCCGCAGTGTAAAAGTAGTCGACAACTAACTTGCGGCGCGTAATACAAAACCGCGATGCGAATAGAATTGAAAGATCTGTCATTTCATGCATACATATTTTGATGTAAGTATCAGGAATAACTGTAGTTTCATATCCCATGGTGGTCTAATATTACTAACGCCTTCGCTGCCGCGTGTGCGTTCAAATGGCTGCAAAATTATGACAGCGGCAAAGAGCAAACGTTACGAAAACGCTTTTATAAACGCTTGCCGGCACTGAATGCGTTAAATTACCACCTGAGCAGTGCGTGGTTATAGGTAACGCCACGAGAGTTGAGGCGCATGATTACACACACAGCTACATAAAGTACTGATTGCAAAAAGATAGTGAATGAATGAAATGACTGAGTGAATGAAATGTGAGTTATATGATCTTATGATGAAATACTTACGCAATATTATGCATAATAATGCATATTATATTTTTTCTTTTTCCATATAACCTATTTTAGAAATAAAACAATTTGAAACTGATACGAAATATTCGCAAGAAAAAAATCGGTATTTTATAAAAAGCAAAAAATATGCTTACCTATCTATCTATGATTTATATAAAATAGATAAAAATATTTTTTTTTTTTTTTGTTTGAACTAGATGTATTTTCCTAAATTATTATTAAAAAAATAGGTTGAAGAAATTTTTAGTCATTCTTGTAATTCTATGTTGAGTCTGTTGAACTTGCTATCGGTACGAATAAATGTCAAAATCCCGCTGTCATTACATGACGTGTTGTTGTGTGCGTGACCTCAACTCTGATGGCGACCTATACCACAAGCTGCAGACAGTGTAAATCTTACATTTTGTACGGCTTAGCCCAAACAGAGCATTTGAGTACCCCATTTGGAACCCCGAGTTAAAACTAGAATACATAAATAAGAAATTATACTTACAGGTAACCTGTAGGGCTGTCGTTGTTGGTAATATGACAAAACAGCCGGCAACGGCGTATTTGTGCCGAATATACTCTGTTGTATGTACGATCCGAGCATTGTTTTATTCTGAAAAACGACATTAATAAATACACTTTAGAAATAATTGTACAAACTGTAAAAAATCCCAATTATTCATTGAACGATTGTTTTTTTAACCTATCAGGCATGTTAACTAAAATAAGATCTAATATTATGATTTATGTTTTTGCCAAATAAATGAAATAAAGGTTAAACAAAATCGTACCTGGTGCATGCATAACAAAAAGCGTATACAATATTATGATCGAGGTTGTTTACTTAATTTTACTAAATATTGGGTATAATTTTGAACGCTATGCATCTGTTAGTTAAAAAATCTTGCGCATATACATACTTTTGGAAATGAGGAAACGTTTACATATTAATGCACGTGACTGTACAATAGGGATGTTGACACCACCAATCAACTAACGTACGTTCACTGTCAAACCACAATTCTCCCATAGAGTTTGAATGGCAATAGCAACTTATGACGTCACTTGTTCGCCAACTCAATCAACTAACTATTTATTTGTTTTAACCTGTCCTAACCCACGACCCGCGCACTCATTACCCCCCTTGACTCCCAGCGGCACAAATGTGTGCCCAAAATGGCGATACGCGCAGCACCCAGGCCCTTTGCGACAGCTGAACTCCGTGTTGCCCACAGGTTTTTAAAAGCAATCGAATGAAAGTAAGCCCAATTGAATATAAATCGTATGCACTCACTAATAACGTTTAAAACTGAGTAAGGAATTTGGGCACAACATTTGAGCCGCTGGGAGCAGACGGGGTACGAAATCCGCGGCACAAATTTGTGCCGGTGGGAATTGACGGAACAAAAAGCGCTCAAGGTGGGAGCTTCGAAAATTTTATTTTGGGCACAAATTTGTGTCCGTGGGTTACGACAGGTTAAAGGAACAAAAAATCTAGTTTTGCAGCTAATCGTAAATTAATCTGGTAAACTAAAGCGTTTTTTACTGGAGTCGTGTCTTCGAATTATTTTTTAATGGCGTTAAAGTTTTTTTTAAAGGGGGCCGGGAGGGGTGCTGTCGGCAGGGACACGAGCCGCGCTCGCCGCCCGCACCTCTCGCCCCCTTTGTCGTCATACCCCCCAAAACCCTGTACAGCGAGGGCGAGGATTCATTCAAACGGTTTAGCTATAGTAAGTGAACTTTGGTTCACCTTTACCTATTATTTGTTTCCTCTAATATGATGTGATCATTCAGTGGCACAGCACACGGTCCGTAAGGTTTACTGACTGATAGTCGCTACGCCGACAAATTACTGCTACTTGAACTTATTTACTGATGTTGGATGTGAATATGGATTAATAGCAATTTTATCTTGTCCGTCAGGTCACGAGGTCACTGCACCTCGTCGACATTATTTAATCTGTTGTGAATTTACAATTATAGATATAAAACTGGCTACAAACTTTTCTTTGTTAAGTTCACGTGAACCATTCAATCTAGCAGTTGCATTAAAAATTTGCGATTCCCAAAAATTATATTGTGGTTTTTTTTTCAAATAAAAAAAAGCAAAGCCGTGGTGGCCTAGTGGTTTGTGATCTATGGCCTCTCAAGCAGAGGGTCGTACGTTCAAATCCCAGCCCGCACCTCTGCGTTTTTCGGAATTTATGTGTGAAATTACATTTGGAATTTACCATGAGCTTTACGGTGAAGAAAAACATCGTGAGGAAAACTTTATGCACCTAGGAAGAAATTCAATGGTGTGTGTGAAGTTCCTAATCCGTACTGCGCCCGCGTAGGAACTACGGCCCAACTCCTCTCATTCTGAAAGGAGGCCTGTGCCCAGCAGTGGGACGTATATAGGCTGGGATGATGATGATGACATTGTGGTCTTCATTTATACGTTGTAAGAAAAACACTCGTGCAAAATTTCATGTCTCTAGACTTAGCGGTTGACAATAAGGGATTTTACATGCGTACAGTAGAATCCGGTTATAACGACGTCCAAGGGACTGGTGATATTACGTTGTACTTATCGGACGACATACCTAATAAGCGAACTGACAATTTAAATTTTTTATCTACATCCATATCATAACTTCCCTATAATTAATTATGTTCAGAAGCAATAATCTAATGACCTGTATTAAGAAACCCTTATCCGTGGCTGCATCATAACATTCATAACATAATATAATGTTTACATTAAAGTATCGAAATCGATACTTTAATTGCATTTAAATTTCGAACAGCTTCTTAAACAAAAGAATGACATTTGGTTGTGATTATAGAATTAGCCGATTTGAAATTTCATTCAATGTGAATGTTTCATTTAAAATATTATAATCATTTTGAGAATCAGAATCACTTCAAGTCTAGATTGTTTATGGTCTAGATTGTTTATGAAGTTAAAAAATATAAAATTCGAACTGTCAACAAAAAGAAAATAAAGTTACCGTATTTTGTAATGTGAAATATCTGGTGAAAAAATTAGTAATGAAGGAGCCTTGTATGCACGTAAATAAAATTATGTAGGTATGCGACTGTGCATATTAGGATTAAAAACACTTGCGAGATCTTATTACGAAACTCACCTTCGGTTCGTGTCATAAAACCACACTCGTGTTTTAATGCCTCTCATTTCATTATGCATCAGTCACATAAATAAATAATTTTAATACATTTATTATTTCGTCGTCATTACTTGATTTTGATTTTGAAGATTTACACCGAACTCCTTCGTAATCTAATCATTACATAAGACTTGCCAGGTTCTAGACATATTATAACACTTTTTTCTTCAATGGAGCAACTTTTTCGATTTGATTAAGTCATTTTTGTACAGTCAAGGTTTCTGTCATTTGTGTACTTGCCAAGGGCGAATAAAGATATACTGAAAGTACTGTAAAATTACATAAAGTTTACCACTGACAGATGGTTTGCCTTCATTTCATATTCAACTTTAACGACCTACAAATAAAGCCAATTTTAGAATACTGTTACCCACGTTTGCAGATTTTGTAATAGCTACTTTATTTGTATGGTGTTAAAGTTGGAAATGAAATGAAGGCAAGCCATCTGTCAGTGGTAAACTAAAAGTAAACTTATTGTAGTGTGAACTCACGAGCGTGTTGTTGGCGGGCATAGCGTGATGCATGCTCTGGCGCAGCGAGCGCAGGAACTGCCGCTGGGTGGGCTCGGCCGGCTGCCAGCCCGGGTGCCGGCACGAGAAGGCCACAAGTGACAGCTCCGTCTTGCCACCTTCACCCTGGTTGTACTGGGTATTGCCTGCGAACCACCAGACAATGGCACGTTTTGAGATTTTTATAAAATCTTCCCGAGACTTCGTTCACATTCCTGTATCTCAAAATTTACTGCACTGAATTTTGTTTTGTTTCAACCCTTTTTAGGATTTTATTAGGAAAACAAAAGAAATGTCAATACCCATAAAAAATCATGTCTTATTTACCCCTTTTTCATTTTAAAAAACGATGAATGCTCTGAATTTTTTGTTCTGTGTATTGATATAATAACAGTCTGTCCTTCGGTCGGCTTCATACAATGCTCCATTATTAACGTCCTATTTTTTTGAGATAATAGGCGGCATTAAACTATAGATAAAAAAATAACATTTCTGTTCATCCTATTATTATTAGTGTTATTGGTGTAATTCAAGATTTGGTCCCATCTAGCTAATTGTTCGGAAGAGTAAGTATTTTTCTCACCTTTTGCTTTTTCGGCATATTTTCCAGGAGTCTGCCAATCGGGGTGACCATGTCTTCGTATATCCAACTGAAAACGTTTATTTCTTTAGTAATACTAATAAATTCATTATAAATATTATAATCATTATCACAACAAAAAATAAAGCGTGGTTCTAATAAACTTCTACACCGTAATAAGTACACAAATAATATTTTCAAATTATAACTAATGTCAACTAAGGCCACTATAACAAAAAGCAAAAAAAAAGTAAAAAATTAAGAGAGTCCTTCAATATTGACTTGTTTCTCGGTATACGGTCGTATGAAACCCTCGCGTGTGTGAATCCAGCTCACACTTGGCCGGTTTTTAATCAAGTTACCTGTGTGTGGATTCAATCAAGCCCGGAGTTATTTTTCGGAAATTTTATGCGAAATTAAATGTTATATACCATGAGCTTTTTTATGAAGGGAAACATCGTGAGAGTTTCACAACTGTGAAGCATATCAATGGTGTGTGTCAAGTTCATGATATGTCCCGGCGCTCCCCAAAAGAGTGGTTGTTTGTGAGGAAGTCCAAGGGCTGGCAGCGCGAGCGGCAATAAAACGCGGCCGCTGTAATTATTTCAACGTCTGCCATTGCAGAAACACGAGAGCTAAGTGGCTCAGGCAGCATGTGAACACACTCAAGTGCGATCCTGCTGCAGCTGAATTTAGGGCAGTGTTTCGCAAAGTGTGTGCCGCGGCACACTGGTGTACCGTGGTCATAAGTTGGTGTGCCTCGGAAAAATAAGGTTATCTCACAAACCTAAATAGACGGAAGGGTAAAAAATACTTAAACAGACGTAAATCACGCTGATTCACATGATTTTTCATTTATGGTGTGCCTCCAAAAATTTTCGTTTTCCTAGATGTACCTTTAACACAAAAAGTTGGCGGAACACTGATTTAGGGTATTATTGTCGGCAGCGACATCTGAACGTGAAAATGTGTTTGTGTTTGTTTGTCCTTTATTCACGACGAAACTAAGCGACGGATTGCCACGATTTTCTGTATGGACATAGTTGAAGAGCTGGAGTGACAACGTTACTTATTACCACGGAAAAATATCTCATTCCCACGGGAATACAAGTTTTAATCTACCTCAGCGGGGGCGAGGCAGAAAGCATCAGCTAGTGTAATATTAGTCGGAGATGAGATACACTAAAATTACATAAAGTTTACCACTGACAGATGGTTTGCCTTCATTTCATATTCAACTTTAACAACCTACAAATAAAGCCAATTTTAGAATACTGTTACCAACGTTTGCAGATTTTGTAATAGCTACTTTATTTGTATGGTGTTAAAGTTGGAAATGAAATGAAGGCAAGCCATCTGTCAGTGGTAAACTAAAAGTAAACGTATTGTAATGCGTACCTGCGCAAAAGAGCAGACATCGCCAATACCGAGCACGCTGACAGTGAAGTTGCGGTAGAAATCGACGACGTCGAGCGCGCGCGTGCGCAGCCGGAACAACACCACCGGGCACAGCAGCGGGCTCAGCAGCTCGAACAGGATGTACACCTGGCAACATAGGAAACAATCAGCTCAGTTTAAATAAATAAATAAAAAAAAAATCACGGGACAATTCACACCAATTGGCCTAGTCCCAAAGTAAGCTAAGCATAGCTTGTGTTCTGGGTACAAGGTAACGGATAAACATACTTATATAGATAGATACATACTTAAATACATAATAAACACCCAAGACCTGAGAACAAATATTCGTATTATTCATACAAATATCTGCCTCGACGCGGGAATCGAACCCGGGACCTCAAGCTTCTTAGTCAGGTTCTCTAACCACTAGGCCATCTGGTCGCCTAAATAAACCGTGGGACAATTGACACCAATTTGACCTAGTCCCAAACAAACCAAGCAAAGCTACTAGGCTTTTACTATAACATACTTATACAGATAAACACATGTAGGAATGTTACCATGCGCTGTGTGTGTGAGTGACAGAGATAGGTGGGAGAGAGAGGGAAGATGAGAGGTAATGGCGCGGGACGAAAACCACAAGCTATGCGGTGTGCTGTGCTAATTGTTGTTTTTCTGAAATAAAAGACTTGTGCTATTCCGGTGTTTCCTTCCTTTGCCAATATCCCACAAATTGGGGGCTCGTCCGGGATTGGCAAAGTTAGGAGGAAAACTGAAGATGAAGAAGTTACTTTGAAAAGCTGTAAAAAACCAACCTAACCTAAAAGGCGTCCTTGCCGGAACGTGGTGTGATTGTACGATTTGTGCGTTTTGATATTGAAGAGGCCTGGGGCGGGGACGGCTGGGGTGAATACGAATTGTGACGACGAAAACTACGAATTAAATTTTACGACGAACTACGATCTACGAATATGCCGGACACGGACAAGCAATCCTTCAACCTTCTGCTTCTCGACGACGCCATTCCGAAGTTTACCGGCACGGATAAAACCTATTCTGCATTAAAATGGACTCAAGATGTCGACGACAATGCGGAAATTTTTTGTCTCACGCCGCAACAGAAGTTACTCATCGCGAGGCGCTCTTTATCTGAAACTGCGGCCATGTGGTTGCGCACAGAAAAGCCGTTCAAAACCTACGAAGACCTAAGGGCCGCTATTCTCAGGGAATTCCCAGATACGACGAACACGAAAGAGATACACGAACTGATGGCACAAAGAAAGAAACGAAAAGACGAGACCTGCTACGCTTACATGCTAGAAATGAAAGAATTGGGAAAGAGAGGTAGGCTCGCCGACTACGTCGCTATTCAATATATTATTGACGGAATAGTTGATCAAGAAAGTAATAAAACCCTACTTTACGGTGCCACCACCTACTCGGAGCTTAAGGAAAAGCTCAAACTGTACGAGTCATTCAAGAACAATTTAAAAAAGAGCTTTAAAGAACAAACTAGAAGAACGCGGTTTGACGCACAGTCGCAGCAGACTTCGAGTACATCCAAAGGCGAGCGGCACTATACGGTGAAACGCTGTTATAACTGTGGAGAAATGGATCATGTTTCATCTATGTGTCCAAAAGAAGGTCGAAAATGTTTCAATTGTAATAACTTCGGCCATATTTCAATGGAATGTCCGGAGAAGAAAACGGCTGCTACGTCTACATTCCGAGCTATCCCGAAGTCGAACACGAGCAAGCCCGACAGAACCCGATCATTGTCATCGGGCAACATCCGGAATACATCGGCTCCACACGGTCCCGGCAAGCAAGCTTTTTTCAACACAACCACACATGACGGCGGCGCCACCAGCAGCGATGTTCAGAGCGAACGAGAACACGATGAAGTTTTCTTCGTATCAAGCGATGTGAACTACGCCACAAACGTCAACGTCACCCGCGGGATTGGTTCTGCGCTAGACTCGCGCGCGGTGATTGGCTCCAGTGGTGACAGGAATGGTAAGATGGCGTCCGAAGCAACTAATGGCAGCGCTTGTACGTCCGGCGTAAGCAAAGCTGACTTCAGTACATACACATACGAAATAACGAAAACAAAACATCACAACGCCGAAAATAAGAGGTTAAAACCAGTGAAATTGGTCAAGATATACAACAAAACGACGGATGCGTTGATTGATTCGGGAAGTGACGTGAACTTAGTGTCTGACCAGTTCTGTGATGAGTTAGGTACGCGGAAGTGCGACACATACATGGACATAACCTTATGCGGCTTAGGCGGAGCAAAAGTGAAATCTATTGGGACAATAACGACTACGTTATCAATTGACGAACGTATCTATGACAACGTGCTATTATACGTAATTCCTAAAAACTGTATGCCATTTAAAATTATCTTGGGTAACGACTTTTTAAAGAATGTGACAATGTTTATGAGTGGTAGTACGGTAAGCTTACGACCGCGAGACGATGAATGGTTGGATTGTATGTTGGGTGAGTACGACGAAATGCGTGTGCCTTCCACAGATCACATCAAGAATCCATCGATACGGGAGGAGGTAAATCGCCTGGTCGAAACATATAGGCCTCACCAGGTCAAAGAGGCCCCAATACAAATGAAGATTATTTTGAAAGACGAGGTCCCGGTTGTGCAGCGTCCGCGACGAATATCACTCAAGGAACAACGTGAAGTGGAAGAACAGGTAGCTGATTGGTTGAACAAAGGAATTATACGAGTGAGTACTTCAGAATATGCTAGCCCTTTAGTCTTAGTGCGTAAAAAAGATGGTTCGTTACGAGTATGCATAGACTATAGGAAATTAAACCAAAAAATAGTCAAAGATGTTTTCCCTTTGCCACTAATAGAGGACTGTATTGATAAATTGTGTGATGCTAAGACTTTCAGTGTCATTGATCTAAAGAACGGATTTTTTCATGTGAAAGTAAGTGAAGAATCCATTAGATATACTTCATTTGTTACACACAATGGCCAATACGAGTTTACTAAAGCACCAATGGGCCTATCTATCTGTCCGAATCTATTCATGAGATTTATCACAATAATTTTCAGAGATCTAATATCAGACGGCTCTATCATAATATTCATCGATGATATTTTAATTCCAGCAAAAGACGAACAAGAGGGACTCAGGAAACTGAAGAAAGTGTTGATTGTTGCCTCTGAATACGGACTGGAAATAAATTGGAAGAAGGCGCATTTGATTACTTCAAGTATTGAATATCTGGGTCATATTATCCAAGAAGGTAATGTAATGCCATCGCCGGGGAAGACAGAGGCAGTCACGAAATTCCCCGAGCCCAGCAATCAGAAGCAACTACAAAGCTTTCTTGGATTGAGTTCATATTTTCGAAAATTTATTTTTAACTATGCCATGATTGCACGCCCATTAACGGATTTAATGAAAAAAGATGTAAATTTCACATTTAACAATGAGCAACGAGCAGCTTTCAAGACACTAAAGGAGAAATTGACTAGTGCACCTGTGTTAAAAATCTATGAGCCACAGGCAGAGACAGAACTGCACACAGATGCTTCACAAGTAGCATATTCAGCCATATTAATGCAGAAGAGCAGTGATGGGCAACTCCATCCAGTATATTTTATGAGTAGAAAAACATCAGATGCTGAGAGTAGATATAGTAGCTACGAGCTGGAGGCATTAGCTGTGATCGAGGGGGTAAAGAAATTTCGTCATTACCTGCATGGAAAAAAATTCATCATCATCACTGATTGCCGAGCATTCCAGCTAACATTAAATAAAAAAGATTTAGCCATGTCAACGAGAGTTGCCCGCTGGATTATGTTACTACAAGATTATGATTTTGAGGTGCGACACCGCGAGGGATCTAAGATGAAACATGCCGATGCTCTAAGCAGGAATCCACCCTCCATGGTGTCCATGCTAATAACATCCAGTCTGCATGATGACATACGACGTGCTCAAGAAACTGACGAAGGGTTAAAAGCAATAATAGAGATACTCAATAAAGGATCTTATAAGGACTTCACTTTGAATCAAGGCTTACTATACAAGGGACCAGACCAACGGTTAGTCATTCCTCAGAAGATGGAAATAGGAATAATTAGAAGAGCACATGAGAATGGCCATTTTGGTAGAAAGAAAACAATGGAGCTGTTGAGTAAAGATTTCTATATAGACGGCCTAGCAAAGAAAGTTGACGAATATATATCAACATGTGTGCCATGCCTGCTTGCGAACAGGAAACAGGGAAAACAGGAAGGTTTCTTACAACCTATAGAAAAAGGTGACACACCACTGCATACGCTCCATCTAGACCATATTGGACCATTAACTGCTACACAGAAACAGTACAATCACATACTGACCATGGTTGACGCGTTTACAAAATTTGTGTGGCTGTTCCCGACAAAATCCACTTCTACAAGAGAAGTATTGAACAAACTAGAAATCCTACAACAGACTTTTGGCAACCCAGAGAGGATCATCACAGATAGAGGAACAGCTTTCACAAGTAATGAGTTCACAAAATACTGTGAAGACGAAGGGATCCAACTTTTACATATAACAACAGGAATACCGAGAGGAAATGGACAGGTCGAAATTATTCACAAATCCATTATTCCAGTTTTAACTAAGTTATGCTTGGAAAACTCTACACTCTGGTACAGACATGTTGGAAGAGTACAAAAAGTCCTTAATAGCACATTCCAGCGGAGTATAAACACTACTCCATTTGAACTTCTAGTGGGAAAGAAAATGAAAATTAAGGAAGATGTAGAGATTTATCAACTATTACAACAAGAGGAAAGAGATAGCTATACTCATAATAGAGACGAGCTTAGAGAACGGGCTAAGCAGCAGATTAAGCAGATTCAAGAAGAGAACACAAAAACATTTAATAAAAAACGTAAGGAAAGCAGACAATATGCTGAAGGAGACTTGGTAGCGATACAGCGCACTCAATTTGGCCCTGGTCTTAAGCTGAAACCGAAATACCTAGGACCCTATGCAGTCACTAAAGTAAAAAGAAATGATCGGTACGATGTTGAAAAAGTAGGTAACCATAGTGAAGGACCGAAGAAGACTAGTACCGCTGCTGATCATATGAAGCCATGGCCAGACTCTGAATAGGTATTATTTTTTTTTTTTCTCCTTTATTTTTAAATTTCTTACTTTCCAGATTTCAATAATTTTCTGTTGGTTTGTAATTTGTTACTGTGTGAATGATGAATGAGAAAAAGACTATTCACTCATAAATCTTGCCACATTCATATAAGCAATTGTATAACTTCATGCTATATTTTTACTATGTTCAAAGTTTTTTTTTTTATACTTTTTATTTTGGTTTAATGTTCCTTATGGGAGGAAAAAGAAAAAGGGGAAAGTGTTGTTACTTATATATTGATACTTACAAACTAGATCCTCACATATATACATTTTTTCCCTTTCTTGTTGTCATGTTACTATTAGATTAGCCTACCCAGTGTAGCTTTAGTTGTGACTTATATTTACTAATTGAATACATGCCCACCATTTTGTATTAAAATGTTGATAATGTGGTTACCGCCATCATCCTCTTTTCACAATTTGTTTTGACTAATAAATAACTCATAATTATAGATACCTAGCTCTGTCAATAAATATGTACAGTTAGAAACTATGGGAATTATGGTATGTTTCCATATACAATTAAATTGCTATTGTAAGTCTGTATTAGCGATAGGTGTCTGAGGGCAGACACAGGCTCAGGACGGCCGAGCTGTAGGAATGTTACCATGCGCTGTGTGTGTGAGTGACAGAGATAGGTGGGAGAGAGAGGGAAGATGAGAGGTAATGGCGCGGGACGAAAACCACAAGCTATGCGGTGTGCTGTGCTAATTGTTGTTTTTCTGAAATAAAAGACTTTTGTGCTATTCCGGTGTTTCCTTCCTTTGCCAATATCCCACACACATATTAAACATCCAAGACTCGAGCACAAACATTCGTATTTTTCACACAAATATCTGCTCCGACCGGAAATTGATCCCGGGCCCTCGAGCATCGTAGTCAGGTTTTCTCACAACTAGGCTATCCGGTCGTTTAACTAGCTCAAGCTTTTTTTAGCGATTTTTTTTTTTTTTTTTTTTTTTTTTTTTTTTTTTTTTTTTTTTTTTTTTTTAGGGTATCAGATAGATAGATAGATTCATTTATTTCTGATTGCAAATTACAATTATATTCAGCATTCGAAATGTCACAAATATAAAGAATTCACAAAATGATCGTCAAAAGAATTTGAAAAACATAAATGGAAAATATATTAATTTAAAATGTCACAAAGATAATAATATTAAAAACAATAAAAGTGAGATAAAACAAAAATGTCAATAAAATATTAAATCACATAATGTGTGAATGTCAAAGAAATTTAAAAACTACAACATAAAAATATTAAATGAATAATATTCATGCACATTATGTGAAGATGTCATAAGACCAAATAATCAATAAATAATAACAATAAATCAAAAACCAAAATAATCAAAAACTAATAATAATCAAAAACCTCTATAGCAAATTTCATCTAAATCGGTTCAGCCGTGGAAGCGTAAAGAGGTAACAGACAGACAGAAACACTTTCGCATTTATAATATTAAGTATGGATACGGATAAAGCTAACTAAAGAAAAGGTATTTGAAAGAAAAAAAAACTTAAGTATAGTATTTAGTGTATAGCGTAGTGGTCCAGGAATCTAATAGGTTGACTATACTTCCACTGATCAAATCGCGGGTAGCTTTGGCCTTGTCATCTGGGAGCAATAGTGTGAGAGAAAGCGCTATGCTAGCTCGTTACACTGAAACTCGCCGTTATAGTGACTCAGTGTCAAAACGGAGAGCAAAGTCAAAGTCAAAATTTTTTATTCAATTTAGGCATCAATTGATGCTCCTATGAACGTCGAAGAATCTACCACCGGTTCGGAAAAAAACCCTGTTGAGAAGAAACCGGCAAGAAACTCAACAAGGTATATTTTTTCAATCAGATCTACATTGTTATTTTATTAAATTACATACACCTATAAAGTATTTAATACAATTAAATTTTTGAGCTTTTTTGTTTCGTTGTGTGCGATATACTGACCGCCCTGAACTGGAACAGCTGTTGGAAGTGTGCGGCGACGTCCTTGGTGTGCGCTCGACCGCGCCACGCCGCGGGCAAGTAGTGCACGTGACCCAGCACCTGCACGAACAGTTCTTCGCCGCGCGCCGGGCCCGTGCAGCCGCCGCCCAGACGCTCCTCCTCGCCAATCAACGCCCTGATACCACGTACAGTAAAATTACATAAAGTTTACCACTGACAGATGGTTTGCCTTCATTTCATATTCAACTTTAACGACCTACAAATAAAGCCAATTTTAGAATACTGTTACCCACGTTTGCAGATTTTGTAATAGCTACTTTATTTGTATGGTGTTAAAGTTGGAAATGAAATGAAGGGAAGCCATGTGTCAGTGGTAAACTAAAAGTAAACGTATTGTACAAATTAACACATTCGGCCCCGGCAACGTTCCGCTAAGCCCTTATGCCGTCGGAAACGATCGTAGTCACGAATGAGTGTCACTGGCATAGGAGTACGAATTCAGTTGACACGCGCTCATGTCACTGGCATAGGAGCAAGGATCATATAGTCTGGATTAGCAATCGCCATAGTACAGATCGTCCGCAGAAAAATAGTTCGATTATTAAATCTAGATGGCGCTGAAATATAGCCCGAGGCTTTGAAAGCAAAACAATAAGACTACAATGTTTCATATTACTACGAATGAATTATTTTTCAAAAATATTGCATAATAATACATTTGCAGTAATATGAAATATCTGTACTGCCGTGCTAAGCCAAAAGGGCCTATGTCCGAAAATGACCAAATTCTGTTTTTTTTTTGCGTTGTATTCCTTAGCTTATAAGGAATAATGTTCTGTTAACGAAAAAGTCGTATTTTTATTAGAAGTGCCTTAAAAATAGCTAAGAAAGGCTTATTTTTCACTCAAATACTAAGAAACAAAAACATAAAAACACGTTTTTCTCGAAGCCGTTAAAACGGACATAGGCCCTTTTGGCTTAGCACGGCAGTGTAGTCTTATTGTTTTGCTTTCAAACCCACGGGCTATATGTCAGCGCCATCTAGATTTAATAATCGAACTATTTTTGAGCGGCCGATCTGTACTATGGCGATTGCTAATCCGGTCTATATCATCCTTGCATAGGAGTAATAATTATTTGATCACAGACGCTGTGTCACTGGCACTGAACGTGTTAAGGCATAGGAACTCAACGTTCCTACCTACCTCTCAAGCAGAGGATCATCATCATCATCATCATCCCAGCCTATACAAGCATCGCAAGTGTGTACAGGTTTCCTCACGTTTTCCTTCGCCATAAAGCTAATGGTAAATTTGTAATGTAATTTCGCACGTAAAGCCAGTCCGGGCTCGGACCCACGACCCTCTGCTTGAGAGGCCATAATAGGTCAAACCTCTAGGCTACTAAGGTATAGCTTGTCTAATTTAAAATGACGCGCCCCACCACCGCATTCACGCACAGGATTTGAAACTCAATTTAAGCTACAATAGAGAAATATTTCTCTTGGCAGATGTGCGTGAATGCGGTGGTTGGGCGCGCGTCATTTTAAATTAGACAAGCTCTAGCATGCATAACAACTAAATCATCCAACTGCAATATAATAATTAAATATTAACTGGTCCCCAGAAAGTAAATGTTTACATAGTAAATACCTAGCACCAGCCAGTATACATCCCAGGATAGTAATTGTGGTGAGAACATGCTCCACCGTGAGAACATCTTCGTCATAAACCGATAGTACGACCAAAACGCCAAGCACACTCGCAGACAGAAAGACGATGTTCCTGCAACAAGAAAATAGTTTGTCAACGGCACTAATGACAAATACTGTTCGTAAACTTTGCACGCCGTAAAAATAAAGAAATATTAACCATACCATAGAAAGGAAACCCCTTCTTTACAATCACATAGCACTATAAGGATTCTTGTCTTTGCAGCTCACGGACGAGTGTAAGCTTGCTTATATTTATAGTTGAACTTTAAGATCTCGACTCACATCATACACATATTGACATAGTTTATGACGTGACTGTGAGTGCCCAGTTTTGTACGGGTCATTGACGTGAAAAAGGTCAATAAACATCGCTATAAGAAATCTTATTTTAAAGGAACAATCGAAACTAATTAAAATTAAATTAATAGCCAGTTTTGTAGCTACTGACAGTTTATTAATTGCAACATGTGCAAAACATAAATAGCACATTATCATTAATTAATTTCTTCAATGAGGCAAGTAAATGGGTCCATTAATTAAGTAAAATTATCTCAAAACTACTTAACCCATAAATTGTATAAATATATAACAAAAACGGAAGTTGCTGGAGCCGGATATCCTGCCCTGGCCATTGCTTGGTGATTTTTTTAAACTCAATCTCTAGGTGGTAAAATACAATATACTACACAACAATGGTTAAAAATTATCCATGATATAAATCTTCTGAGGCTGTTAAAATAAATGTTTCGAGCGGTACTTTTGTAACAATACGTATATTTTTCTCCATATATAAATGATAATTTTCATGGGTGTGCTTTCAAAGACCAAAGCACGAAAAATACCGGTAGCAACTGCTGTACACAAAAATGAGGTTTACACATTAGCTGTCGCGCATTGCTACGCGCTAAGCTCATAACCAGTAGCAGCGTTTTTCCGCTTTGTGGCGAAATCTATCGGCGAACATAGACAACGGATTCTTGGCATTGAATGTGCTAAAAAACGTGGAATCAGTAACTTACTTGGCGATAACTGTTGTGATGGGTGATGAGAAACTCGCTAAATATTTGGTAGCTGGCTTGTGAGCGCGGTTTAGTCTGTCTCTAAGTTCGTGTTCGAGTTCGTTGAAGTGCCTCAGTGTTACTCTCGCATACAGGGACCACGTGCGGAGGCCTAGCGATGCTGGCGATCTTTTTATTAGCTAAAAAAAATTCTCGAAACTACATGTTTTATCCTGTTATATTGTGAGATTTAAGAAAATAAGCAACAAACGGTCTCTTGCATTCCTTATTTTAAGTCTATCAGCGTTTTCAGAAAGATCATAATAGCCAAGAATAATGGGCCATAAGGAACTATGCTTGTTAGATAATGTTTGAGCTTCCAATAAAAAATGTTGGTGTTGGTACTGACCTCAGCATAATTGAAGAAAAAATAAAGAATCTGCCAAGCTTGTATGAGAGGTGTTAGTATTAGATTTATTAACGCCAGAAACATGATTTGTTTCTCCAGCTGCCTGGCCAGTATCATTCGTTTGGAGTGGTCCTTATAGCACTCGCGAAGCTGCCAGCAGTTTTCCCAAGGGCTCCAAGGACTAGCTGATTGTAAAAACCAAGAATTACCACACATAAATTATCGTAAATAAATTATAAAAGAAAAAAATACTTATGCATTCTATACCAGCAACACAAATACGCAATTTGACCATTTAAATGTGCTGTCATATTAATATTTTTTATTTTATTTGTATGCGTATTTGTATGTGTCTGTTTCATTTAAGCATTTGCAAAAGCTTCATAATCTGCTTAAGAAAAACAAGTGGAAATAGATGGAAGAGGCTTTTTATCCTAAAGGGGCCATACAATAAAACCACTGCTAATAAAATTTTATAGAAACTTATTTTAACGACCGCTTTAGCCTTGTTGGTAGTGACCCTGCCTACGAAGCAAGAGGTCCTAGGATCGAATCCCGGTCAGGGCATTTATTTGTGTGATGAGCACGAATAATTGTTCCTGAGTTATGGATGTTTCTATGTATTTAAGTATTTATTTATCTACATAAGTATATTTATCGTCGTCTAGTACTCATAGTACAAGCTTTTCTTAGTTTGGGACTAGGTCGATTTGTGTAAGATTGTCCCCTAATATTTATTTTATTTTATTGTACTGCATGGACAAATAAAACTTTGACAATAAATTAACCCCTCATATGCTTAAACACGGATCTATGCCAAATTTACAGCATCATTTATCAGTATCTATAAAATTAGCTTTATATGTTGAGTTTAGAAAGCATTTTTTTAAGGTTCCGTACCCAAAGGGTAAAAACGAAACCCTATTACTGAGACTTCGCTGTTCGTCCGTCCATCTGTCCGTCTGTCATCAGGCTGTATCTCACGAACTGTGATAGCTAGACAGTTGAAATTTTCACAGATGATGTAGAGCTGGATGAGAGTGGTTTAAGATTGTGCTCAGTGGCGTGCCATGGGTGAGGCCTATGTCCAGCAGTGGACGAACATAGGCTGATGATGATGATGATGTATTTTGGTTGCCACTATAACAAAAAATACTAAATATCAGAATAAAATAAATATTTAAGGGGGCTCCCATACACCAAACGTAATTTTTTTGCTCAATTTTGATAACGGCAACAGGTAGATGCTTGAAATGTTCACAAAATATTTAGTTATAAAATATGTACAGTTTAAAAATAAATAATTAAATTAAATTAAAACAAATATTTCAGGGGGACTCCCATACAACAAACGTGTTTTTTGCCGTTTTTATAGATAATGGTATGCAACCCTTTGTGCATGAGTCCGACTCGCACTTGGCCGGTTTTTCCTTCCCGCATACAAGGGGTCAATAAGAATTGACAGCTACCATTAAAAAAAATTGCCATCACCCGATAGATGTCTCTAAAATATTGCATTGCAGTATACTCTATTAAATCAATTAAATCTTTTTAAATTAAGATTATTAGTTAAGATTATGCATGCAATTTTGTAATTTTACTGAAATAAACAGTTTAATTTTTTTTTTTTTTTTTTAAATAAATAAATAAACAACAACAACAGGAAGTGCAGTGACATACATGCATCAGCTCAATGAGCAGCTTATTTTAAATAATAGATTATTTGACAGTGAAATTGCCTTAACTATGCACAGATGAACTTATTTATGGTTTTTGTCTCATTGAGATGCCATTTCCTATTGTTTTTTCTATTCCGTAATTGACGCCATAACAAAGCCAAAACTTACAAAATAATAGAAATTCCAAATTCCACTTCAAGCCTTTGGACAAGTAGTGGAAATCGCCTGCAAATGGTACATGGATTTGTAGTGGTAGTAAGCTTTTGTTGACCATAGCAACCATGTAATTGTTAAACCTGGAATGAAATTCAAGTTGTAATTAAGCAGTCTACTAAAGTTAAGGTTCTATACTTAATTCCAGGCTGTGTTTATAACAAAACTCACCTGAGGATGCGATGGTATATGTCCAGCTCATTGATTTCTTGCTTATGGACACACATGTGGTGCTCTGGTTGTGCTTCTCTTACTTTGTCTTGAACCGTACCCCAGCTTACCCAAACTAAATCACTCTGTAAAATCAGCCTTATTAATGCATTGAATTTTATATAATAAAGTTACAATTTGTTCAGTAAAAGTTACTTACATCTTTAATTTTTAGTGCATTATTATAAAACTGCTTTGTATCATATGCATAATACAAATGATATATTGATAGTACTAATCTCATTAACCAAATTACTGAGCACAAAATGATGAGACACCACCTGAAAAAAATTAAAACTTTATATATCACAAATCGACTGCCGCAACATACAGTATTGAATCCGCAAAATTTGAATTTTGTAATTTCGATACTATGCCGCAGCGTAGTGTTGAATCTGCAAATTTAGTTTTTTGTATGTAGTTTCAATTCTGTTTGTTGTCATAGTCGAAATAACTGGCTGGTAGAATAAACATCATTATTCTCAAAAAATAATAACAACAGGAGGGCTAATTAGTTGTAACTTTCAATCGCAATTTTGATCAAACTAGGCTCAGCATCAGTACTGTTATTTATTACATAAAAAATTAACTCTAAGCATCACCTCTTTTAAAAATATGTACTCGGAGAATAATAACTAAATAAATAATGAAAAAGCTGATCAGAAACCTAGTTGTCACTTTTCTAACAAGACAGGGATTCTGTACAGTCGAAGAAACTGAATCTCGTACCAGGGTGGAACCTTTTCATAGTCAATTTCCTGATGATTTCTCTAGCAGATGTAGGGAATCTTACAACAAAAAGTTCCATCCTGGTACACAATTCAGTTTCCCCAACTGTACATCAACAAGTAAGAAAAGAGCTTACAACCTAAGCAAGCTAGTATGTTAAACCCTAATTGTTTGCACTTGTGACCAAATATGAGATATCATGTTAAATTAATTTGCTTTGTAAATGAGGATATTGTTAATCACCTCATATTATATTAGCATAAATATAGCATTGTTGATTGCAAATAATCAATAAGATTTATGTATTTTGATTGATTGAAGCATTTAAATAAATGTGCAAAAAAACTGGGCCTTGGTCCTCACTAACATCACAAAAAGAAATTTTACAAAACAAAAGGATTGTAGAAGATTGAAAAGAATACATATTGACAGAGGAAAGATAAATGGCGCTTTAGCAATTTTACCTTCCCACTGTTGATATATTACATGTCTGTGGCTTCCAAGAGGATAATGATGATTTAAAAAATATATACTAGTAATTAAGGATATAATATACATATGTATAATGATAAAGGATACTTGTGTTTGTCTTACCAATGCCATGATATAAATCCAACACAATCTGAACATGAATAAATGACATCATTAAAACTGAGCTTCTCACTCCTGTCAGCGTTTGGATCATTTCTGAATAACACTGGGTAATTTACACAGTGTACCAAAAATGTGGAGAACCATATGATAAACACAAATTGCAGGAGGTAGAATAAATCAGAAATTATCATTGGATAAAAGCCTCCTCGGATGTAATATGTGTACATCCGTGTGAAAAATGAATCTAAATCTTCTATATGGGTCCATCCACCTAAAATCATAAACAGGACATATTAGAAATAGGACAGTTGTAATTCTTTTAAGATGAAAGCTTGGTAGTTAAAATACCATTCTGATTTTAGGACATGTGGTATTTTTGGAATGAAAAATTACCACATGTCTAACAATGGTGAAACCTTTAGCCATAAACACATTATTCAAATTTGTGTAATTTTAAATGGCAAGTGGTTCTTTTGCAATAAAATCACCACATGCAGCATGACATAGCAGGATCAGCAACTAGGGATTTTAATAATTACGAAACTACATGCTTACCTTTGTTTTTTGGTACTTTATGGATTATAACGTTGGTGGCGTCTTCATGTTCGTGGTCCAGGGTGAGCATCATTGGCGCGGCATTGGCGGATTCCGCCAAATTACGGAGTGGCGGAGTTGGTTCGTTGCTCAGAGCTCTATAATTATCGCGTCGATTGAAGTAAGTCATATTGGCTTTTTTCTATACCTAATCACTAATATATTCTACGCCTAATTTTGCATCAAAGAGGTCATTTCCTATCATCTACATATTCTTGACTTTGTTGCAATAACGTAAAAATAACTTTTGTAAGAACAAAGCGCGAAATTCATACAAAGGATTTTCATCGATCGGGTATATTTCGATCGACAGTAACTAACAGTTTACAAGACACTGCATTTTAATTTCAAACAAATGTATTAAGTTCAAGGATACAAACAATTTCGTAAGTCTACAACAGTCCACAATAAACACTCTTCACAAAATGAATGAAATGAAATGACGAAAATAAACCAAACCAAATGACAGCACTACACTGAAATGTTTTTCTTTTCTTTCGTTCCGATTCCATTCCTTTCTACGCGTTAACCTATGCGATAAAGATTACTCAAAAAATGCTTATATTAATTAAATGTTTAATTTTAGCAGTGTTTAGATATCGTAACCAATGTAATTTTAAATTAAATGATACTTTTTAAAGCTTTTCTGTAGAAACGGAATTATTAAGACGATGCTGAAAATTTTGCTTGAATGAAAGAAATGCCCCATATAGTTTCTACTGTAAGTGACGGAGATGCCAATAGTGTAACCTAAACAAGGGGGGCTACTCCAAAATTCGAAAATCGAAGTTCGCATCGTACCGTCTCGCTCGCTCTCGTATTAAATACTATTAGTATGAGCGGAGTAGCACGATACGAAGTTCGAATTTTACACTTCAGTAAAATATAGACCAAGGAATGCGGAGTAAAGTGCTACTGGCGCACGCACATAACCGGAAATCTCTGCCAAAAGCCAACAACGACAGAAATATTTTACCTAGTCGCAACTAAAATTAGCATCCAACGCATATGCACTGTCGTAAGAGGAGAAACCATACTAATTAGTTATGCTACATTTTTGTTAGCCATGGGAGATTTTCGGGAGACTCTTTAGGTGAACAACATCCTCGAGATATTGAAATATTATACCAGCATTTTATTACTCATTTTTTTGTTCTTTCTCTTAGAGAGTTATGTAAAATAGAAAAATACAAAAGACGTCGATTCATACGTTCTTACATGACAAGGTAGTATGAAGTAACTATTAAGTAATCTGTGGTAGTATGAAGTAGCATTCTTTAGCCTTTGCCAGAAGAGGCAAATTAAAAAAAAAAACTTTATTAAAAAATCTATCTGTCAAAAATATAAAACGTCAAAACTTTTTTCTCGTTCTTGTCGCTTTGTATGAAGCGAGTTTTATTTATCTTATTATTTTATCATAACGTAGAAAACCAAAGGTTTCCGATTAATTGTATTAATGTCGATACATCTCCTAATTCCTTAATTACGGATTTGGATCATAGGTTATACCAATATTCTTAGGACCCTGAATAATACTTCATATTACAACAATGTTCATTGTCGGTCTTACTGGAGGGCTAGCAACAGGCAAAAGCACAGTATTATCAATTTTTCGGGAGAACGGAGTAGCAGTAATTGACGCCGATGAAGTTGCTAGGAAAGGTACGTATGTAGCTTCACTAATCTATCTATCTATCTAATACATTTAAACAAGTAAATTCTTGTATATATACAGTCAAAACCGTTTATAGCGACACCAATTACAACGACATATTGGATGTAACGACCAAGAAAAAACCCAACCACAGATTACTTAATAGTTACTTCGTAACAGATACTGCATCCCGTACAAAATCTTGGTACTTACCGCGATTGTAGCCACAGATTATACTACTCCTTCTCCTTAAGAATGTGTGCGTGCCGACAGTGACAAGGGCTGGCAGTTTGGATTAAAATGTTTTTTCTACATGTTGTTTTACCATTTTGTCGGGATAATTGCTATATATTATATCCATGCAAACTTTCTAGCACTAATATTCTTTAAGCTAAGCCATGTACGGACAAAGAGACACATGGTCATGGCGAAACTATAAGGGTTCTTTTTTTGCCATTTTAGCTCTGGAATCCTAACAAAAAAGGATATTTATTGTAATGTGCAGAACACATTGCCATGCTCACAGTACCCTAGCATTATACTAAATACGAAGATCAACTTTCGAACTTCGCATCGTGCCATCCCGCTCACGCTTATAGCTTTTTATAGAAGAGTAAGAGGGACAGCACGATACGAACTTCCAAAATGTTATATTAGCTATTAATTCTAGCATAGTCATATTAAAATTTGCCCCCTGTTTCACCATTCACTTATAAAAGTCCAGGCGGCATTTTTTTTCCGTGGAACACAAATGAACGTGCGATGAACAACAGACATTGGCGTTGTCCTGCATGAACCTAGATACCTACTGCAGCGCCATCTGCCGGGCTGATTTGTGAATCTAAACCATCCAGGGCGCCACCCAAATGCATACAAAAAAATTCATTCAAATCGGTCCAGCTGTTTAGGAGGAGTTCAGTGACATACACACGTACAGTAGAATTATACATATAAAGATATATATGTAATCAGAATCTCAGAAACAACTCCAACAATTTCGATAAAATTTGGTATGTTGGGATTTTCGGGGATGAAAAATTGATCTAGCTTGGTCTTATCTCTGGGAAAACGCTTGGTACCGAGTTTCAGCCCGAGCGGAGCTCGGTCGCCCAGGTACTTACTTCATAATGGCAGCAATCTACTTGTAACTAGGTAATATGTAGTTTAAGTATGAAGATATTAATTTTCTGTTATTTTATTATTATGTTTTGTAGTATTGGACCCAGGAACAAAAGCTTGGAAAGAATTGAAAGAATATTTTGGAGATGAAGTTCTGAACCCTGATGGAAGAGTGAATAGGGCTAAGCTGGGGGAGATAATCTTTGATGACATTGAGAAGAGGCGTAAACTGAACGCAATCACGCACCCTAGGATCCAGAGTGCAATGATAAAAATGGCAATTTCATATTTCTTCTCTGGGCACAGATATATAGTAATGGAGGTGCCATTATTATTTGAAACTGGGAAAATGCTGACATTTATGCATAAAATTATCACTGTCGTCTGGTAAGCCTTACTTTATTTTAAAAATTAGTAATAACTTCCTTCTTGGTTTTCTTGTATTTTGTGTTCCTCACTGTCTTCATTGCTTTTTTTTATTCAATGATAATAAATAAATAAATAATAAATAATAATATTAGGGGACAATCTCACACAAATCGACCTAGTCCCAAACTAAGCAAAGCTTGTACTATGGGTACTAGACGACGATAGACATACTTATATAGATAAATAAATACTTAAATACATAGAAAACATCCATAACTCAGGAACAAATATTCGTGCTCATCACACAAATAAATGCCCTTACCGGGATTTGAACCCAGGACCTCTTGCTTCGTAGGCAGGGTCACTACCAACTAGGCTAAAGCGGTCGTTAAAGAATGATGTGTGTGAAGTTCCTAATCTGCACTGGGCCCGCATGGGAGCTATAGCCCAACCCCTCTCATTATGAGAGGAGGCCTGTGCCACAAAAGAGACAGGTACAGAAATCAATCTACATACAAAGTGTGCTCGAGCAACGCAAACAGACACTGCTCACAGACACAATATCTCGGAACAGGTCGAACCAGATCAAGCGCGATTGCCATCCTCTTGAGACGCGCGTCTGTGATTTTTTTGAGTGCAATAATGGAGCAACAAAAAAAAGTTATTATAACTGTTCAGTGGACGGTTGCTTAAATTCAACCCTAAACGGTGAATGGTTGTTTTTTTAAGCTACCAGTGGTTTCAGAGAGGTGAGTAGGTATCTGCTTGTATTTCAATGGATCATTTTAACGTTTATTTATTTATTTAATCAACACACCAACAAAGTACGGAGCAGTTACATTAACCACTTAAAATTAATAATAAGTACCCTAGCCCGTACCTTAATGTCAGGTATGCATCAACATTCACTATGAGAAATTAACAGATAATAGATAAACACTACTACTAAAATTAAAACTAAAAATAAAAAAATGTTACATATAATAGTTAGGTAGGTACCCCCCTACCTAACCTTACCTTACCTAAGCGCTTACCTAAGCGCCCTGCCCCGACTCCCAAAGTAATAATAGTTTCCTATTTTGAATCATTAGAAACAAAGTACCTAACTACATTTTTAACCGACTTCAAAAAAAGGAGGAGGTTCCCAAAACGGTTTTTTTTTTTTTTTTTAAAACGTGTGTTACCTCAGAACTCCGTCATTTATTGTAAGGTAAATTCACGCCATTAATATAACGTAAGTATGTTTTTGTTTGTATAGATATAGTGTTGTTTTTAGTGTCATTAGATAGGTTTAGGTCTAAAACCGATAGGGCAATGGAAATTGTGTAACTAGGATAATCTGTTTAGAAGTTTTTAAAGATTTTCGATAGTGAAAATTGACAAATGCTAAATTTTGTAGGTAGGTATGTTTTTGTTTCGTAAACTGTTTGTATTGTAATGTAATAACTAATAGCACAATAAATCAAACAACTAGATACGAGTTCCACTACCACGATAGTTTTATGTGCATAGGTATACCATAATTGACAACCCTAGAGCGACCGCCGAGCGTAGGTATGAAAAGTGAAGTACAACACTTGACTGATTTCTTTACCTGTCTGTTTTGTGCCTGTGGCCTGCAGTGGGATGTATAAAGGCTGCGATGATGATGAGGACTTATTAATGGGATGCTTTAGTTAGGTATTTGAAGTGAACACAGAAAGAACACGTCTGGTCACTTTTGAAAAATTAGATTTTAATCTCAAAATGTAGAGCTTGCAAAGTACTAACCATTGAATTAAATATGGATATTGCATTTTAATACATATTTTTTTTACTCTTAAAGAAATTGTTACCATAGTAATTGTTTGTGATGAGTAACTTTCAAACAGCTATAGCTATAATTCAAAAGATTGCTTAGGTAAGTAGACATGATCTTTCCACGTAACCTCTATAGTATGGTGCCATGCAACTTTTATTAACATTTATTGTGTGTTACTGTGCTTAGTGAAGACCACCAGCAGCTCAAGCGGTTGTGCAAGCGCAATGACTACTCCATAGTGGTTGCCAAAAAACGTATAGACTGCCAAATGCCACTAGAACATAAAATGGCTAACTCACACTTTGTTGTTGATAATTCTGGTGAGATTGCCAGTACAAAACATCAAACAGAATGCATCATCCGCACATTGAGGAAGTCAAAGTTTACTTGGTAAGTATAAATTTTGCTTGTATGATATTATACAGGTGGGCTTTTATAGTTGATAATTACATTTGCACATTTCATGAAATCATTCTGGTTTGTTCTGAATGCTTTTTAATTACAGGATTTACTTTTTTTCATCAATCTGCTTTCTCCTTCCATTCTCCTAATGGAAATTTTTTTCTAACCCAACTTTATAGAAATGGTGTTGCTTTAGCTCCTTTTATTAAATAAAAATATTTCCTATTTACCATTTTTTACCATTGTTTACAAGAGCACTAATTTTTGTAATATCTTGCTTTCAGGTATTTCCGGTCAATTCTGTTGATAACATTTTTGTCAATAATTTTTGGAATTACACATGTATTTGGAATCATTTCAAATGCAAAGTAGTGTAAGACTGTGATGAAATTATCACATGGGAGATGAGGCCCAACAGAGCTCAAGAAATATGCAATAATTTAGAGCAAAGTGCACAAAAGGTGGTCTACAAAGTACACCAGCTTTTATCCACTTGGCTCTGTAAAAATATTTTAACACTGACTACAAGCAGGACTCCATCTAAATAACTTATTTTAGCATAATGATATGAGACATTGTAGTTTTATTTGTAATTAGATTTTCATTGAAATACCACCAGTGTTGAAATAAGTTAATCTGACAACAAGATTCTCCAACATTGTCAATTAATTTATATTGAGTTAGAATGCTGCACTGCAATTTTGTTATCTTGTGTATACCTTAAGTAAGTGATATAATTCCACATAAAAGAGTAGAGAATGGATAAAAGAGAAACTTTATATTTCCATACCAAATTGTTGCCATACGTCAAAAATGTACAGTCAACGTCATAAATAAGCGATCACTTCTGTACCTTATCGCTTTCTGTCCTTACATAATTTCGCATGGCTTTACAAACATGACGTTAAAGTGACAAGGTACAAAAGTGACCACTTATTTATGACGTTGACCCTACCAGTTACTTAAAAGTGGCACCCCCACTTAATTTCTATTCTTTTATGTTGGAGTCTAGATAAAATGCGTACTGAATTTAAAATTATATGCTTTTAAAATTATTGATCGAAAGTTATTATTATTACATTTTTTATTTATCATTCTGAGATATTCTTCTAAACTAAATGTGTGTGTGTTTCTTGTTTTTTTGTGCGATTTAACTAGGCATTTAAATTTATGTGAAATATTTTTATTAATATCACTGTAACCAATATATTTGGTTATTATCAAAATGGGGAAACTATAACCAAATTTTATCTGTCTAGCTATCCCTATGACTATGCAAGTGGTGTGTATAAATAAGAAACAAGGTAGTTGGCAATGTAAATCTACGGTAGATAAATAATAAGCTGTATTGAACCAGATCTAGGCATTGTATACATCCATATTTTATGTGTGCGTGCATACATTATTTGGCTGTCCTACAGCAAAAAATAAATCTAGTTTAAGTTTTAAGCTCAGTTTAGTACAGAATCATCAAACAGAAATGTATGCTTATTGTCTAACGCGCTGACACTTGCTTTCGCATTCACTATTTATTTCTGTCAAACGGTTTAAGATGTTGATAAAATAAAAAGAGATGGTGAAAGCGAAAGGAAGCGCCTGCGCGTTAGATAATACGGCGTCAGGTTTAACAGGCTTAAATTAGTTTTGATTTTTTTGCTGCAAGCTGCCATGTCGTGTAATTTAATTATGTAGCTACTGTATAATATTTTGTATGCTATTCATAGAAATAGTTGGAAATGCTCTTAATGTTTTTTTTATTTGATTGCATTGCGAGATAATTGTTTTATGTATCACAAATTATAGACTCGTAGCGCTACGCTATTTTGAGGGTCTAAGTTTCAAAAATACTAAAGTACCTTATTTCCTGCCTGTGGGTACAGTCGTACCTATAAAGCTTATTATTGCGTTTTGTGTCACATCTGTCATTTGCATTTTCAGAAATTCGGCGATTTGTGGTTGATTATTTTTATTCAAATTAAAACTGGCAAAATTAATTTAAAGTTTAAAATAATAATGATATCGTATCTATGATAGTTTTCGGAGTGTGGAAACCCAGTTTGTGTCATTTTCGTCCAGTTCGTACTGACGTAGGATCAGTTACAAAAAAAAAATTAGATTACATGACTGTTTTCTAGTTCAGATCACTTTCACATGCCCATTAAATAAATTTGTGCCAATTTAGAGCACGGTATTTAAAGATTTTTAGTAATTTTGTTATTCCAAGCTACAAACGTTTAAAAAGAATGTTACAATCATTAGAACTCACAATATCATGAGTGCATGTAAAATCGATAATGTAAGTTTGTGTCATTTTCGCCCACGATATTTAAATGAATAAAACACAAAACAATGTTTGCGGTCGAAGCGGGCGACGCGGGCAGGCGACGGCGGGCGGGGGCATACGCACGGTCACTCGTTTCATTTGGTGCTATTACTTCTATCTATCCGAAGCGATCACAAATATATTAGTACAGTCAGCATCAGATGTATCTACGCGCCCCAGGTGTTCATATAAACGTGTACATTCCAATCGTCACGAATTCATTGACAACTAAGTTATCATTTAGTACACGTAGACGCTCAGTGCGTCACAATTCTCTTGAAAGCCCAGTTTTCATTAATACTTACACCACTTGAAAGTCATACAGATAATAACAACTAGAAAATCAGTGGTAACTAAGCACTGACAGTTGGCATCTTTGATCAATTATAACTGAAGATACACATTGCCGAACAAAATCCCCTTCAAAGAATGTCCGAACTTTTTTATTTGTTTGCATAACAATTAAAATCATCACCTACACAGAAATTTGAACCTAGTCTTTACTTCATTACAGTCGAATTTCGGTTGACACTTGACAGCTAAACTTGACAATTTCACGCAATGTACTGAGAAAAAGAAGGCCACTTTTATCAAAGTGGCGCTCATTTGGCTCGGACATTTTCGGGCGCGCGACTGTGGATCTACAGTTATAATTGATCAAAGGTTGGCATTCTAATTTTTGCACAGCTAATCATCGTCGAGTAGCCATTCGCGAAAATCACCATACCATACTTTTCTGACGGTTCCAAATGGCCGCCATAGGAGTAATTTTTTTTTGCAAATGATTTGTACCATTATGCATTTGGATGTTTGGAAAGTATTTGATAAAACGTGACCGTTATTATATTTGCCACACTTCTAGTACGGGGAAAAAGTGCTGCCATACTTGAAAAACTTATTTATTCGACGAGTTTTAAAAATACGACTGTAAAATACGTGAAATCATTTTTTTACAGCATGGCATCGTTGTATTCTGTTCGTTTGGATGCAATTCTACCTAAAAAAAATATTCCATTCCAATGGCGAGTCACCACCTACCAAAAGTTCAGTTTATGAGATATTGTATTGAAATGGTAGGTGTCCGTTATCTCACTCCATAGCCCGGTAATCCTGTCCACAACATCCCAACCCCATAGCCAATTCCATGTCGCTTCCTACCTGGCAATAGATTGGCAACTGTGGAGGACTGTCCGCTAGCACATCCTCATGGTGTAATACAGGATAGACCTCCATAGTTGTGCCCATATCATTTATATTATATGGTACCAAAGGCCTCTTCATGTTGGCTTCGGCCCCATGAATGCCTTTCAAATAACCGGGTCCCCATGGGCCCGTGATTGGAAATCCGTACCAACTTAATAATAATAATAATTAATGGTTGATTTTTTTTTAATTAATGTATTCGCGTCGGTATGGCAGGCTGTAAGTCACACCGGAGAAGTATGGCATTACGCCTTCTTCTTTTTTTATCGACTATCGGAAAATACATACAAGAATTTTTGTGGAACAAATCGTTCGACACTAGTTATTTATCCGACACGTTCGATTAACGACCACGCGATTGGGCCGCCGGTACCAGCGCTATGACCATCATTTTCCTTTTTGTCATTACGTAATTAGACCCCTGAAGAACCGCCATACTGGTACGAATGACCTAATGTTTCGTGTTACCATCTCCCGGTCTAATAGGTTTACTAAATATATTAATTTATCGATAATTCACAAATTTTTTAAAAAGCAAGTGCCGTGTTATGTTACGGAAAATTTGAGAAAAATCGTAAAAACTAAAATGCAATCAAAACTTAAAAGAAATAAAAAAGTCTTATTGTGAGTCGGCTGAGATTTGAACCCGGGATCTCTGCTTTGAAAAGCATACCAATGCTATCGAGACCACGACGTGTCTTCGCTGAGGACTCGAAATTTGCCTTCATTTACCTTTTGCTATGTGTCAGACGTTTCGACGATTCTGCTGAAAAGTAAATAAGTTAAGAGTAAGTTGATCGAAAGGCATCTGTCAAATTTGATTGAAGAGAAAACTTGAGACAGATGTATGTGATGACAAGTCTGTACTGTTTTCGATGATTGTCATATCGCTTACCTGAAATTAGCATAGCTATTTTTTATCAAAATTCGACCATAGTTATATGTTTTAAACGTCTATTTTCCCATGTTGTTCAGATATATTTAATATTAGCTGTGCCCGCGACTCCGTCCGCGTGGAATTAGTGATTTGGGCAGCTTATTTTTTTTATCCAATTTGCTTTTTCATCAATTATGGCTCTTCTTAGTTCCTCGATATAAAAAAAATTACATCCCCGCACCCCCCACCGAACCCCCCCGCACACCCGCGTTCACATTCACCACCGTACTCCCAAGTCAAGCGTGGCTATAGAAGTTTTACTTCAAAAACCCCCCATTTTGAAACATTCTTCCGCTCCGCTCCGCTACTATTGGTATCGATAAATGGGCTATCTAACACTGAAAGAATTTTTCAAATCAAAGCAGTAGTTCCTGAGATTAGCGCGTTCAAACAAACAAACAAACTCTTCAGCTTTATATAAGTATAGATAGCTGTGCCCGCGACTACCGTCCGCGTGGACTGCGAGATCGTGCCCTCCAGTACCTCTACCATGAGTTACACTAGTTTACAATGACCGTACTCGCTAGCGACGGCGTAAATGATTTGTATGGAGAATTGTGTACAGCGCCTCTAGCGGTCACTTACGGAAGTACAATTCTCCATACAAATCATTTACGCCGTCGCTAGCGAGTACGGTCACTGTAAACTAGTGTAACTCATGGTAGAGGTACAGTACGCTTAGTATAAGTTTTCCTTCAAACATGGACAGCGCCTCCGCGCGCGCGCTTCTATGTTTCCATAGAATTGAAATTTTTACGTAAACGCGATCGAGAAGTATTGAAGTGAAGGAAAACTTATACTAAGCATACTGATGGGACCGCGTTCGGGGAAGTCCGGCGAGCGATCGTCAGTCAATTCTTCTAAAAACAGTTCGATAAATTCTTAAAATAGACGTATCTTTCTTATTTGTGAACCGATTCAAATGAAACAAACACTAAATGTTAATCCAAGAAAATACCAACATATCAGTGAAAACCGCATCCTTCTAGGTTAAGCCGTTTCTGAGATTAGCGCGCGCAAACGCACAAACAAACAGACAATAATTCTAAAAATCATTGTTTTGGGTTCTATTGCGCTAATAAATAGCCATAGTGACAGTTTTTCTCAATGTATGTATAGATAGATGTTGACTGCTTAGATATACCAGTGATTTTTTGAAAGCTAAGGTATCAATGACTTGTTAGGAGTGCAGAAATTGACAAAAATCGACTGTTTAGGTATTTGTTACACGTTGAGCGCTAGCCGGCCCCCGCCGCCCGCCGCCCGCGCCCGCGCTCTTTTTCGCGCTCTCCCGTAGTGCGAAGAAGACTATTTTTTTTCCACATCATGAGATTTCGTGGATAAAAACGACACAAATTATGAATAGAGTTTTGTTACATCATAATAATCAAAAACACGTTAACTGGAATAACTTGAATTTTCTTTTGTGGCTTTTACAGTGCGTTTTATTAAAAAAATATATATATCTATAAATGCCGTGGACGAATTTAACACAAAATATTTTAAGCAACAGATATCAGTACTCTTAAACGCATAAAACCTTTAGAACCTATTGTAATATTTTTTTAGAGGTAATTGGGTGACGTGTTAAGTACTGGCTTAATATCAGGATTTCCGTGGACAGAGATGGCACAAAATGCATTTTGGGTAGTTTTCAAAATATTTGTACCCAATTAAGGGATTAATTAAAAACAAAATTTAATTAATTACCTGTGTGTAACGGAGTTACCCATATACTTTGTATGACTAACTTTCGTGACTCACAGGTAATTAATTAAATTTTGTTTTTAATTAATCCCTTAATTGGGTACAAATATTTTGAAAACTACCCTTTTTAGATCAGTTACTACTTTATTATTATCATGAAAGTAAAATTTTCATCTGTAATATTTTTTTCATCCTGTACTGATCGAAAGGGCAAATATACCTACCTAAATTTCTACCTATGCAAGTACCTAGGATGACACAAATTGATATAAGTATTAGGTTGGGTAAATGGTCTGAAAACTATATGCAAAATTCAAACAACTTTAATATTCTTGAAGCCTTAAAACGTAGCGCTGCAGGTCTATTATGCATAGTTACCATAATATATTTTCTTGGTGGTAGTACTGTTTAGTAACTTAGGTACGTATTATTTATATATAAAAGGTGATAGCATATTATTATTTAATTATTAACTGTCTAAGTCAATAACCTTAAGTTCTGCTAGTACCTTTCTACTATGTTTTGCGCAGGAGCGAAACTTGCGAACAATTTGAAGGACACTACGCCCATAGGTGTCCTAATCAATGAGTTAACATTACAGTACCTAGTATACCTACCAGAAATATAAGTTACAATAATGTACCTGTACAGAAAGCACTTCGTCGGAAGAAGCAAAAACATTTTTAGATAATAATAGGTCAGTGCATTTGTGCGAGTAAAATGTTCTGCAGCCGTTGGTTAAAAGTTTGCGCGCCATTTTATTCGACGGCGCGTCAATGTCAGGCGTTCTGAGCTCACCTATCAACGCTAATTCTTCTTTACGAGTTATGCAACAAGGTCTGTATTGGACTGGTGCTTACATTCGATTTCAGTCTGCAATTTTGTCAATATCCATCTACGTGGACGAAGATTGACGATGTAACATAATCTTTATGGTCCTACTGTAACTGCATATTTGTCTGGCGAGGGCGTACCTAAAAGCGGTCACAGACTAGCAGTTAGTCTGACATGCTAAGAAAGGCGCAGCTATACAATAGCGTGTCGTCTAATGTGCTCGTAGTCACAATCTCTTTCACTAGGTATCTCTTGCTACCGTCGTCTTACCCGCGCGTACCTGAAAACTCTCTACCACGTTTCCAAAATATCACATTACCTTTATTTTATTACATTCCCACTATGCTAGATGTCCAAAATAAGTCATCCCACCAAAAAATCACTTCCTTGAGTAACCTTCGATTTTGTAATGGTGCAACGAGAATCTGGTAAGCTATAAATGTGGTAAATAGATAATGTAGTAAGTATTTTGAAAAAATGTGGTATTTCAGGCACGAGCGGTCTTACATCTTACCTCACATCGTTTGACAGATATAAATAGTGATTGCGACCAAGCGCATGTTTGACTACGCGTAAGCCTGTCGTTACATTTCACCACCAACCTTTATTCGTGGATTATCTTGCGTGAATCATTAGGATCTGGCAGGTTAATTGAAGTTCCCGCATTATACTAAATTCTCATCAGAATTCCCAAAAATTACATTGTAGTCTTCAGCTACGTCGCATGAAGAACACCTGTGCAAAAATTCATATCTCTAGTCATAGTGGTCGAGATATCGGAATTATGCTCGCTTACATTTTGTTCTCGCAAGAATACCAGAAATAAAAAAACCGGCCAATACGAAAAAATCAAGTAATATTTTTCTAAGGATTTTGTATGTGTACGGAATCTTCCAAGTTTAGGTATGTTTTATACCTTAGGCTACTATTTACTCTTAAACTACAAATAAATCCCAAGCAATAATTAAGCCGCTATAATTTTCCTTGTAAATTTAATATATTTACTACCATTCTGAATTTTTTCAAATTTTTCCACCCAACAGTTTAGATTTTAGAGGGGGGGGGACGGTCGATTTTAATGAAAATTTTCACTTTAAAGTTGAATATTTCGCAAACAGATCACTGAATAGAAAAATCATGTTAGCAACCCCCTAATGGTTTTAAAAGACCTATCCAACGATACCCCGCACTATAGGGTTAGTCGAGAAAAAAAAAAATCACCCCCAATTTACGTCTATGGGAGGTACACTAAAAAAAAATATTTTTTATTTTTTTTGTTTACCACTTTGTTGGCGTAACTGATATGTATATTCATGCCAAATTACAGCTTTTTAGTACTAACAGTCTCTGAGCTTAGCCGCGGACAGACAGACAGACAGACGGACAGACATGGCGAAACTATAAGGGTTCCTAGTTGACTACGGAACCCTAAAAATTATCATTGTCATTCTCGATATTCAGCTGTGTGGTGTATCATTCTAGATATTCAGCTCAAACCAAAGCCGTCCAGTTGCTTGAGTGTGATAGAGTACCAAACGCGCGTAGGATTTCTTCTGACACACTGTACTGTACATCGGGATATTATATCAGTCCCATGCTCTATACTGAGTCGCACCGGTCTGGTTGCCCAATAATATTATGGGAACAAATCGAGGAGCTCGTGCCTAAAATACCACGTTCCCAAAATGCCACATTTTTCGTAATACTACATTACCTATTTACCACATTTCTAGCTTTCAGATTTTCGTTGCACCACAATATAAAAACCGGCCAAGAGCGTGTCGGACACGCCCAGGATAGGGTTCCGTACTAATATATAATCCGTATTATTTTACTATTAGTCCAAGTCATACTATCCGCATTAAACAAGTACCTAATAGTTTTCTAAGCATTTTGTACGGAATTTACCAAGTAGTTATGTAAGTGAGGCTGCTATTTACTCTTAAACAACTAATAATCCTTAAGCAAACTTAGCCGTAATAGTTTTCCTTGTTAATTTGATATAATTTAGGTACTCCCATCATACATTTTTTCATAATTTTTAAACTAACAGCTTAGGTTTTAGAGTGGGGAGGAGGACGCTCGATTTTGACAAAACATTGCATTTTAAAGTTAAAAAAACGTAACATAATATGAAACTGGGAGCGTTATACTGTGCGGTCATAAAAATATTGCCTTTGGTTATAACGTATTTTCTAATGTCAGATTTGCAAAAGTTATGGTACGAATCTTAGGTCTGTAGCGCAAATGGGCGGTTTCATTTGGTTTAATCCCTGGCAGATAGGAAGGCAGGCTCAATTGTTTAACATATTTTCTGTACGGAGGAAGCAACGTGCTGGTGTTTCCCGCACCCTCTGTCGTGCCTTCTGTTTCGTGGGTTATCTTTTCTTCCTTGTAATTTACTAATTTGTTTGAATTTTCATTTGACACTGCAGGAGGTTGCTTTGGCAATTCGAACATCTGCTGTATTGGATCATAACTGTAAGAACCGAATATTGGTCTGAAATAAAAAATCGAGGGAATAGGATTAAGAGTTTTACTTGCCATTTTTTTTGCGTATATACACAAAATGTCTACGTATTTTACAATTAGCTTTAAATAGATACTAAATGTTTAACTACCAAGCAATCATAAACACCGGAGCAATCAAGGTGGACAAAAATAACTGAACACGCACTTACGTATTTGACTATAGGGTCGAGTTCAGATATTTTTGACCAGCTTGAATGCTCACATGGATATGATGCCGACTAAATACTTACGGTTTATAATTTTCATCTTTTAAAAAACGCTGTACTTCTTGTTTCTCCCCAAGTGTTCTTGAAATAAACAAAACAACTTACTTTCTTATTCATAGATGCGTATTAATATTGCGGTGAGCGTGGGATTCAGTTGCAGATTATGATTAATTTTAGGTAGCTTTGCGTCATGCGTGTGTATTTACAATGAATTACTACTAACACAAAAAACAGTTCATGAAGCAAAGCTAACTAAGGCCGGGGCCGCACTGATAAGGCGACCGGCGATGAGACGCGACGGCGACTAAATCAAACATAGTTCGAGTTATGTGAGCGGCCATTAATCGATCAATGGTCGCCTTACCAGTGCGGCCCCGGCCTTACGCTTCTGACGCTAGCCTTCGCTTTCACCGTCACTTTCTGTCATCATCTTATATACCATTTGACAGAAAGAAATAGTGATTGGATTGCGAAGGCAAGCGTCACAAGCATTAGACAATAAGCCTGCAGATCGTACGTACGCACGGCGCAGTCTTATTTAAGAGCGTTTATACCTGCTGAGCTGGCAACGTTGCATTTTTGTTAGTTTTTCTCGATTATTCCTTAAAAATTGAATGAAAATTAAAAATGTGGTGTATACGAATTGTTCTAATATATAAGTTAATGTGTCTACTGAAATAATTATGTTCTTTAAAAACCGTTAGGTAATAATTTGTTCGTTTTTAAAGAAAATAAAAGTCTTATCACAAATAATTATTGCAGTAGACACATTAACTTATATATTAGAACAATTCGTATACACCACATTTTAAATTTTCATTCAATTTTTATGAAATAATCGAGAAATACTATCAAAAATGCAACGTTGCCAGCTCAGCAGGTATAAACGCTCTTAAACTAAACTCCATTTAACATTATTTTGTCTTTACCTGTCAATTTGATTATCTGACGTTTGCCTTTGTCAGACGCGGACAAAAAGCATAATTTGGATAGACCGTACCTATATCATATTAAATACAAACTGAAACATGGATACACAGCAAAAGAGACCAGGGCTGGGAATCGAACCCAGATCCTCAGCATTCCGTGCTGCGTGCCAAACCCCTGCACCACCACTGGTCAGGAGTTTAGACACAAGTTTTTCCTATATATCGACATTTTTCAGTTTGTTTTTCTATAGACACTTACGCAGCGACACTAGCGACATATATGCAGGGCTGGGCAGTATTTGAATTACTTGTAATTGAAATACGTAATTGAAATACAAATACGTATTTGGTATTTGTATTTCAATTACTCGCTGAAAATGTAATTTGTAATTCGTATTTCAAATACCTGACGCTAAGGTATTTTGTAGTTAGTATTTCAAATACTTATGACTTTAAAATACATTTTAACAAAATACATTTAGATTTCATTTACCGATCTTAAGTTGAACATGAAAACGCACCGGTGTAGACATGACTTTATTCATGCCCCTATGAGAGGCAGATAACACTTAAGTCTGGTGTTTAGGAAAGGAAACTCTGCTTTTAATCAGCAAAAGTACCTAGTTTCCTTTAATGAGAGTAATTTTTAGTAAAATAATACTGATTACCCACGTCTCAAAACTAGTTTAAGTCGACATAGGTATTTCAGGCCGTAGCGTACTTGAGTGCACGTTTGGCACAGCCGTAGCGTGCTCTTCCGAGAGGAAGGGTTACGGATTAGCCCGAAACTGTCGAGTTAAACTCGACTCGTTTTGAAACGTGAGTAATAGTAGGAGAGCTGGCACCAATTTTTGGGTAGGTGTTTGAGGCAAGCTGAAAACTTGTCACATACTTCTCCTATTATACCCCAACACAAGACTACAGACCTGGCTGGTGAGTAGTGGGGCTAAATGAACCTATGAATTTTTAATTTTAATTTTTTTTGGTTCCAAAAATATATTTGAGGCAATATGCAATTTTTATATGTTGTAGTTTAATGTTTAAAGAATAAAAAAAAAAGCCAGACGATTTAGTCGGGGCTTTAATATTGCCAGGCGCGTGCAAACATATTTTTATTTTTCAAATAAATATAAAAAAATTATTTGAGGCAACTTGAAATTTTAATAGGGTATTATTTATAACTAAAAAATAAGATTCTCAAAAAGACAGGTCATTTTGGTGGGACTTTCTACCTGCCAGGTGATCTAACAAATGATATATCCGTGCGAGTGAGTATATTTTTTAAATCACCTGGCAGGTAGAAAGTCCCACCAAAATGACCTGTCTTTTTGAGAATCTTATTTTTTAGTTATAAATAATATACTCTATTAAAATTTCAAGTTGCATCAAATACATTTTTTATATTTTTTTGAAAAATATGTTTGCACGCGCCTGGCAATATTAAAGCCCCGACTAAATCATCTGGCTTATTATTCTTTTATTCTTTAAACATTAAACTACAACATATATAAATTGCATATTGCCTAAATATATTTATGGAACCAAAAAAAAAATTAAAAAGTCATGGTTTCATTTAGCCCCGCTACTCCCAGCCAGGTCTGCAGTTTTGTGTTGGGGTATAATAGGAGAAGTATGTGACAAGTTTTCAGCTTGCCTCAAACACCTACTCAAAAATTGGTGCCAGCTCTCGGACCATAATCTGTATTGTTTCACTATGAGTGAGTCTCACGACCTCACGGTAGTTTCATGTTTAAAGAGAGTAATTTTCTTTTACTCTGCTTGCCCATGCCGGGTTGGATTCGTTTTAATTCTACTTAGTATTTTGTAATTTGTATTTTGTATTTTAAATAAAAATACCTGAAATACTGTATTTTGTATTTTATATTTCAAATACTCGACTTAAAAGTATTTTGTATTTCGTATTTTAAATACATGCGAGATAGTATTTTGTAATTTGTATTTTAATTAAAGCAAAGCATGTATTTTGCCCAGCCCTGCATATATGTAAATGTTCTCATCGAGAAACGTCAACACTCCTTCGGAACATCCGCTCACCCGGACAAGAGATGGCGCTCTTAAGCAATCTTATCACAAGATAAGATAAGATTGCTGTGGTGTCTGGATTGTTAGCTAAACGACCAATACTATTCAAAACTATTTGATTAACTTACCTATTGTACGACATAAAAGAGTACGAGTAAAGAGGGTCTCACTTTCTTTGTAACTGTCACATTTTTGACGAAAAATGCTTGAACATGGCAATTCAAGGGCAATTCATACCTATATGTTTTTTTTTGTTTTTAACTACTTTTTTACTCTTTTACGTCGTACTCTACAGGGACGAAATTTCTAATACTGAAGTAGAATTATATATAATGTACCTGTACCAATACACAACGACAGTAAGTTGCCGCCAATTATACATAGTTATCTTAATTCTAAAAAAAATAATTAAAATTGCTTTACTTTTACGTTATTCACAATAAGCAACCATTTTATTCACTAGAAGTACGACGATATAGAGTAGAAATAAAAATAAAAGAGCACCATCATCGTGATTTCACAATTGTAACGGAAACTACTTCAACGTTTGAAATTTTCTAGTTCCTCCTTGTTCGTTTTCTACTCTTTATTGTATTTTGACAATATTATTAGTTAATATACATACAGACTTGTTAAACGTAGAACTGCATAGAATATTAAGAACATTTTCTATGTTATTATATTATCGAGCAAGACTGAACAAGCCTCTAAGAAGTCATTTTATGTTTCGGTTAAACTTAGAGTTATAGCAGTAATAAAGTTTTTATTCATATTGGATTCAAGTCGTTTAAATTTTTTATATTTTTTGCCTTTTGAGTTCATGCCTTTATTAACCAACAACGACTATCGAATGTATAGGTATGCTTCCCGCAAGTTCGTCAGTGCCCGATGATACCATAATACCAGACACTAGTTAGGCCCGGAATACACATGACTGTAGCTTGCACATTTTTTGCCAGTAGCTGGCGTACTTACGTACATACGTTACACTTCATACAAATACATATCTAATACCTTTAAACGAGCAATTCTTGTATATATGTATATATATATATATGTATATATATAATCAGGATCTCGGAAACGGCTCCAACGATTTCGATGAAATTTGGTATGTGGGGGTTTTCGGGGATGAAAAACTGATCTAGCTATGTTTCATTTTCAGAAAATCGCTTTTACTCGTGTTTTCCGGCTATTTTTGTTTGCATTAGAATATAAAGCTAAATTCGCCCAGTTCGAGCAGATCATAATGGCACATTAGAAATCGGGTGGTCGCGGATCCAGCCGACCTCGGTTCGAATCCACGTTTTTTTTCAACATTTTTAGTTTTTTTTTTTAAGTTTATTTTTCATGAGAGAACGTCAAGTTTCTTCTTTTGTGAGAAAAAGTTTCTTTTTTGTGAGAAAAAGTTACTTTTTTGTGAGAAAAAGTTACTTTTTTGTTAGAAAAAGTATTATAGGGAACGTGCAGTAACTATAGGCGGCAGCACTAATGCGACAGAAGAGACACTATGCGGACAGTAAAACAAACTTATCAAGGTAAAACATTCAAATTGATGGCACCCTTATGGCACCAGTTGGCAGCACCGTCTATGTGCACGTTCCCTATTGGGAGCACAGAACAGGAAAAGCCGGTTGACTGTAAAGTCGGTTTACGGACGATAGTTTAACGTGACTCACCCAACCTCCGGTGTTTTTGTCAAATATCTTGAAAACGGTGCATCCTACGGCAAAATCAATGAAATTTTTATCCCCCCTTTAATGCCCCCGCGCTCCCTCCCCCGCATCCCCTCCCCCCCCCCCCCCCACCCCTCCGGTGTATATAATCAGGATCTCGGAAACGGTTCCAACGATTTCGATGAAATTTGGTATTTGGGGGTTTTCGGGGATGAAAAATTGATCTAGCTTGGTCTTATCTCTGGGAAAACGCTTGGTACCGAGTTTCTGCCCGAGCAGAGCTCGGTCGCCCAGGTACTAACATAATAATATGCGTGCGAGCTATTTGCACAAAAATGTGCAAGCTACAGGCACAGATTACTTAATAGTTACTTCGTAACAGATACTGCATCCCGTACAAAATCTTGGTACTTACCGCGATTGTAGCCACAGATTATACTACTCCGTCTCCTTAAGAATGTGTGCGTGCCGACAGTGACAAGGGCTGGCAGTTTGGATTAAAAATTTTTTTTCTACATGTTGTTTTACCATTTTGTCGGGATAATTGCTATATATTATATCCATGCAAACTTTCTAGCACTAATATTCTTTAAGCTAAGCCACGGACGGACAAAGAGACAGACGGTCATGGCGAAACTATAAGGGTTCCGTTTTTGCCATTTTAGCTCTGGAATCCTAACAAAAAAGGATATTTATTGTAATGCGTAGAACACATTGCCATGCTCATAGTACCCTAGCGTTATACTAAATACGAAGGTTAACTTTCGAACTTCGCATCGTGCCATCCCGCTCACGCTTATAGCTTTTTATAGAAGAGTAAGAGGGACAGCACGATACGAACTTCCAAATTGTTATATTAGCTATTAATTCTAGCATAGTCATATTAAAATTTGCCCCCTGTTTCACCATTCACTTATAAAAGTTCAGGCGGCATATTTTTTCCGTGGAACACGAATGAACGTGCGTCGGCGCGCGCTTGTGACAACCTACTGGAATTTCGATCGCAGGCGATCGTCCCCGCGGTAGGTAAATATCGCGCGTAAGTACATGGCATGCATGAGGCCTGCTACAGGCATGTGTAACTATTCTGGGTCTTATTGCCAGTCGGCACTGGCGACTCGGCAGCTACACTCGTGTATAGGTGAAAAACTTCTTCATATCAAGTCTGTGCACTACTACATACAATAGGTCCTTTTCCTACTTGAGTTTTTCACCTAAGTATACCTACTTACTATAGGTACTTAGCAAAGTGTAGGAAATGTATAAGTAACATTAATTAAATATCAGCCTTCACTGTCGCAAATACCCAAGTGTACCTGGGTCATATAAAACACAGCAGCGTAAGAAACAAAAGTTGTCTCTCCTGTGGATATAGAATTATCGTCTTCGAGTCACTAAACTTAAGATTTATTTAAATGGGCCAAAAGGTGGCCAGGCGTCCCACATCCCGATGTCGACATGACTAAAAAATATTGGCTATAGCTGTTGCGCCCGCGACTCCATCCGCTAAGAATCCGTTTATCGATATCCCGCGGGAAATATGCAGTTTTCCGGGATAAAAACTATTCTATGTTATTCCTAAGGTCTCAAACTATCTCCATACCAAATTTCATGTAAATCCGTTCAGCCGTTATTGCGTGATTGAGTAACAAACATCCAAACACCTTCACAAACTTTCACACATAATATTAGTAGGATAGACCCTTAACTTTTGCCATGACCACAGAAGAGACGCCAACAAAAAAATATCCCAAAAATGTGTAGGTACACAGACCTTAGTGCTACGTTGACTTGATATACCTACTTATTCATAGTTTTGCAACTCAGTCGTGCGAATTTAGATTTCTGAACTTGACTTGTTCGACGTAAACATTTTCATATGTGGTCATACCTACTCTAGTATGATACATATTAGGGGCTGTTACACAATTATAATAAATTAGCTATTTTCCCGCGGTAAAAGTAGCCTATGTCACTCAGTGATAACGTAGCTTTCTAACGGCAAAAGAATTTTTGAAATCGGTCCAGTAGTTTCGGAGCCTATTCAATGCAAACAAAAAATCAAATCTTTCCTCTTTATAATATTAGTATACCTAGATTGCTGATATTTTATATAACAGATACTTACTTATGTGTAATGCCGTCTCTGTTTATTCAAACAAAATAAACAGAGACAGCATCATAGTTATCTGTCATATCACATAAAATATCAGAAAACTTATCGGAGTGCTGAAACTGGCCCTTTATTCAATAAATGCCTCTTTTCTTCCTTTTATTTGCGTTTCGGGCCATTGGTCATTGCATTCATCTCCGTCAGTCACATGAAGAGCGATAACCATATGTATCTCTTTCGTTTTCTCGAATATGCAAAACAGCGAACGAATTGCCACAAGCAAATAATGTGCATATTAGATAGACAAGCAAGTTTTTCCTTGCTATTTTGGCTTTATTCACGGGTTTCGTAAAGAAAATAAATATATGTAATTACCTATGCTTAAAGTATTAAGTCTGAAAAACCAGCTTTAACATTCCTGTTAAACAATAATAAGTGACGCTTACTGATTAAACAAAAAATAAGTAAGTACAGTTTTCTTTTAATTGCGCAGAAGCGGATGAAAACCACATGCTCCGCTTTCATCAGTTCTATCCTAACATCCCTTTCTGTTTCACACAAAAATGTCGAACAAAGGGAGAGGTTAGTTTATCGCTGGATTTCCATTCCACGGCCGCGGCTGCAATGTGGGCGTAAGGCAACAAATGGGCGGTGCCACCCCGTTTCTAAGTTGCCTCCTAAACCCTCCCTTTCGAAGCCCTCTCAGAGCTCACTACGAGTTATATTGTCGCACCTACAACTCGCTGTTTGGTATTTGATGCAAATAAAAAAAATCGTAATTAGTTTTTAAATTTCAAAATAATCGATGTGTGATGATGATATCTATGAGTTAAGTGACGCGGTAGCGGTCAGGAAAGTGCTTCATCTAACGTGCAACATGTTTAATATGGATGGAGTGAATAGTGACCACCGCTGTCCACCTGTGGAGAGCAGCGGAGTAGTTCCGGTGAGCCTGGGCGGGTCTCCGACATCTGCAAACAGTTCCGACCTCTTTCTTTACGACGATTCATCTATGTCCGACGGCAGTTTGTATGCGAGCGACCAAGAGAACCTGTCCATACCTAGAAAACGGTAGGCATTACTTTTCTACCGTAAATTCTATTTTTTTATTATTTTAATGTTAACCATAAATAGGAAATACCTAGTTTTAATTTCTGATTCTTTACCTTAAAACTACGCAAGCTTAATGCGCTCAGCGATTTAATTGTATTTGATTGTTTTACGTGTACGAAGATTATAATATAATTATACCTACCTAGGTGTGGTATACTTTCTTCCACCACCACGTTATAAATTTGACAGAGACAGCATCGATTGCTATGTTTTTTTTCTAATAATATTCAGCGGTAGGTAGGTAAATGGTTGTTAATTCAGTATGAAATTAAGCATAATCAACGATTTGATCTTGGAAAATGATAGTGATTGTGGGTTAGGTAGCTACCTACTGAGGATTCTATTTAAGTTCCAAACTTTTATAAGTACGGTATAAGTATTTTTAAACATTATAATAAAATTTTGATCAGTATTTATTTAATAATCAAAATATAATTAGAAAACTATAGAACTAAATATAACTTAAACTAAAACTACAAAGTAAACATATCGATAAATAAAATTGTGAAATGACATAAAAATATCTGAATTTTCCATAAATAGGTAAACTGGAGGTACCTACTATTGTTTTTTCTTGGCAGTTAGAATGTACCTACAGTAAAGTTGTAACTTTGATTAGGTATGTACCTATGTATAAATAATCCAAGAGTTGTAGCTATAAGCTTAAGATCGATGTAAGGACGAAAAGAAGCGCACTGCGAAACTAAAAACCCATTTTAAAGTTTACTAGATATATACCTAGCAGGTACTACTAGGTATACATAACTTGCCTACTTGGTAAATTTACAGATTGGTAATAAAAATAAATAAAATACCTGAGTAGGCTCTACTAAATAAATATGCACCTAGATTTGGCAAGTCGAAAGGTTTTTCATGTAAATCGTATCTACCTGCTTAATTTTCCATTTATATTATCCTATATTCAATTTAGTGTATTGTTTTAACATCCACCCGCAATGTCCACACAGTCTACCTGTGGTCCCTTATGAAAATCAGGAGCTCATGAAACGTAATTACGATTTACTTACATCTTATCTAATTTAGGTAATTAATCGAGAATCCGCAAACTGTTAGAATTGCTTATTTTTAAACGATTTATAAAGAGGTCGTGCTCTAATTTGACTACTTATAGGTTCCTACTGCACGAATTCGCTGCTAGCTAGGTCATTTATTTTCAGTAGGTAGATACCTAAGGAAAAAACCTCGGACACATTACTGTATGAAAAACAGCTGCATTAGGTACTATCATTCCCTCAAATCCGCATAGCAGGTAGGTACACGAACTAGCTCACCCGGTTATAAAGATTGCACACGGTCTATGAAAAAAGACTCGGCAAATGTCGGACATTTGCAATCTTTTTCCAAAGACCGATGTGTTCCGGTGTGTATCCGGGCCGGGTACTGTACATAGAGTTTAATCTACTAAGTACCCTTAGTCCCTACTCAAATTTTGTTGCTTAGGTGTGCAGCCGTTCCATTATACCTTTGCAGGTCCGAATTCCGTCGTCACCACAAGCGGCGCTCCCGCTGTCCGCAGCAGCAGATCCAACAGCGGCAAGCGGCCAACCTGCGCGAGCGCCGCCGCATGCAATCCATCAACGACGCCTTTGAAGGCTTGCGAGCGCACATCCCCACCCTGCCTTACGAGAAACGACTTTCAAAAGTTGACACTTTGAAACTGGCTATAGGATACATTAGTTTTTTGGGAGAACTGGTGAGATAGCTTTAACTACATGTGGTTTATCAGAGACATTTAACGTCTTGTTTTATGAAAATGCTACGCATGTGCTAAATTGTAACGTTCTAAATTAACTTCACTAACAATCTTTCACTGCGGCAGGTTCGAGCCGACCGGAGTTCCCCAAGCAACATGCTATCCGGCTCGTGCAAGATGCACAACAAGGATGAACAGAAGAAAGTTATCATACGCGGTGAGTTTTTAATATTTTTCTCTATGTTTACGTTTAATTTAGTATTTAAGCCTTTGAGCAACTGACGTCGTTTCTTTTCCAACAAATATCATGATCTCACTAAGTATACTTTGTAGATACTTATGTAATTTTCATCTACATAAGTATGGTCCACCAAGTAAGTGCTTTACCATTTTTAATGACAGTTGCTACATCAGAATAAAAAACTAAATTTAAATTTAAAACGTAAATTTGCTATAATGAAATTGCAAGTCTTGGAAATTTAATGTTAGGTATGAGCCGATAGTGAGACTAGTCAGTCGGCCTACTTAGTCTTTTTCCTACATGCAAAAATCATTCCTGTGGTTTTCATGCCGCATCCTCGAAAAATCTTATTGTTTTTAGATTTAGAGTATAATTATTAAGATGGATAATTATTAATATATCCTGCCCTAAAAAGTTACACTTGACTTGTACGGCTTGACAGCTTGGGGACCGCGTGGGGACTACAGCCCAAGCCCTCTGATGGTGAGAGGAGGTCTATCTGACTAGCAATGGGACATAGGTATACAGGCAATAAATGAAAAAGATGAAGATGATAATAATTGTCAAAACGAGATTTAATACGTACATATGAATGAAAATTTTGGGGAAAGAAATCGGCAATAGGGATGAAGCGTTGGCATACGCTTGTAATAAAAGTTTTGGTCTAGATGAATCGTTTAGAAAAGAGAGCTCATTGTTTTCTAAACAATTTCTGATATTATCGTATTATATGGAGCGGATTGGATTCTGAGGCTTAATTTAGCGTGAACTAATTGTGGCAAGCGGGACCCCGCAGGCCCGCCGGGACGACCGTGCCAGGTTGTGACCCCTGCACTGCGCTCTCCAATTTGTTGTACACCTTTTAATGATCGATAACATGCGGTGATGGACTGTCCTGTCATTTACATGCAGTTGTACACATTAATGACTAAATGCATCTGGAATAAAGTGCGAATAGACAACGCCGAAGAAATACTATGAGAAAGTGGGCCTACCGTATGAATCCATTCTAGCTCTACCTAATTTAGATTTTTTTTCGTATACTGACTTGCAGAGGAGGCCTGCGCCCTGTAAGGAGACGTTAATAGCCTGAAATGATGACTGGGAAAGAATAAAAATTATTCTTTTAAATCTTACTATGCTGAAATCTTCAAATCAAAAAGTTTTATTTGTTTAGCGCTCATTCTGTTTCTGTTATAATTGATGTTTTTTCCACGGCTACAACCCCCGCCCCCAGTACTCAGCCTACAACCACCCACATACATAAATATGATTCCCTGGAGCTTCAATGGTCAGGAACTCAAAACATTCGCCACCGTCACTTAAAACTGTAGAGAATTTTCAATACCTAACTAAAATTCAACTACTTGCCGACTTAACAAGCTAGGTAAGTGTAGGTATTAACAAATATTGTTCAGTAATAGTTTTATTATTGTGCGTGTCTATAAATGAGGCGCGCATTATCATATCTCACGATCGATTGGTCCAGGTGCGGCGCGCGCAAATTTCTCACGCGTTTGTCGCGTGATGCACATCCCACAGCCCATCCGTGGGACCAGGATGCTCCCACGCAACAATTAATATCATCTAATTTAAACATTACCGTGGGGTAACTTTACATGCTATAGCCAAAATAAGAGCTTTCGCACGATAGCGATAAATGAACTTTGGCTAAAGATTAAATTTCGGCTCTACCTACCCTAGTTCAATTCATAAAATTTAATAGACCTGAGATGAGAGATGTATATGATACATACTTATAGCATATTTGTTTGTGTCCAGCAACGGCCAATAAATTAACAGAAGCTTAACCAACGTTTATGGTTAAGAAGTTGCCTTTTTCAGATGTTTCTTTGGAAGCAAACACTTCATAAAGAACGTTTATTTGATAAGGTTGCTCATTATGAAATACTTTTAAGAATCATTAGCAATAATAATTCGCTTCTCATTTTCTAACCTATTAGCTTGTGTGATAGGAATGTTTGCTTTATATATGCCCAAAATAAAAGCATCCTAGTGCGCTAGGACTTCCTTGTCTTTTGAGTTAAACCTGTAAGACGTTGGCTAATTGAATTTATTCGTATTCAATTAATTCCTTCAAGGAAGATCGGGTATCCGATGCACTTTATGCACTTGTATGCACAGCGGGGCCCTAAAAGTGTAAACAAGGGCGATGTGTTTGACAATCACACCGTAGCAAATTGAGAGATCGCCCTTCGCTTCATAAACTGTTAGGCGGAGTGTATTAGAATACTATTAAGCTCTCAACAATCTCACACCCCTTTTATTTGTTACGCACTTAACAGATACGAACCTAAGTTTTGATCGCCGTCGGATACATAGTATAATCGCAGTTTTTAAAATAAAAGTCTATCACATCCTTATACTTAATTGCTTTTGATTTTCGAGAATTATGATTTCGATGTCAGGAATTTTTAACACGCAATTGTACTACAGTCTTGACTTTATAAGTAGGTATTTAATCTTTGTCCAATCTCTCGGCAAAGTAGAGCAACGACCCACTCTCCACATTTTCTGCTTCACAGAAAGCGAAACTTCCATTGCCCAAAAATTAGATCCATTGCACTTTTAATCCCTTTTTCAATTAGTAAAAAACGCTTTATCGGAATAATTTAGAGATTATCATGCACGTGCGTTCTAGGCCGGGGGCGCTCCGTCAGTGCCTGAGTGTTGACAATGTTGTTAAAACATTCGCTTACTACTGCAAATCATAGATTTGTCGCTCTGTAAGCCGGGTCGGTTCCTCTAAGTACAATAGTTTTAACAGAGTTTAATTTTGAAGTGTTGGTTAAGTAAATGCAATTCGCAGTCTGTTCGATCAACTATTGAAATGGGAAGGTGAACTAAAGAACGTAGGATGTAATGTTTTATATGGTGTTGACAAAACTATTTTATAATAGGTATTTGGAAAGCTACTGGCAGTAAAATTTTTCAAATAGCCGTTGAAATCTGCAGAAAAGTCACTGATTGTCATTTTAGGAATCCTTTTTTGCGTTCCGGTTCATTTATATACCTATTTTTTTACTAACGTATTTATTTAATTAAAAATGCCGATTAAGTTACTTTTAGCTCGTCAAATATTTGATTCGACCGGTGTACCGACTGTAGAAGTGGATATGGTTACTGAACTTGGTCTGTTCCGCATCGGCGTACCTTCCACCGATGTCAAAAAAATAGGCGAAGCTGTGCAGCTGCGTGATAACAACCCCAAAGAGTACCGAGGAATGGGAGTGTCAAATGCAGTGAAGAACATTAATACTATTGTTGCTCCTGAACTCATCAAGCAAAACTTGGAAGTGACAATGCAAAAAGAAATTGATCAGTTTCTAATTTCTCTCGATGGTACAGAGAATAGATCGCGGATCGGCGCAAATGCCATGATGGCGGTATCGCTGGTCGTTGCCAAAGCCGGTGCGGCGAAGAAAGGAGTGCCGCTGTATAGGCACATCTCGGACATGGCGAGCATCACTACAATAATACTGCCAGTGCCGCATTTCACACTATTGACGGGCGGTGTCCTTTCATCGAACGGACTACCGTTCCAGGAATATGGCATAATGCCCACTGGCGCTTCTTCATTCGCCGAAGCAATGAAAATAGGAACAGAAATGTATCACTACGTAAAGGACGTCGTTAAAAATAAGTACGGCGTTGAAGCCACGTATGTCGCAGAAAACGGTGGTTTCTCTGTGCCTTTGCTGAGCCACCGCGACGCGCTTGTCTTCCTCAACGATGTCATCAAGCAATGCGGCTACATTGGAAAAGTTGAAATAGCTATAAATGCGGCCGCATCCGATTTATTCAAGGACGGTGCTTATGACCTGGAATTTAAAAATCCTAACTCCAACCCTCAGGAATACATGTCTTCAGACAAGCTCGCGGAGACGTACCTTGATAATATTAAAGAGTTTCCCGTGGTTTCCATCGAAGATGCCTTCGATTGCGACGACTGGGCCGCATGGTCGACTTTACAAGCCCGCACGCAAACTCAGTTGTATGGCAACGATTTGACACAAACAAATCTGAGGAGGGTGGGACTAGCAGTGGAGAAAAAAGCATGTACTACTATTGGGTTACGCATTAATCAGTCGGGAACGATGTCTGAAGTGATGGAGTGTTATAAGTTGCTGAAAGCGAATCAGTTAGGGTGTGTCGTGACGGACCGCTGGGGAGACACTGAGGACCTGTTCCTGGCCGACCTGGTGGTGGGGCTGTCGGCCGGCCAGGTGAAGTGCGGCGCCCCCGCGCGCAGCGAGCGCGTAGCCAAGTACAACCAGATCATGAGGATCGAGGAGGAACTGGGAGCCCTGTCTAAATATGCCGGAAAAAACTACCGCAACCAATAAGCTTTGTACATATATATACTTAAGTGTACATATATATTATGCAACTTTGGAACGCTTAACAATTGAAAATTGAAATAAATATATTTCGCTATTTTTGTCTTCTTGTTAACAATATTAATGTGACTGTAGGTAAGTATAATGTTACTTACATACTTGAGGGCCGACAGCGTGTGATACTAACAATATGTACCTACCTACAGCCGAGGAAACATAATGGCGTCCTAAGTAGGTATCACAATCAATTTTACGATTTCTTCGCTTCGGTATGGAAATTGGAATGTCACATGACATTTGCTCTGAAAACGTTCCAAGCCGTGTCTTTCGACTGTAAGTATTTCAGTTTTCTAAGCAAATCCATACCTACGTACCTACCTAATTACGTTGTTCCACGTATGTTCTTATTTAAGTCATTTCAAGAATGGCCTTTTGGTGCCTTTTGTGGTTCCTTCAGAATACTCTGTAACTGAGAAACAATCCTAATAGGTAGTTCAATATCTCAAAAAATAATCTTAATTATCGCACTCCCAGTACGGTCAGCATCAAAAGTAGCTGGTCAGTTTTGTACTTTGTCGTAATAACACATTTGTCAATCATGTATGACATTTGCACCTGACTATAAAGCAACAAGGTACAAAAGTGACCAGCTACTTTTGATGCTGACTGTACACAACAGTGCATCAACTCGAAATAATACACCATTTTAATTTATAGACTTTACTTAATTAAGTAAAGTCTTAATTAAAATGGTGTATTATTTCGAGTTTATAGACTTTACTTAATTAAGTAAAGTCTTAATTAAAATGGTGTATTATTTCGAGTTGATGCACTGTTGTGTACAGTCAGCATCAAAAGTACTGTTACTGTACTGTTGTACTGGGAGTGCGTTATATTACCACTTGCGTTCCTATTCATATAGGCACCTCGAAGTCTGCATGCGTAAGTAGTAAATTATCTGTTTCATGTTTTAGAAGGTTCAAATTATCGTAGGTACAAATCCATACGGTCGGCCATACGCGACAACCGGACAAATTGCCGGAAATACTCATTATGTCCATTGTGAGATCGCTTAAACTGTTATTAATGCACTTGTCGAAACATTAGTAGAGCCGTAACCGTATTCATCGATAACTATACTCAGCGGCAAATCTAACCGCCCACTTTACATACATGTTTCTAAGGAAGGAGGGCGATTAGATTTGCCGCTGAGTATATAATGGAATATGGACACTTGATGTAAAGTGCATTTAGCTTTAAATGAAAAAAAACGAGCAATTTATACACGAAATGACACTTCTTTAAGTACAGACGGAGAAAAATACGACCTAGATATTCTTTGGCGGTTCTCAGTAGGTAGGTATTCCTATACTAAATTATAATATAAAAAATCATATTAAATAATAATTGGTAATACCAAGTAATACTGAATTCCATCGTTGCTTGGCATTCATTGTTGCTTCGTTGGTGCTCTTCATACACGTTTTTTTGGGTCACATAGAAAACAAGAATAGAAGACTACCTATGTTAAAAAAAAACGGCCAAGTGCGAGTCGGACTCGTGCACCGAGGATTCCGTACAAATTTATATGTATCTATGAACATCCAGTCTTAGCAGACCCCTGCTCCTAAGCAAAATGTGCGCAGTGTAGGATCATTGTAGATTGGTTACTGATATAGACAGACATACAAAAAAATTATGCTTTTCGCAATTTTTCCTTTATCTGTGCTATAAGAACTTACTTCGTACCAAATTTCAAGGTTCTGAGTTCACGGGAAGTACCCTGTAGGTTTTGATTCCCTTGCGAGTGTCGAAAATGTGCGTTGTTTACTGATATAGACAGACAGACAAAAAATTTATGCTTTTCGCAATTTTTCCTTTATCTGTGCTATAAGACCTTGCTTCGTACCAAATTTCAAGATTCTGAGTTCACGGAAAGTACCCTTTAGGTTTTGATTCCCTTGCGAGTTTTGAAAATATGCGGAAATTTGCGTCATAAACGGCTGTATCTTTTGATTGCGTTGGCTTAGAAGTTTGATTTTTTCACAGCTCCAAGGGACAGTAGACTTGAGTGTTTGATATAAATTTCAGCTTGATACCTCCACGCGTTCCTGAGAAAAAGGGTCTTGACAGACAGACGGACGGACGGACGAACGGACAACAAAGTGATCCTATAAGGGTTCCGTTTTTTCCTTTTGAGGTACGGAACCCTAAAAAATACGTCTTGCTCCATTTTTCGTGCTATGTTCTTTTGGTCTAACTAAGCACACGTATTTTATACACGATAATTGCGTTTACTCTGTTTGCTCGTTATTAATTATTTTCAAATCGGTTCGGTAGTTGCAGAGATCACCCCTACATACAAACAAACACGCAAAGTTTCCCTTTGTTTATACGGGTACAGATATGAAGGCTCTGGTGTGTGTAGTATGTGCTTCAGTATAAAAGTATAAATGAGAAAAAATAATTTATTCATAGTTGGATGGTGTTTTGCAATAGTGTGTTAACCCTGATTAATTCTGCAATACAATGTCAATCCTTAGAAAAGAATTTTTAAAGTTGACATTGCATGCAAAATGACAGTCAGTTGACTCAGTATTGCAAAACAGCATCCAGTTTAAAAGAAAAAAAAAAATTTTTTACAGATGTAGTGCAAAATTATTTTCCAGCGGGAAAACTCGGATCTCATTCGGAATACGATGGCACCCGAACTGTCAATCAATGGTTGTATTAAATGAGTGACGTTTTCATATCCATTAAAATGGAACTTTAATTGTTTAGTGTCAAATGTCAAAGTGAAAAGTAAGATGGCTACAATAAGTTTACTTTTAGTTTACCACTGACAGATGGCTTGCCTTCTTTTCATTTCTAACTTTAACACCATACAAATAAAGTAGCTATTACAAAATCTGCAAACGTGGGTAACATTATTCTAAAATTGGTTTTATTTGTATAGGTCGTTAAAGTTGAATATGAAATGAAGGCAAACCATCTGTCAGTAGTAAACTTTATGTAATTTTACTGTACACGGCTGTAAGATGGGTACTGAAGCTAATTGAGCGAGCACGATAAATACGAACTTTCCGATAAAGTTCGAAGGAAAATCGTTTTGCACTACATATCTGTACACCACTTGACTTTATTTTGGTTGGTGCTGCACTTTCTTCGTCGAATTGACTTTCAATTTGGCACGATATGTAGGTAGAATGGATGACAATGGAAGTAGGTACAGTCAACAAAAAATACAATCAGCCAAAAGCTTATATCAAAAATGAAATTAAAAAAACTTATCTGGTCCATTTTTTACTGTTATACATCGCATATATGCAATACGTAACTAAATAACATCTTCACTGATCTAAAACTATCTAGTTACCTACTTAGTTACTAAGAACTTGAAAGCTGTAATCACCTTGATTCGGAAATAGAACAATATCGTTGTTATCAAAACAGCTATTCTAATATTAGTCGACATGGACAGGTCAAACCCTATCGCACTATCGAGCAATCGAGGGGCGAAGGCCGCGTAACAGCGCGCACGTGCACGACCCTCGCATTACACCCCACGAATAAAGAATAACACCCCGGCATTATACCACATTCGCGAATAGTTCTATTGTCTCCGGGGCACTCCACTCTTACCTAAATAATTGTAGATAAATAAACCTTAAATATACTTACTAACGTTAGGGACGCCCCAATTCGATTAAAAAAATTAAAGAACTGCTATTAGAGATTAGCCTTTTACGGTTCTAAGTACTTGGGTGGGAGTAAGGGTGGCATTAATTCCTTTGTTTTCCGTTGATGCTTTTTTACATAGGATTGAAATGTTACGAATCTACCGCGTAATTACACTAAATCACCTTCATAACCAAGTTCATCTTTTTTTCATAAATAAATACATTCATTGATCCCGCAAACGAGAGCAAATATGCATTCCGATTCCGAATCAAAGAAGGCCTAAGTACTTACGTCTATTTCTGCTCTTAATCAAACCAGGTGGCAGATCTGGCAATAAGGTGGCAAGCGTCTAATGTATCTTTACAGCACGGGTAAGTAGGTTAGTACTTTGTAACAATGTATTGCATGAAGCTTTTAATTTCAGGGAAGAACTTCCAGTCTCACTCGCTCTCGTGGTCACGGCGCGGCGAGCGGCCTCCCGGCAGCACGCTCCACGCACAGATCTGGATCCCAGAGGACCCTAGATCCATCACCAAAACAAATGATAAAGAACAACTAAGATAAATATTTATCTCCAAAATTATCTATAGGTATTAGGGACCCTTTAATCAATTTATAGCAATAACTCGATTTAATTGATCTCATCTTTGTACTTCAGTGGTTATGATTAAGTAGTCTCAAGTTTATAGTGATTTCTTGTCAATTTTATACATATTTTCTTGTTAAGCAAGTAGGTGTATATAACATATTACATTATTTATCAATTATCATAGATACCTATACTTTTTGCCGTTATAGGTACCTAATAAAATATGTAAGTGAATCGTCTTACACTGACGAGCAAAAATGTGTATACCCACATGTACATTTTAAATTACTTTATATGTATACGTATATATCTTCTTATATATAAAAATCTCGTGTCACGGTGTTTGTTATCGAACTCCTCCGAAACGGCTTTCTGTATTCGGTAGGTCTGAGAATAGGTCGCAGGCTACTTTCTATATTCCGATTCTTCGCAGATGGAGTCGCAGGCAGCACCTTGTCTAATATATAAAAATCTTGTGTCACGGTGTTTGTTATCGAACTCCTCCGAAACGGCTTGACCGATTTTTATGAAACTTTTTTCTCCATATTCGGTAGGTCTGAGAATAGGTCGTAGGCTATTTATCATCTTCGCAGACGGAGTCGCGGGCAATAACGAATACCTAAGTATGTGTAGGTAGGTACTTTTCGAAACAGTTAAGGTCCTCAAAAGCAATAATGAAAATGACTACCTATTTAGTTAATCTTATCTTAATAATAATATAAATTACTCTTTCACGCTAAAACGATAAAATTTTGAATACAGCTAAGTATTTTATAACCTGGATTAACATATAGGATACTTTTTATAACGAAAAATTGCATAGTTCTTGTGGGATAGCTTAATTCTTTGCAGACAGAGTCACGGGCAACAGCTAGCAAATAAACGTGTTAGGGAGAATTTCAGATATCTTTGAATACCTTATTGTCAGCTCCGGTTTTGTACCTATATAGATACTTAGTGACTGTAGTTTGATACCATCTGTTCTTTCTGAACAACGTTAGAAAAACAGTTCGTTTGAAAAACGTTTCAAATATCCAGCAAATATCTAGGGTCGGGTCCCGTTGGTCTTACTTGCATTTAGTCTTGGCGAGCAGAGCACCTTAGTTGTATTTTGTCTGGGTAGCAAAATGTCTTGGTCTGTAAAACGCCCTCACTGCTATAAGCCATAGTAGACGGAATGACTTGGCTGTAAAACGACTTAAGGTCATAATGTTTTAGTAGGTAAATGGTCTGGTCTGGTCATGTAAATCTATTTAATACAATCAAGACCTTACACAATTGAGTCATTTTGCCTACTTGTGCATTTCACGACCTAGACGTTTTGCTAAGTAAGTCTTCCTGAAACTAAGACAATTTTGTAACCATGGCATTATATAACCAAGTCATTTTGCATACTTGGCCAGTGTACCTACTACTGAGCCGTTTTGCTCGCTAAGGCTAATTGCAAGTAATGCCAACGGGACCTGACCCAATATCTAGGTAAGCTCTAACATCACACTTAATCAAACTTGATGTAAATAAGCTATCGTTAAAGGGGCCTACTCTCAGCCCTGCAAGATAATACAATACAGTCAGCAGCAGAAGTGGATGAGCAGTTGTGTTGCTCAAAATGATCTACACGAGACTTAACTGCCAAAGTAATAGGAGAGTGTGTAGTTCATTTTGGACACCACAACTGCTCATCCACTTCTGCTGCAGACTGTATCTAGTAAAAACCGACTCTGCATTATTGTAAACAATACGATTGGAATTTTTACTGCAAGCAAGGCCCTGCATGCAGGTCACTGATTAGGTTTTCTAAACGAAAAAGCGGGTCATCTGATGGAAAATGATCACCACCGCCCATAAATATTAACTACCTACCTACTCACAGAGAATCACTGATCTGTTGCCGGCCTTTAAAGGAAGTATAAACCGTTTTCTGCAAAGTCCCGATGTCATAGTTGTCTGGAAACACTGTAATTAGCTTTAAGGAGCACCAATAAAGATTTTCGATCTTTTTACGACTTTATAATTAACTAATAGTACCTAACTGTTCGTAATATGAAAGAAGGCATTAAACCCAATGTTACTATTTAATTGTAAAACCAATGTAACTAACTATAAGAGTACCTACCGTTTACAGTATAATCTTAGAACACGAGGATTCAATAAAAGACTTTATGATGATATATTTTATTGATTTTCAAAGGTGTGTATAGTTGGTGTACTTTATACTTAATGTGTCATTCTGCCCTTCATTGCTATTTAAAGTATGCAATGAATTAGCTACAAACTGCGTTTTCCTATCCTGACACATTGCAGCAACGTGGATGTTAATTTTTTCGCTGCATATTACGTTACGTAACTTACTTACGTGCAGTCAAGGAAACTGAATCGCGTACCAGGATAAAACCAAAAGGTTTTACAACCAATTTCATGATGATTTCTTTGGAAGATCTATATATACCTAGAATGTCGATATGATTATTTGTCATGAAAAGGGTTCACGCTGGTATAGTCGGGGTAAGAAAAGGTTCGTCACTTTTCGACCTTAACTCGTTGACATAGAGTCGAAAAGTGACGAACCTTTTCTTAACCCGACTACACATGATTCAGTTTCCTTGACTCTACCTAAGTCAGATTAGGAAGTAACCTGTCGTACAGTCAACGTCATAAATATGTGATCACTTTTGTACCTTGTCGCTTTCAGTCGTTACATAATTTCGTATTACTTATCAAACATCACGTTAAAGTGACAAGGTACAAAAGTGATCACTTATTTATGACGTTGACCCTACCTACTCCTTCCTTATACTTCAAAAACTGAAACACCCACAACAAATATTCCCTTGTTACTCGTACATAACCGAGTTACATTACCAGCAATGTACAAGGAAAAAATATTCTTCGTACAAAACCGGGTAATGTATTAAGAAATATTTTTTCTTTGCACATTACCGATAACATTTCCAGTTTTGTACGAGGATGTAAATATTCTTCCTACATTACTTGCTTTTGCTCAAAGAAATCTTTATTCCGTGTACAAAACCAAGGAGGTTCTCCGAGTAAATAATAAATAAAAACCTAGCTACTGCTGCAGTTTAAAAACATTCACAAAACCTGAGCTATCGATGTGAAACTGTGGACGCACCCTACGCTTATATGTAGGTATTGACAAAACTTTCATGGACTGGCACTAAGCGTATTTGGTATTGTGAGAATTTGGTGTTTTGCGTGTATAAAAATAACATTGCGCGAAACGCCATTTGGCACATTGCGAATTCGGTACTATGCGTCGAAAGGTAAAGAGGACATAACATTAACAGTCCATGAAAGTTTTGTCAATACATAAGGTAACGGCGCCTGTTAACGGGGGTATCAAAATCGGCGTCCATCACCGCGGTATTTTGAAATATGCATTTTATAATTAAACCGATCGATTTACTAAAAAACTAATTTTCTGCGAATGAAGCTCATTTAATTGACTAACAAATATTTATTACTTCACTATGTGTAAATGAAATAAAGAGCTCGCAATTCATCGATTTCCGCGACGACACCACAGGAAGAGGTCTTGCCATACAAACGTGTGACGCCACATGTAAGTTAACTCGAATCTTATTTAGTATTTTACGTAATAGTTACGGCAATTGAACTAATGTTATGGGTTTCAAACGATTGTTTACAGTTTTCTGCACGACTTTTGAATACTCTTTTTATATTTTTTATCCTGGAAATAAGCTTAAAATTGGAAATAAAATACAGCGGTGTTAGGCGTCGTTTTTTTATGTGGATTCTAATATCGTGGTATACCACGATAATAGGTAAAATGGTGATTTTGGTTCTTTTTGCTTTATTTTTGGTATATGTGATCTCTTATATACTTTCTTACAGTTATTCCAATCTTGATCTATTCACACTATTAAGGAACTATTTCCGTGGTATGGAACGTATTCAACAAACCCTTAATTTTTAGTAAAAACTTCAGTATTGAATTTGTAGTTTCTATAGAAACCGTTATTTTGTCAAGTTGTTTAAATATTGAGATAAAATCATATTTATACTTATCAGTTATATAATTTTGGTGTTATACCATGGTGATAACTAATATTTTTGGTTTGTGATGAAAATACAACTGTATCTTATTGTTTTTGTGGGTCGGAATTAGATTTTATAACACTCCAAATTAAGTCTATTACCGATGGTACGACCACATAACCCTCGGTAATAGAATGTATGGGAGTCTATTACCGACCCATTCAATGTTTATTTGAGTCGGTGATAGTTTCTTAAGGAAATATCTATTACTAAGTGACATTTTAGTCTTGTATTAAAATAGATCACATTTAGGGTACCGTAAGTGCAGTTTTGTTTGATAAAGTTGAGACTTTTACTCATCGGTCAGAAATACTCATAAGAAATTTAATTATTTGCAATATTGTGACAAATTACAAAAGAAAATATATAATCATGTGAGACATATTTTAACGTTTTATTTCTAGTTTTCCTTAAAAAATATGTACAAACACATTATACAGAACCAAAAGTCATTATTTTTTATTTCCCTCGGTGTTAGGTTCCAAATTATGAGTCAGGTTCCTATTACCGATGGTAGATAGTTGTTGCTTTTTATACACTCGGTAATGGAAGCTCAATTCGCGGTAATAGAATCATAACCTGTCCATTGCAACGGTAATAGAAGACTTGGGTATTTTGGTTTCAATAATTATTTTATTAAATAATTAATAGTAAAATGAGTCCAGAAAGTTACGACGACGAAAGTTCAATAAACAATCTTAAATAAAAAAAATATTCTCGGTCGTTTAGAATCTTTGATACCCTTAATTTTTTGGACTAATTTCAAAACTCCCTTAAGTACCACGGTAATAGGCGCCGTTACCTTATAAGCGTATGGTGCGATTGGTGCGTCCACAGTTTCACATCGATAGCTCAGGTTTTGTGAATGTTTTTAAACTGCAGCAGTAGCTAGGTTTTACTCGGAGAACCTCCTTGGTTTTGTACACGGAATAAAGATTTCTTTGAGCAAAACCAAGTAATGTAGGAAGACTATTTACATCCTCGTACAAAACTGGAAATGTTATCGGTAATGTGCAAAGAAAAAATATTTCTTAATACATTACCCGGTTTTGTACGAAGAATATTTTTACCTTGTACATTAATAATAATAATAATAATAAAAAGCATTTACTAACTCCACCACAGTTCCAGTAAATACAAACGATAAATTTTACACTATACAATTTACAATAAGCTACAAGACTTGTGCGGTGGAGACTGGTGCCTGAACTAGGGGAAACCTGTGTTTCAGGTCACCAGGCCTCCGAAACCCAGATGTCAGCAACCACAGAGGTCATGCCGTGAAAACTGAACTTAAGTAGAATTCATGTGGAGTACAAAAGCTATAAAAAGAAAAGATTTATCTTAATATAAATGAGTGTAAGGAGTGTGCGTGTGTGCATGCACGTGCGTGTGAGTGTGTGTGTGTGAGTGGGTGTGTAAGTGTGTGTGTTAGTGTTTGCATGGGCGCGTGTATATTATACATCATACAATTGGAACCAAAAGTTTTTCAGTTGTACTGTAATCAAGAGTGAGGAGCCAGTTTTTGACAGTATTTTTGCAGGATATTTTAGCCAAGGGATATATATTCAAAGCAGCATTTATCTTATTGTACAGAAAACTCCCAAGGTAACAGAAAAATCTGTGTGTTACATTGCTGGTAATGTAACTCGGTTATGTACGAGTAACAAGGGCAAATTTGCGCCTAATTCAAAATGACTAGGCTGGATTTCTGATTCGCGTATGGTTTCTTTATAAAGAGTGCAATGTTTTACATCTAAAAGTTCCAAAGAATGTAAGTACCTAAGTATTATCCTATTTCAACAAAGGATGATGGGCAGATATGTATGGAACCCAGCCTGATCACCACTAGGATTATAATGCATGTAGATTTATCATCATCCTAGTCTATATACGTCCCACTGCAGGGCACAGGCCTCCTCTCAGAATGAGAGGGGTTGGGCCGTAGTTCCCACGCGGGGAGAATTATCGGTCCTACCATTTGCTATAATTGTTATTAATTAAGACGACTAGACTGTGTAGGCTGGGAGAATTTACATAGATATAGGACAAACGCAAAAACAAATATAGGTACTTAATTACTTGTAAACTCACGTAACCATTTGAGGGCTGATAACTTGCTTCTCCGGGGCTTTTGAAGTTTGTTTCCATTTTAGTAAATTAAGCTTAAATATGTAGGTAACTAGCTTTCACTTGGTATGCATGCGGTTCGTATCGGAAATGCAGGCCAAATTGCCCATCATTCCGTCATCTTTGACGATTCGCCCCTGGAAACCCATGTACCTATTCGTTGTCGTGAGTTTTGCCTAGTGCCGCTATCATAGTTTGGCGTCTTATGAACGCACATATGCGTTTGTGGCACCTGAAGAAGCCTCTAATCTGACGGCCGGCAGCGAATACTTCTAACAAATAGGTAAATTAGTGAAAAAGAAAAATAAATAAAAAGAATCAAATAAAAGATTGATATTAAGTAAATTCTAATAACTTGGCTTTTTTCTTCACTAATTTACTAGTTATTTTTTGTAAGTAGTTAGGTAGGTACTTCTAATATATAAAAATCTCATGTCACGGTGTTTGTTATAAAACCCCTCCGAAACGACAAGACCGATTTTTATGAGACTTTTTTCTCCGTATTCGGTAGGTCTGAGAATAGGTCGTAGGCTATTTTTTATATCCCTATTCTTCGCAGACGGAGTCACGGGAAACAGCTAGTATACATATAAATATGTGTCAACAAATAACCGCACTGGGCCCGCGTCGGAACTACGGCTCAAGCCTTCTCGTTCTGGGAGGCCTGTGCTCTGCACTGGGACGTATATAGGTAAGCTGGGATGAAATAATTTTACTTGATATAATTATTACCTATAGTCCGACAAGCTCGTGCGCCTCTCCGCGGAACCCTGTCGCAGTCAGCATTTGCCGCACTTGTTAAAAACAATCTCGTTAAGGACAGCAGAGACTCCCTGCGACAGGGTTCCGCCGAGCGCCGCGCACGATCTTGTCGGACTATAGGTACCTAAGTGCGTCGATCCGCGAAATAAATTCGATCTTATATAGCAGTCCTATGTTACTCATATACACACCTACCTATATTATTCAATTCGTACTTAAACATACAGTCCTCCCTAGCATTAACCAGATGTTTTCGTTCCCAAGGGGCTGAAGTAGCGGTAGTCAATAGAAGCCTGTACATAGAAGGTATGTAGATGGTTACTTTTTGTAAGCCTACCTATAGGTCGCCATCAGAGTTGAGGTCACGCACACAACAACACGTCGTGTAATGACAGCGGGATTTTAACATTTATTTGTACCGATAGCAAGTTCAACAGACTCAACATGGAATATTACAAGATCGACTAAAAATTTCTTCAACCTATTTCGTTAAGAATGGTTTAGGAAAACACATCTAGTTCAAACAAAACAGAAAATAAAATATTTTGATCTATTGTACTTAAAAAATACCGATTAAAATATTCGCAACAAAAAATCGGTATTTTATAAATAGCTATTTATAAAATACCGATTTTTTGTTGCGAATATTTCTTGTCAGTTTCAAATTGTTTTACTTAATATGTATAGTATTACGTAAGTATTTCACTTATATTTCATCATAAGATCATATAACTCACATTTTCATTCACTCACTCATTTCATTCATTCACTACCTTTTTTGCAATCAGTGCTTTATGCAGCTGTGTGTGTAATCATTCGCCTCAACTCTCGTGGCATTACCTATATCTTGAATTTTTTGTCAATGCAGAAAAAATCTAGTTGAACTGGAATTTGTAAGAGATAATGCAAGGAATATAAACATTTGGGGCTATCATATTTTTGAATGTGCAATAGGTAGATAAGCAGACAAATTTGGCTACTGATTGTATATTTTAAATCAGTTGTCGGATATATTATACATACCTACTTGTTTTTTTTTATATAATTTATTTTTATTTGTACTTACATAATAATATGTCGTCTAAGATAGTAAGGATGTGAAAAAATACATCATTAGGTATAATTAAAAGCACTTTAGTAACATAAGTAACCAGGCGTCGTGGGCCTGAATTTATACATATACTTAAACCTTCCTCTTGAATCACTCTATCTAATAAAAAAAACCGCATCAAAATCTGTTTCGTAGTTTTAAAAGATCTAAGCATAGGTACATAGGGACAGACAGACGGGAAGCGACTGTAGTGATTTGCGAAATATTCAATTTTAATGTGATTTTTTTTAAGTAGGTACTTAAGTTGAGCGTCCCCCCCCCCCCCCCCTAACTAAGAGCTAAACTGTTGGATTTCGAGAAACTCCGTACATATCCTTAGAAAAATATATTACTTTTTTAATAGGGATATTTTATTTATACCCTATAATTAATAGTAACATAGATAAGGTAGGTATGCAAAGATTTCTTCGTAAAGGCTGCGGAACCCTATCCTGGGTGTGTCCAACACGCTTTTGCCCGTTTTTTTTAACCGACTTCAAAAAAAAAAGAGGTTCTCAATTCGTCTGTATGTTTTTTTTTTCTAATCACGTAATCATCAATTCATTGATTTTTGCTGTAGGTATACCAAATCGAACAATTTTTCGTCGTCAAATTGTTTCGGATTTGTCTTGGCTCAACTCGTAGCGTAACGGTTCAATTAATTTACCTGTCATAGAATAATTACTTACTTAGTTATTCACAGTAGGTATCAATTTATCGAAATGTATTCACAGATGGTACGTTACAGACATTATTAAATATTGCCACGATTTAGATTATATAATTACATAGATACCCAGTCCAGAAGAAAATTTTCAAACAAACGCGGTTAACGTGACATTTGCAGCTGTATTCAGGAAGATGCCAACATCACTTGTTTACAACTTGTATTGAGATAAATATTTTATGCAAAAAACGACTCAATTTCATGAGCTTTTAATATCAAATTTGCAAACATCCTTATCAACATGTGGAATACTTTTTACTGAAGTAGCCATGAGCCATTCTAACAATATTGACATATTGTCAACTTCAAAGTGATGCTGGACGAAACATAGAATGAATGGAGTCTCGATTCGCTGGAAAACACTTAGTTGATATATTTTTTAATAAAATAAAATTTATAAAATGTTTTTTATGCTTTATTTTACATGTTTTAAGACTGAGACACAATTTAGTTACACTATATTTACATTTGCGGCGAACATTATTGTGCGAATATAATAGATTGAGCTAGGAATACGATGGGGCGAAAATGTGTCGAGCGCACAACGGACCAGTTATTGGGCTTAAGTCACGTCTATCTCGTGCTAGTATTGCAGCCTATTTTGCACGTCGCTTAAGATTTTGTGGAAAGCTTTAATTATAAAATAAGTATAATATTTTAAATTTTTATTTCTACACTTTTTTTGTCGTTAGTCAAACTAATTATTATGATTAGGTATAGTGAGAAAATATAATATAATAGCTACTCTTTATATTTTTGTTCCATGTGACACCGTTATTTGTACGTACGAAATAAAAAATAAATACTTCAAATTCATAAAATTGCTATTTACAACTAGTATTTGCTAATGAATGAATCAATAGAACTTATGAAAAAAAAGACATCCCATCCTTTTTTCTCATTTTTGAGCCAGTATTTACACATTTCTTGACGTAACATTTAGCCATTGTTGAGAACTGACACGGTCTATGGTCAAAACAAGACTAATCTCGAAACTCGGAACACAGTCGAAAAGTTCCGAGTTTTGTAGTACTCATTTATTCTGGCTGATTGTGTATCTATGTAAATATATAATCTAAGTGCCACGAATAATGTTTCATCATCCCAGTAACGTTTCATCGATTACACAAAAGATCCCTACTGGTCGAAGTGTATCCGCAAGGACCCCTAATTAATATTAGATAGGTACTTACTAACGTTTCATCGAACGATGCATTTAAATTTTGTTATTATTGCAGCACATTTAGAAAAAAATATTGCTGTCAGTCAGTTACGGTAAATAAAAAATAATACACAATTATCTTCAATACTTAGGTATAATATAGGTAGGTACCTAAATGTTCATTACTGTCATTCAGTGGAAGGTGCATGCTTATTGTTTACATGTTTGATTTATTATTTAAATTTTGAAACACCTTATAGTGGTTGCACCTAAACTTGAAAAACCTATCGTACCTATATACTAACTAATGTATGGGTTGATTAACGTAAAAAAAAAGATTTTATGTTTCGAAAGCAGGTTACATTCGATAAAACGAAATTCAAAAATATGTCCCACAATTTATGTGGCAAAAGATAAAAATTATAAATTTGTAGACTAATTACTGTGAACTATCACGTGAAAGGATAGACGGTGCTCTGCTACGCGGAGCTCCTATTCCGCGCAGTTGGAGCGCATGAAGCGCATCGCACGTTGCCACTTGCCGCAATAAATACTAAACTAACCTGAACCTCTTGCCAGCGGGCGGCGTCTCGATGAAATGTTGAAACGTATCAAGTACTTATAGAATTTTGGGAACTGAAACATAGGTACGTTGATTGAACCAAAATAAAATTATAGTAGGTAGTTAGGTATAGGTGTAAATGGAAAATCAAACAAATGCATGAGCGATCTAATGAAGTTCGATGAAATTATTCCTAAGTGATACCTAGTATATAATTTTGCGAAGTGTTATGAGAACCAATAGGTAATAGATGAAACTATTTTCGATAAAATTATGGATTACATACCGTCTACCAAATTATAAAAATAAATTTGTTTGTTATTGTTACACTGGATTGATTTAAGACGAACATAAATATTATTCACAAGTAATTTAGAAATCGGTGTGTGGCCCAATCTACACACTTTTAACACTTTCTTTTGCAGAAGTAGGTACATAAATACTTATGTCTTGGCGTAGGAACGGAATAAAGTAACGCCGTTATCCTTCCTTATATAATAAATGTGAAAGTTTGTGTGTCTGGTGTGTTCGTGACTCTATAACACTAAAACGGCAGGGTGGGTTTGGATGATATTCGGTATGTTGATAGGTGGATCTTGGGAATATTTATTATAGCTTTTGCCCGCGACTCCGTCCGCGTGGAATTAGTAATTTGGGCAGCTTATTTTTTTTATCCAATTTGCTTTTTCATCAATTATGGCTCTCCTTACTTCAACGATATAAAAAAAATTACCCCGCCCCCCGCAACCCCCCCCCCCCCGTCACCGTCACCCCACCGAACCCCCCCCGCACACCCGCGTTCACATTCACCACCGTACCCTACTCCCAAGTCACTACTTCTAAAAACTGTTCTATAAATTCTTAAAATAGACGTATCTTTCTTATTTGTGAACCGATTCAAATGAAACAAACACTAAATGTTAATCCAAGAAAATACCAACATATCAGTGAAAACCGCATCCTTCTAGGTTAAGCCGTTTCTGAGATTAGCGCGCACAAACGCACAGACAAACAGATAAACAGACAAACAGACAATTTTAAACATGAAACTACCGTGAGACTCACTCATAGTGAAAATAAACGGATCACTCACGTCTCAAAACGAGTTTAACTCGTGTCTAGTGTCGTGTTTAACATGTCGAGTTAAACTCGTTTTGAGACGTAAGTGATCCGTTTATTTTCACTACAAACAGACAATAATTCTAAAAAACATTGTTTTGGGTTCTATTGCGCTAGTAAATAGCCCTAGTGACAGTTTTTCTCAAATATCTTCAACGTACAGACACCGACTTGTTACAGATTTATTATATGTATAGATTTTGTATTCATAGGCTAATTAAGTAGGTATTTCGACATTCCCATGGGATCAGGATGTATCTGTGCGTATAAATTTAATAATGCATAACGCAAACGCGCTCACGTGAGCGAAGCCGCGGTTAAAATCTATGAAAAGTCGTCCAATACCAAATAGGTACGGTTGAAGTTCATTTGCACGTTATGAACCAATGACGTCGAATTTCCCTTGCAATAATATCATGACAGTGACTAATGACTTCACTCAGAAAAGTCAATTTTAGCGATATTTAGATCTCACAGAAACTTTTGTCAAAGCTGGTAGACCACTTTCTTGGCCGACCGTAAATCTAGGTAGGTACCTAATACAGTCAGCGTCAAATAGTTCGTGACACCCAAAGTGACCAAAAAGATCGCAACACATCTTTATTACAGTTGGAATAACTTTTCTTTTTGGCCACTTTGGGTGTCATGAACTGTTTATTTGACTGTGACTGTAGGTACTAAACTAAACAGATGGCAGGCGTCAAGTGCTGCGCGGCCAAAGGTTGCGATCTGAGGTTGCGATCGTATCAAGTGAGTAGGTATGCTAAAACTGTATTTCACTCTATAATGCATTGCGTGTAAGATTGAAAATGATGAAACTTTTCCGGTAGGTATCGAGTAGACCCCAGAACCCCGCTAGGCTTTTGTGCCGGATCAATACTCGAGCAGAGTACAGCAGGTGACTGTTCTCACGCTCAAATCGTCGCGTGTCTACGGGCGGCGAGGATTCAATTAAATGCTGCAACCTAATGACCACCGTGGCCACCGGCTTCAGGCTTGCAAATTATGCATTAAACATTTAAATTTAAGCATCAGAGGACTGCAATTAAATTAGAAATGGATTTTCTTTACGTTCATATTAGGTAGGTAGTGTTCGAAAGAAAAACCAGCAAGAGTAGGTAGGTAGGTACACACTTATTGTCACTGGTGAATGTGGTCAGTGCGACTATACTGGAAAAAAATCCTTTTACATATTTCACCAAATCTCAAATTGTCTTAGTTCCAAAATGCCCCAAATTGACGTAGTTTCAATACAATAAAATGTCATAATAACATTTACACATTACAACCGATATCCAAAATGTATAGAACAGTTGGTAAAATTAACAATGACTTCAAATAGGTACCGAATTATTATTAAGACTTAAGGTGAAAATGAAATTTAGTTTCATAATTATCAAAATTCAAAAATAGCTTTCGTTGACAGGCCCAAAGATCAAAATTACACTGTCTCATAATACCTAAAATTTTAACCACGCAGTATTTTTACTGTTACGTACCTATTTATAAATGTAAATACTTCACTTTATAATTACTCACTACTATTCAAAATGGGGTAAAAACCGTACCTGTCTACTAAACTTACCTAAACATAATTTTAAATATTTTCCATAAATACCGAGTTTTAGGTGTTTTGACTTGTGACGTTTTTGTGTAAAGTTAATTTGAGTTTTAGACATTTTGGGAAATGGTATAATTGAAAATTCATCAAAACACGATCAAGTAAAGTTTTAGACTTTTTGGGAAATGGTAGAATTGAAAATTTATCAAAACGCGATAGTCTAAATGAATTGTAGTGATTTAACGAGTACGGTAATTTTGAGAAGTAGCCATAAGTCATTTCAAGTTTTAGACATTTTGAGACTAATCCGTCTGCTGTTGACATTGCGACGTACTAGAAACTGGGTATTAAGTAGATAAGTTGTAGCGAACCGGTAGCGTATACCAGACCTAAGGGTCTAAGCACACGGCGTGTCGACGGCGCGTTAATTAAGGTTTTAAGGTTGTTCTAATGGAATGAAAAACGCGCGTCGACGGTGTGTTCAAAAAACGCCGTGTGCTTAGGCCCTAACGCTTCACGCTAGCGAGGCCGTGGGCCAAGGCGAGTGCTTCACTAAGTAAATAAAACTAACAATTTTTTTTTGAGATTTTAATAAAAATCAACTTTATATGTATCATGAAATTAATGAAACTATTTTGCTTAAATCAACATTCGGTAGGTAGATATGGTACCTAAGGTAGGCAATAGGATAGTTTATAATGTACTGTCGATTATCTGATAATCTAGACTAGATAAACAGTAATTTATTGTAGCAACTTTGTTCGACGCTCACACTGAGGATAGTAGATACAGTCTTAAGTAGATAAAACTAGTACAAATATACCGAAAGTTCCCAAATTAAAGAAACAGAATGATAGTTTCTAAAATTTGCATGTATGTACCATAGATGCGGCTGCTTCGCGCGGAACAATTTGCATAATAGTACGTAATAGGTTACATTAACTAAGTATCCAATCAGTATTCCAATTTGCGCTAGCCTGTATCGAAGAATTTCAAATACCTACTACATATTTATTTTGGAGAATATTTCAGAAACATTTTTCTGAAATATTCTCCAAAATAAATATGTAGTTACCATTGTAACGCCACCAAAGTTGAGGCCACGCACACAACCACATCTCATGTAATGACAGCGGGATTTTGACGTTGTGTTGACGTTAAACGTGTCATTACATGAGATGTGGTTGTGTGCGTGGCCCACGGAACAGAAAAGTGGCGTGGCCTCAACTCTGGTGGCGTTACCTATACAAATCTAAAACTTTCTTTACTATTTCTCAAACATTCCCAAACCACTGGGGGGCTACTCCGAAATTCAAAAATCGAAGTTCGTATCGCATCGTCTTGCTCGCTCTTGTATTAAATACTATTAGCGTGAGAGGAATGGCACGATACGAAGTTCGAATTTTGCACTTCGTAGTATAAGGCCTAATACGGATACGAGTAACTAGAAGGTTTATTCGCAAACTATCATTGATTGTATTCGCCATCTGTCGCTGTCAAGGTGCTTAAACACATTTGAAAATACATCAAGTCAGATATTTTTGAGCACCCAGACAGCTCCGATCTTTATGATGGCGACTGTACTGTTTCATTTACCTACTCGGAGTAGACTACTCCCGTTTAATTATTGCTGAGAATTAAAGATATAAAATCATCGTGTATAAGATCATTTCGATTGAGAAACGAAATTAATTTTGTTAGTACAGGCCCAAAAAGCCCATAGTGAAACTAAAATTGCAATTACAGTGACTATTATTAATTTATTACATTATTTTACTACATTAAATAAATAAAACAAATGTTAAAACGGAAAGACTCCTAGAGCAAGTTTGTTTACTTTACTTGTACTATTATCTATTCGACATGTTTTATAGCAACCTCGTCACATAATACCTATACAAAAAATGCATGCATCAGTTCATGATGGACTGTGGAGTAGGCAGTGACAACAACAAATAATTAAATTCTGGCTGCTTTCATCACAGTAAGGAGATAATCATCTAAATATATTAAAACCCATAATCATCATCCATCATCCCAGCCTATATATACGTCCCACTGCTGGGCGCAGGCCTCCTCTCAGAATGAGAAGGCTTGGGCCGTAGTTCACACGCGGGCTCAGTGCGGATTGGGAACGTCACACACACATTGAATTTCTTCCCAGGTGTGTGCAGATTTCCTCACGATGTTTTCCTTCACCGTAAAGCTCATGGTAAATTTCAAATACAATTTCGCACATGAATTCCGAAAAACTCAGAGGTGCGACACCGGATTCGAACCCACGACCCTCTGCTTGAGAGGCCCATAGGTGTAACCACTAGGCCAGTGTTCCGCAAACTTTTTGTGTTCAAGTTACATATCAATATAAGTGACAAATCAATTTGTAAGTAATATTAATCAACATTACGCATCGCTCGTGCGCTCACGTGATTTACATCTTTCTTTCGTCCGTACTATTCTATCGTCTATTTTATTTTTCCGCGGCACACACTAATGACCACGGTACACCAGTGTGCCGCGGCACACACTTTGCGGAACACTGCACTAGGCCACCACGGCTTTATTAGAGGAAATAATTAAGTAGTTAGTCAGGTCATGATTTAAATATTTAAAGATTTTGTTTCAATTTATTTTTTCACACTTACCTACAAGTTATTTGCCGATGTACTTTTTTGTTGACTGTGCTTGGATTGTCATCAAAACCGATACCGACTTACCGATAGAAAAGTGTTAGAATTGATGTTACTTAAACTACCTATCATGTGACGTTTGTGTTAAATTTAAATCGATGCGAAAAAACGCAGACACAGATCATAAATATTGACTATAATAACACGCCACCTCTATCAGATCATCAAACAAACGAAATAATTCTGGTCGAACAAGTGATTTCAGCATTTCTCTACCTGTTTCATATTCCTACAATTTTTTCTTGTAAATAAGGATTTGAGTGTCTTCTTCATTAATGCAATTCAAAATGCAAAACAACCGATAGGTACCTACGTACCTAACTTTTTGTAAGCTAAAATGTTTTGATAAATTGAAACATCTTTTTTTTTATTGACACCATGTTGTGTTCTCGTGTTAAACATAGGTACTTAATGGCTAATTATATTTTATTTATTCGCCCCTGATGCTAGCCCACAGCTGTGTACTCGTCTGTATATTTGGCGAAACATAAAAAACAATACCTATATAATTTAATGTCATTCTTTAGTAATGTTGGGTGGCATTATTCTTCGATCCGGTTCGTTAAATATAATAAAGTAAATAATTTAATACGTCAATCCTTACGAAAGCCATTAAGACATTACAGCTGTTTTAAGTGATATTAAATGTTATACTTGGGAGAATTTCCTACAACCTCACTGCAGAAAAGTTTCATCCGCTAGATCTTTCGTAAAATTTCAGTTTTATAATACTCAATTTTCTTTAATATTAGAACATAAGAAAATCAAAATATCATATCTTAGAGGTCATTTTCTTCCGTATAATGAGATGAAATTTTAATCCAGTACCTAAGACATGTTTCCATTGATATCATAATCCCGAGTAATCATTCCGTACGGCTTGAACAAAACATACACACTAACTCCTAAAGAAACGATTTCGGAATACGGATGTTTGCAGGAAACTTTGATTTGAGAAAATCTTATTAAGAGTAAGTATACTAACGTTCAAAGAAATATATGAACCAAGTGAGTAATTTAGGAGATTGATATTTTTGGCCAATAAAAAATAAATTAATAGAATTTGAATTAGCCTTACAAAAGAACGTGTTGAATCAAAATTGCAAGATTTGCAAGCTATTGCGGTTGTTTCAAGTGTTCATATACACCGTGTCTTTTTTTAATTTCCTTAATTGATACACGGGCCAATCAACTTTTAAACCGACGTTTTTGGCGTCTCCTGCGTTACCAAAATTGTCTCTGGCGTTACCAAAAAATCGTACTTCCAACAAGATATTTCACGGTTTAATAGGTTAAACTTACGTAGGACGGCATGTATTCATGCTATTCATCTATTAAATTACAGAAAAAACATGTTTACTTACAAAAATCTGCAATTGTTTGAAAAATGTCGCGGACAGATTATAGTCGGTTTAAAAGTTGATTGGCCCACACACTCACAGAAACTACTTGGTACTTAAATCGTTTGTTTTAACAAAAAGATGTTTTTTTTTCTTTTCCGTACATCACACTAATCACACTATCACACTAATATTATAAAGGCGAAAGTTTGTGAGTGTGTGAGTGTGTATGTTTATTACTTCTTCACGTCTAAACGGCTGGAGCGATTTTAATAAAATTTGGAATGAAGCTAGCTGATATCCTAGATTAACACATAGGGTACTTTTTATCTCGGAAAATTGCGTAGTACCCGCGGGATATCACACTAATATTATAAAGGCGAAAGTTTGTGAGTGTTTATGTTTGTTACTTCTTCACGCTAAAATGGTTAAACGGATTTTGATGAAATTTGGCACACAGATAGTTTATAACCTGGATACTTTTTATCCTGGAAAATTGCATAGTTCCCGCGGGATAACGATAAAAGGATTCTTTGCAGACGGAGTCGCGGGCAGCAGCTATATAATATAAAATAAACATTCCAAATAAAATACAGATCATTTCGGTAGGACCTACCTGCCAATTGGCTACTTTCCTAACTAGTCAGTCTTTTAGATTATCAAAAAATATTGGACACGTATTTTTTATTTTGTCAATTAAACAAAAAGTTACGAAGATATGGCGCGTTGAAGTTTCGCGTGACGTCACTTGTTCCTACACTTTGATGAGCGTTTTAGGAACAAGTGACGTCACGCCTCGTCACGCGGAACTTCAACGCGCCATATCTTCGTCATTTTTTGTTTAATTGTCAAAAGAAATATTACGTGTCTAATATTTTTTGATAATGTAAAATACGGACTAATAAGAATTATTATTTTTTTTACCTAGGAAACATCCCTATTAAAAAATTTAGGGTCAATTGCTGATTGCTCTCGGACATGAGTTTCAAAGTATAGGTAACGCCACCAGAGTTGAGGCCACGCACACAACCACAACTCATGTAATGACAGCGGGATTTTGACGTTGGCGGGATTCTGTCATTACATGAGTTGTGGTTGTGTGCGTGGCCTCAACTCTGGTGGCGTTACCTATACATAGCTTTACGTTTGGCTAAGCTTGACGTTGAAAAGGTTAAAAAAGCCACTAGAGAATTATAAGAGTAGATTATTATAGCTAGACCGTTTAAATTTGTCCTAGCCCGCGCGGTACAGGGGTAGAGGGGCAAGATTAGAAAGGGGCCGAGAGAGGTGCGTTTCATAAATCCATTTCATACAACTCGCGAGATCTACTACAGCTCACAGGCTCTATCCATACTAATTCCATACTAATATTATAAATTCGAGATTGTATCTGTCTGTCTGTCTGTTTGTCTACGTCTGTCTGTCTGGCTGACTGTCTGTTACCTCTTCACGCTTAAACCGCTGAACCGATTTAGATGAAATTTAGTATACAGATACCTAGTTTGAGTCCCGGGAAAGGACATAGAATAGTTTTATCCCGGAAATCACTCTTTAAGGAGGAGAAAAGGGGGGTGAAACTTTGTATGGAGAATCAATAACCGCTCAACCGATTTAGACGAAATTTGGCAAGCTTCCATGCATCCTTGCTTACATGCATGCTTGCTAGCTTCAATGCCTGCTTGCATGCCTGCTAGCATGCCTGCCTGCATGCTCGCTTACATACCTGCATACCTGCTTGCATGCTCGCTAGCATGCCTGCTTGAATGCTTGCTTGCATGCTTGCTTGAATGCTTGCTTGCATTGCATGCTTGCTTGGATGCTCGCTAGAATCCTGCTTGGATTCTCGCTTTCATGCTTTCTTGCAAGTTTGCTTGCATGATTGCTTGCATGCGTGCTTGCTTGCATGCTTGCGTGCTTGATTGCGTGCTTGCTTGCATGCTTGCGTGCTTGATTGCGTGCTTGCTTGAATGCTTGCTTGCTTGCATGCCTGCTTGCATACTGAGTTGCTTGCTTGCATGCTTGCTTGCATGCTTGCTTGCATGCTTGCTTGCATTGCATGCTTGCTTGGATGCTCGCTAGAATCCTGCTTGGATTCTCGCTTTCATGCAAGTTTGCTTGCATGATTCCTTGCATGCGTGCTTGCTTGCGTGCTTGCTTGCATGCTTGCTTGCGTGCTTGCTTGCATGCATACTTGCTTGCTTGCGTGCTTACTTGCATGCCTGCTTGCGTGCATGCTTGCTTGCTTGCTTGCACGCTGGCTAGAATCCGTTGGGATTGTCGCTAGCATGCTTTTTTATATGCTTGCTTGCATGCTTGCTTGGATGCTAGCTAGAATCCTGCTTGGACTCTCGCTTTCATACTTTCTTGCATGCTTGAATGCTTCCTTGCATGCTTGCTTGCTTGCATGCTGCCTGCACGCTTGCTTGCATGATTGCTTACATGCGTGCTTGCTTGCTTGCGTGCTTGCTTGCATGCTTGCTTGCACGCTGGCTAAAATCCGTTGGGATTGTCACTTGCATGCTTTTTTATACGCTTGCAATGCGAGCGAAGCCGCGGGCAAAAGCTAGTAATAATTAAATACTCGACTGATGGCACTTTATTGTTAGCATAAGTTAGTGTCAAGTGTTAAGACTCTGACTTAGGCTGGATTTTACCAAACTTTTATTCCAACAATAACCCTTACTCTCAGATAGTAACGTCAAATCACTACTATGGCGGTTTGACATGGTACTATCTGAGAGTAAGTTTGGTAAAATCCAGCCTAGAGCATTAATCAAAAGGGAGAAGCCATGCGCACCAACTTCTTAACAAAAATAATGTAATTTTCAGTAGTTTTAATGCTGTTATGTAAGTGACATGACATTGACGTGACACATCAATGATAAAGGATTGACTTTTCTCTTAACGAAATTGAAAAATAATATAATAAAATAAGTCATTAAATTAGGAAGCAATACCCTGGTTAAACACACATAACTCATTAAATTTCTATTTAACTAGTGTTTTAGAAAAATTAGCTTAAAAGTTTAAAAAAAAAACACGGTGTATATCTTTACTAAGTATTTGAGTAGGTACCTTTATAATTTACTAGCCTTTCCATCCGCAGCTTCGCCCGCGATAAATTAATTTTCCCGTAGGTAAAGGTATTTCCCGAGGTAAAAAGTAGCCTATGTCACTCAGTGATAATGTAGCTCTCTAACGGCAAAAGAATTTTTGAATTCGGTCTAGTAGTTTCGGAGCCTATTCAATGCAAACAAACAAACAATCAAATCTTTCCTCTTTATAATATTAACACTATAGATTTAATTACACAGTAGCCTCAGGCCGTAGCACGTTTTTTATAGCCGGCATAAAACATTAAACCTGGTGCACACGCATACAAGTTTAAAAATACCTACTTATGCTTTTTGCTTTAGCGTTCTTAATGATTTACTTTCGTGTCAGAAATGGGGCTCAAGTGAACCTTGTACTATTTTTAGTACATATTCGCATATGTAGGTTACTGATGTTTAAATAAATAATATTAGGGACCCTAAAACTTTCAATAAATTATTACTATGCATTTAAAAATCCATCTCATTCAATGTCTACCACGACTAAGTAGCGAAGTTTATAAATTTCTTGTTAGGTACAAATTAAAATTACTGGCCACCCAGATTTAGCGGATGATTTTAGGGTATGGGTGCATCTGATGTAGGTACCTACTTTAATTATGTGCATATTTTTCTTTGACTATGGGTCTGCTGTCGTCTCAAATTGGTACAAGAAAAAAAGAAGAAGGAATAAGCGATGCCCTGAACAGTAAATGCGTCCACAACAGTTCGTCTTAACAACAGACTTCTATTGATCACGAAAGTACATAAGACCGAAGGAAAGTTAGCTTAATTCTAAACTTTGTGCAAACTGCCTCACAGCCTTAATATGTTAAGTGTAGAAGAAATTTTAGTGAATCTAATATGTGTCTAGATAATTGAATAGGCAAGAGTTTTGGGTTGAATGTTTTTACATACAGGTAATTACTATTGATAATAGATTACTTCGTAAATGTCTTAATGAAATGAGAAAAAACAAGTACCTAATCAGAATATAACAGGTAAATTGTTAGTCCGATTACAGTAAATAATGCGAAATGGATTATGCATTAAAGATTAGGAATAATATATATTTTACTCATAATTAACGAAATATTCCATCTATTTACACTGAAAACTCTTATAAGCACAAACCCTTTTAAGCCTTACTTATCTTTTATCACCTTTTTAAAACTACAGTAGTTGATCGGGTTATTTTTTAGATAGGTATTACCTTCGATCAATAAATACTAAAGATAAATGGGTTAACACAAGTGAACAGTTTTAATCTAAGCCTAATAATACAAATAACGACTTGTTACAAATCTCCAAAATAAAATCTTACTGATCTATCGTCACGGAACAATATTAGTGTCTATTATTAATAATTATTTAAAATAATATCCTAACTACACCATAACTGTGTCGTTGTTTGTCCAGACCACTTTTGAGTATCGTTAATATTATTGAACGAAGGTATTGCAATAAGCTCTATAATGCATTGTTTAATTTAATATCATTACGTGAAAAGATAACTTCACTACATATTTTGAATAAACATTTTGAAACGGTTTGAACAGTTGAAAATGTCAGATATGTAGAGCGTGACAATAAACGGAATAAATTAAAATGTGGGCTATGCTCTGTGTTACCGTCACACTTCTGACGTAAACTGTTTCAAAATGGCAACAATTCTATATGATATTTTTTATTTCTTTTATCCAATTAGTTTACCGTCGTACTCTACGCAACTTGTAAGCCATATTGTATTATTTTAAATCTAACCAGAAACAACACATAAATTTGACTGGTCACTTATAGGTACACGTCAGAAGCTTGCAAACACATACATGTAACATGATTGAGAGTACTTTCAACTGAACTTGATTTTCGACTTTCATTGAGCAGTTTATTCAGGTTTAGTCTTTAGGTACTTTAGCCCTTTAATTAACAATGGCTTGTAAACAAACGCCCACGGCACAAAAAGAACAAACCCTGAGAAATAAAGACTGCTGTATATGCCCCACCATTTAGAAAATACTTTAAGATCGAACGGAACTAAGCTCCATCCCATAAATACTATAGAATAAAGCTTAAGCACAGTATACAGGATGTATTGTGTTATATTGTTAGACCACATCTTTTGGTAGATATCAGATTTGACCAAGATAGATTCAAATTCTTTCTCCATAAAAATTATGATGAATTCGTTAAAGAAAGTCACGTAGTAGCCCGACCTAGTTCCGTGCCAGAGTGCTAAGAAGAGAAGGGTGAAGAATTGACTAAGGTTCCTGTTGCCGAGGAACTTGAGCCGTTTGTAGATGTACTCGGCGGCGAAGTGGTTAGTGTTACAGTTGAAGCTGTCGATGTAATGCTGGAACTTGGTGGCGAACTCGAAGCGCAGCAGTTTGATGTTGCTGCAGCCGTCCCAGCGCGACCCGCGGTCCGGCGCTTCGCCCGAGTACGACAGCCCGAACCGGATGCACGATGCTGAAACCATACATACAACATACACACAACCGTATTCATACACCTATCGATTCATCACTTGCTAGTGCTTGCAACATAGTGACCCTTATTGCGAAAGCGTATTGTTTACATTGGACTAGTACGTATATAATTAACCTGTTTAAGCAAACAAATTTGTTAAGAATTTCATTTTGTTTGAATAGGTATTTGTAGTGATGAAGTTTTTTACATTTATCAAACATATTTATAAAGATTTACTGTCATTAAGTATTAATGGAAAATCGTCCACTTGAATTTGACCACTTTGAATATTGGCCTGAAATGGATTAACCTCTTGTATGCCGGAAGTAAAAAAAAACTGGATTCTAGTCTCGTTTGTTTTAAATAGTACCAAACTTACAGATTTAAAAAAAAATACAAAAGATAGCCTTAAATCTGACGCGGATCCGAGAGGTTAATCATTAATTGATTTGGTAGTCATTTCTTTCGGCCTGTATCAATTTTGACAATTTTACGGGGCATAATTCCATTTTCGACAATATTGTCGAAAATTACGTAAGTATTCAAAATTGACATTTTTCTTATTTGACGTATAATTCCGAGTGGACAATTTTCCATTTGTACTAAATGACAGTAAAACTTTATAAATAAGTTAACACAATGTATTGCATTTAATAGACGTCCCGTCTGTTATGATGTGATTCTTATCTAATTCCTTATCTGTAGCACATCATAATTATGTTGTTTTATTATTACAAATTCATAACGCGTAACGTTACTAATACAAACCTTCAGTAAGAAGCCAGCAGGAGATATACTTGTACAGAGCAAAGTGTGCCCAAAGTCCACAGTACAAGTGACGATAGAAAATAGATCGCTCCCAGAACTCATCGGACAGCATGTAGTTCATGCTGAATACAGAGACTGTAACAATAGACAAGATTTAAGTTAACTTAATAAATTCGGTAATATCAGTAAAATATTTTTAAAATAAAGTTTAAACAACGCTATAAACAAATAAACCTGTAAAAGTATCTAAATAACTTAATTCAGTTGGTCGTTGAATGTAACAACGTTCAATAAGACAGTTAAAACATACAAAAACCGGCCAAGAGCGTGTCGGATACGCCCAGGATAGGGTTCCGCAGCCATTACGACGTACCATCTCATTCAACAAGTAATATTTTTCTAAGGATTTTGTATCTTGTACGGAAATTCCCAAGTAGGTATACATATTTTATAGGTTAGGCCGCTATTAACTCTTAAAATACTAATAATAAAATTCTCAAGCCAACTTAGCCGTTATAGTTTTCCTTGTTAATTTGATATATTTACTCCAATCATGAATTTTTTCAAAATTTTCAAACCAACAGTTAAGACTTTAAAGCCCCCAACCGAGAACGCTCGATTTTAACAAAAAACGCGCTTTAAAGTTGAATATCTCGACAACGAAACCGACAACGACACTGGAAACGAAACTGAATTGAAAAATCGTCTTCACAACCTCATAATAATTTTAAAAGACCTATTCAACGATACCCCACACTATAAGGTTAGACGAGAAAAAAAATCACCCCTACTTTAAGTCTATGGGGGTATCCTAAAAATATTATAGACTAGCTTTTGCCCGCGACTCCGTCCGCGTGGAATTAGTAATTTGGGCAGCTTATTTTTTTATCCAATTTGCTTTTTATAAATTATGGCTCTCCTTAGTTCCTCGATATAAAAAAAATTACCCCCCCCCGCACCCCCCGCAACCCCCCCCCCCCCCCCCGCACACCAGCGTTTACATTCACCACCGTACCTACTCCCAAGTCACTACTTCTAAAAACTGTTCTATAAATTCTTAAAATAGACGTATCTTTCTTATTTGTGAACCGATTCAAATGAAACAAACACTAAATGTTAATCCAAGAAAATACCAACATATCAGTGAAAATCGCATCCTTCTAGGTTAAGCCGTTTTTGAGATTAGCGCGCACAAACGCATAGACAAACAGATAAACAGACAAACAGACAATAATTCTAAAAAACATTGTTTTGGGTTCAATTGCGCTAGTAAATAGCCCTAGTGACAGTTTTTCTCAAATATCTTCAATGTACAGACACCGACTTGTTACAGATTTATTATATGTATAATATAGATGTATAGATGGAAGTTTTTAAAGTACTCACCTCCTAGCTGAAATGCTACCAAGTACAGAAACCCTTGCAGCAGCCTTTTGATTCCTTCACTTTGATAGACGCTGGCCTCTTTGTCTAATGGGAACTTGTCATATACAAAATCAGTGTAACGGCGGAACGAAAATTGAGGTCCGACCAAGAAACAAGATGGGAAGTACACAAAACCAAGCAACTCTAGTAAAGTTGGAGGCTTCTCAATAGCTGTTTTCTTGTTATTAGCAGACAATTCTTCTCCCTTCATCATTCTTTGGTAATCCCACATATCGAATGACAAAGCCATCAGTTTTAGAGTCAAAACACAGTGAGGCATAGTCCATGTAATGTCATAGTCCTCAGATTCAGTCAAAATATATCCAGCCAGTAGGTAGCCCATATTCAACACAAAAGTTACAGTTGCATTTGTCTTTCCTGGGCCTAGAACCATTGTACTCAGATAAATAGCAAATGTGGGTATAAGGTTATGGTACATTGATATGCCGAAATTATAGAAAGCCATATCAATGCCAGTTACGACGAAGTAAATGTTTCGCAAATCTTTGTTTTGTCTAATATACTTGTGATATACAATAGCCAGAGGGTAGCCCATTACTATTGATATGAGGAGTTTAAGAGCTGGTTCAGTTGTCCCTATTAAACCAGCGAAGAACGGAATAGGGCTGAGACCTGCCCAGCCCAGCAGCGCCAGTGCCAGGCCCCACATTATCTGGAAACAAACAAAAAAGGGACTTAATTTTATAAATTAAACTTTTAGGCGTTCGCACCACAAATAAAAAAAATGTATATACTTAGCTACAAAAAAAGTTGTGAAAAATTAAATGCGTCAAAAAATACATTTGAAAGCGTATTTTCAAAATGTCTACTAAAAAGTTAGTGTATCTTTTGAACTGTAATCAGCATAATTTGCACCATTTGCAGCATAATTTGCACCATTCGTTCATTCTCTAAAGCATTAGTGTCCTAGGTCTTATTATTAAAAAGATAAACACAAATCAATTTTAATTAAATATGTGCCATAAACCAGTGAAAGGGCTCTTAATTTATGTAAGTATGATGTCAAAGTTAAAACATTGTTATTCATATTTGACACTAACTTCTAACCTTTTACAATTCATCATATCATCATCCCAGCCTATATACGTCCCACTGCAGAGCACAATAACTGTGATGTAATATTTATTTATGTATGATAATGAAAAGAAAAAGTTTGTGTCAAAAAGTTCAGAAACTACAAGTAGGTAGTTTATATCAATGTACTGAGCCTTTTGTTGAAGTTGAAAGAAACAAAGTGTATATTCAGTTTCCTTTTCACATAATTATCTGATCTGAAAAAAACTTTGTTGTGGTGATGTGGACGAGAGTATCTTTAAACATAGCTATCAAAACTATAAAGAAATTAGATGAGGTTGTCTTGCAACATCATAAGACTAAATCAAAATTGACTTTTACTATGTACATATAAATACTAATGTATATTTATACAGACACTTGCAAAGAATGTATTAATTTGCATTATTTTATTAGTTACACAAAGAAAAATTAATTAACCCTTACAAGATGACTTGCATGCCTGTCTATAGCCAAGTTTAGACCTGCAAGAAAAACCGTGCAAGTTGCATTATATTGCGGCGTTTGATTGACCACCCCAATCTCGTTCGCCTAACTGCCTCGCAATGTAATGCAACTTGCACGTTTTTTCTTTCAGGTCTAAAGTCGGCTTATAACAGCCAATTTACACCAAAACTACTGGACTAATTTGAGAGCCAATATGGATGTAGAGTATAAATTAGGTATAGAATTTCGAATATAGGGAATTCGAACATATATGTATAGGAAAAGATGAAAGACTAGAAAAAAATGCAAACTGTATTCTAGCCCACGGTCAATATCATGGACAAAGCATGTTGAAAAACAATCTGGCTTTACACTTATAAAGACCTAGGGTTGATGCTGCCTCTAAGTCTCTATCAGATTTTCAATTATTTTTTTTAGTGACTTTTCGACCATTGGATACAAAATTATACTTTATTTATATTCAATTTTACACATAATAAACTTGAAATACAAAATGTCAGCAAAATTGGTTAGCAACAAAAACAAAACTCTTAAAAACTGTCAGTGCATAGAAAAAAACCTTTCAAACAGCACCAAACAAACAAAATACACTAAATTAATCCTAAAAGAATCGGAATTTACCCTAAATAAATGTCAATCATGATGACGATAGTGAAAAATCAATTTTCAATTGAGGCTAAAATGATATGTTTTGTTTGTACAAAATATTACCAAATTATCAAAACTAATGATATGTTATTGGAATCACAATGAAATCACATAAATTTGTTTATGTATTTTAGTTTTCATTTTCATTTCATGCCTTTTTGAGATTCCATGTTTTTTCCAAATAAATGATACTAAAAAACACCAACAATTTAAATATTGTAATTCTGCTGTCCTTCTATGTGACTGTATGTCACGGGTATTTTGTTATAAATTTTGAGTTAGGTATCAACAAAGCACTAATATTTTTACATAAAAATAGAATATATATTATGCTTTTTTTTGTGACTTGGCAGTTTTTAGTAACCGTTTAAACTTCATTTATTTTGTCTATGTAACCCTTTTCGGCACATACTTGGCGGGGCCAGTTTTTTGTCATTAGTATTCTTTCCACACAGCCATCAGTGTAATCTTTAACCTCTGCTTTAGTTTCAAAATTACTATACAATCAATATTATAATTTCAGTAAACACAGAATTACCTTTCAAATGAAACTGACTTAATTTGATTTATTCTCATTTTAAAACTAAAATGGAATTTTTTTAACATAAACTTTACTTTTCAAATGAGAATATTTTAATCACGGCCAATTTTATTATAGATGCACATTACCTAGGTCTTTATATATTTCATTATGCTTGAGCATAATCCTAAAACTGAACACTAATCCAGTGTTCCGCAAACTTTTTGTGTTCAAGGTCCCTCTGGATCATACTCATTTGTTTTGTTTGCGTCTCTTCTGTGGACATTGCAAAAGTTAAGGGTTTATAGCCAATATTTTTCTGTTAATTTTACATCAGTGTACCTGGCCAACTTGTGGCCCATTTAAATAACTTAAGTTTGCTTACTCAGAGTTGCTAATTTAATGTCCATAGGAGAGATAACTTTTATTTATTATGCTGTGTTATGACCCATCTAGGAAAACAAATATTTTTGTAGACCATAAATGAAAAACTCATGTGAATCAGCATGATTTAGATTTGTATAAGTATTTTTCTTCCGTCTGTCTATTTAGCTTTAGGAGATAACCTTGTTTTTCTGAGGCACGCCAACTAATGACCATGGTACACCAGTGTGCCGCAGCACACACTTTGCGGAACACTGCTGTATTCCATTGACAATAAAAGATGCTCTAACAACTCTTTATGGAGGAGGTGGTTTTGTAAAGATTGAATCAAAATTAAAAATGTCAGAAACCAAAAAACTACATACACATGTTAATACAGACTTATTTTGTTAAACAAAATGGAATGCATTCTTAACTTGCAGACTGTATGCAAAACCTTTGAGTATTTATCTTCTGCTTAAATAAAAGTAAACAAATAAAGATCAGTGTAACTGACTAAAGTCTTGATACAGTGCCAATTGGAAGAATTTGGATTAAGTTATATAAATATTGACCTAAACCTACGTGTATGCCACACTGTACAAGATAAATAAAGTCGAGTACCTAAATAAGGTGATTATCTATAATAACATTAATAACTAATTCTACTAGTTTTACTGGGCCAGCATAAGTGCAGAGTTGTTGATGAATAAAAGAGTCATAACAAATAAATGGGATTTGTTTTTCAGGACCCAAATATTTAAAAACCTCTAATAATGCTTTGTACAATTAGGTCAGCGTTTTTTCTGCAATGATGTCGATAGAGAAAGTCACGATTTTTTCACACAAATAATTTATGTAGTAATTATACTCACCTTTATATTTTAATAACAAGGATGAAGGAAAAGACTCTATGTCGATTGAAATAATAAAAACGATAATACATATAGTTCTTGTTATTATGAAACACTTTAGACAGTGAAATGAAACGAAGTGAAGCAGCACTAGCACGGTACGGTACTATAATAAAATAATTCTAGTGTTACTGCAGCAGAGCAGAGCAGACAATCCTCCCTGACCTGACAGACAGACAGTTGCCAAATCTAGAACGAAACGCAAAGGAATGGAACGCATTATGTATCGCAATGCACTTTTAGCTGACTTCACAGTAGATAATTACTATGAAGGAAAATAGCATGAAAATAGTCACGCTTTACATTAAGGGTATGCGCGCACGAGCTACTTTGTCTCCGCGACTATTTTATCAAGTCTGTGTATTTGTACCCTGGGAGTCGCAGCGCTACTTGTGCGCACTTCCATACTAACCCATTGACTTGATAAAATAGTCGCGGAGACAAAGTTGCTCGTGCGCGCATACTCTAATATACGTAGGAAAAAGTAAAGGATTTATTATCTATACAGCCAACTCTTTATAAACCATGGAAGTAATAAGTACTACGTACAACGGGAATGAGCTTTATCTGTGCATCTTGCAGCTAAAATAAAGAAAATAAAACCTTATGCTAAGGTCGTAAGAGTCTTATTGCATGCAAAAAAAATGAAGCCGAGTGAGAGGGCAACCACTGAACGCTGTGTCCCGTTCTAACAGTGACTTAGAGTTGCCAGAGTTAAGTTGATTTCAGTCCTCTCGTTTTTTGTAGAAAAATAAATATGCGATTGATGTAATGTAATGAAGTAAAAACATTGACTTCAAAAATGTTTCTAAATATAAATAATAATTTATTACCGACATGTTAAAGCAATAAGGCCAATAAGTATTATTTGTTACTACGTGTATGTAAAGCCTTATTAACGCAAAAATTTTGCGATTGGCGTATAATAGGTTTTCTTTTTATTTGTATGAAATACGGACACCTGACCTGACAACCCCACATGAATCATTCAGGACTAAGTATCCAACCAACCAACCATCGCCAGTGAGGGATAAGAGGTACAGTTACTTAACTGAGCTCTCATTCGGCTTCAATTTTGCGACAACAGCTCCTTCTCGTTGTACGTAGTACTTATTACTTCCATGTTATAAACCAACTATAAAAAACCTTCAAATGTAATAATACGTATAATTTAGAAAGTAAGTTTAGTTTATTTTTTTTTTATTTAATGTCCACTTCTTTGTCCCAGAACCCCAGCAACCAGTCGTCTCCACCGCAAGAGGAACAAACAAATAATTCGCGAGCGCTGAGTACTTCTCGCGCTTTCTGCTAATTTTGTTGCTATTTCGACCGCTTTAGCCTAGTTGGTAGTGACCCTGCCTACGAAACGAGAGGTCCTGGATTTAAATCCCGGTAAAGGCATTTATTTGTGTGATGAGCACGAATATTTGTTCCTGAGTTATGGATGTTTTCTATGTATTTAAGTATTTACTTATCTATATAAGTATGTTTATCGTCGTCTAGTACCCATAGTACAAGCTTTGCTTAGTTTGGGACTAGGTCGATTTGTGTAAGATTGTCCCCTAATATTTATTTTATTATTTATTTATTTCAGCAGCCGCTTTCCCGATCCTCGAGGTGCGACCGAGGTGCGAAGAGGCAAAATTAATGACGCATTTGGCGTCTCAAAGCAGGCATTTTCTCTTTTGCCAAGGCAGGCACCAAGGTCAAAACATCAGGTCTTTTCCCATTTAACCGGCTAGGACCTGGAGGCTCCATCCAACACGCAATGGACGTTAGCCGAAACCAGAGCCCTGCGGATAATATTAATTGAACATTAGAATAAAAGGGTTTCAAATACCTATTATTAAATTCTTTTTGGGAACTTAAAAGGGACTGCGTCCATTTCTAGGTATACATGGCGTAAATACCTACCTATAACTTTTTTTCTTAGCTTTTTTTACCTAGAAGTACTTAGTATTAGGTCGTAAAAATTGGGCCTCCTTTGTGCAATTTTTAATGCCACATTAAAAATATATGCAAATATCTTGGAAATTAAGTAAGTAATATCTACTTAGGTACGTTTAACGAAATTGGTTTGAGCGAGTTTTTATATTCGGAATAAAAAAGTGTCCAATAGTACGCTATAAATCTCGTAACATGCATTGTTTAGTACTCCTTGTAAAATACTAAGTTAAGTTATGAAAAGGTTGAACAATTAAACGTATAATTTCATTTCTCAAAACTGATAGGTACGTAAAGTACCTATAGCATTACACCTTTAAAGGCCAACACAAAACGCAGCGCGGGGCTTGCGCGTGACCCGACGAAGAGGGTCCAGCGCGTTGTATAACACTGAATCAAATATGCGGGGACACACACCGGCAGCGCGGCACACCGTATTTGATTTAATTGTGATGCAAGAGCCATGAAATAAACATCAGCCATAAGTTATACTTGTATTTTAAATCATAGTATTCTTGTGATAATAAAGCTACGTCCAGGGCCCTAGCGGGGTCCTAACAGTACCTACTACAACGATTGAGAAAAAAACCACTTCATTTTGACTACAGAAATATTCGTTATGCGTGGTGTGATACGCACTTACCCGGTTTTTAGAGAATTATCAAATGCCCTAGATGAGAGCGAAACATCATTTATATACCTACACTGTAGCGACTCTAGCGCTACCTTGTCATCGACCAGATAAATTGCTACGACGCAATAATAGAGTACCTAGCTACTTTTACTACTGACAACTTCATTCTTGGGACCGTGCACGACGGTGGCGCCGCGTCGCGTTGACAACACTTCCTCCTCATTTACTTCCAATTTATGCCATTGCCATGTTGTGTGCTGCGATCGTTTTTTGTACCCTCACCACCGCACCCGCTTCTGGCTACGTGCACGACACATTTCCTCCTCATTTGCTTCCAATTTTTGCCATGTTGTGCGCTGCGATCATTTTCTGTACGTACTCCACCACCCGCTTCGCACATAGCCACTATCGATGTTTCTAAAGTCAGTCAGTACATAAATAAATACAATCCAACCCAACAAAAATTGGAGCAAGAGAAACCTCAATAGGTAAGTACTAGCTAACTTTGTAGGTAGGTACCTACTTGTTTAGATTAAATAAGTCAAGATTGCTTAAAATTATATAACGTAAACACAAACACTGCTTAATAAATAAGTACAGTTGGTATCCTAACGTAAGTAAGTGCTCGTATCTACTTTCCTATGCGACTAAGTATGAAAAGTGAATACATACCTAAGTTAGGTAGCCCACCGTACTGTTCGTGTACGTACTTATTACCCGACTGTCGAAGGAGGGTTATTTGTAGTCAGGTTCGAAAGGGTGCATTTCGACTACAAATCTGTGAGGACAACTCTGAATTTATTAAACCTGTAGGTATCAAGGCTATATTATATATCATACATAATAATTCATCATCATCTGAATCCGCATGGCCAACCTGAGTTGCTGCGGCTAGTTTAAGTACTTAAGTAATTGAGTTTGCTAGCTAGCACAAAGCACAATAAAGTAGAAGAGTCACATTTTGAACATTCTTGTTCATTGTTTGAATTAAAACTATCGTGAGACACGACATAACTATTAAAATAAATTAATAGTTTAAAAAACACTAGAAAAACACGCTTTTATAAATGCACGTAAAAACAAAAAATAAATTATGGATCGTTCAAGTTGTCTCTATTTCTGGGCTGAAGTGTAAACTACTTATGTGCTTTTAATTATAATATTTGATTGTAAAAGCGTGGGGCGCTGGAACAGGAAAGGTGAGAGTCAGAATGGCGGGTGTACCTCCACATTGTAATAACTTTATTTATGGAGAGGTACAATTTTTTTTAAAGTAGGTACTAAATAGTACATTTTGAGTACATTTTTTTAGTATATTAATTTTATATATTTGTGAAGGTACACCCGCCATTCTGACTCTCACACAGGAAAGACGTTCTTGGATGCGTCAACAGTGGCAAAATGTAGAGTTCTTGTTCGTTGACGAGATATCTTTGGTTCCCTTTGGTAACCCTTTGGCTGTATAAACGTTATGCTCTTGTGCGACCTCATGCAGCTTCCGCCAGGAAGTTAGTAATATTATTTGTTAACAAGAACGTCTTTCCTGTTCCAGCGCCCCACGCTTTTACAATCAAATATTATAATTAAAAGCACATAGTTTACACTGCAGCCCAGAAATAGTGACAACTTGAACGATCCATAATTTATTTTTTGTTTTTACGTGCATTTATAAAAGCGTGTTTTTCTAGTGTTTTTTAAACTATTAATTTATTTTATACTTTTTGCTCTTCGATAACGAAATATTTTTAACATTTATACATGGCATGATTTCCATGTGCTAAAAAGAGACACATGAAGGTTTTTGTTAGTCTTAAATAGAATCGGTTCATCTTATACTTTGTCTTTGGTGCGCTCGCACTGCTCTACAGTAATATACCAAACGTAACTCTTTGTTTCTATCTTCACCCCCTCACCCCCCAACCCCCCAACCCCCTAACATCTGGGATCAAAGTGCTCGTCAAGACGAATCAAACGAGCCCAAACTCGACGGGGTTGTGTCGTTTTATTGCGGAGTGCCATTGGCCATCTTCCAGCTCCACCATCAGACCCTGGTTACCATCTGGGATCAAAGTGCTTGTCAAGACGAATCAAACGAGCCCAAACTCGACGGGGTTGTGTCATTTTATTACAGAGTTCCTATGGCCACCATCCAGCTCCATCATCAGATCAGCTCCATGTTACCATAATATTGCATTGTCATCCAATTTACACATACGTGCAAAATTTCAGCTCAATTCGAAACCGGAAAGTGGGTCAAAATCATGTTCAAAGTTTCCATTACATACTTACTTAGTTACATACAGGTCGACCTAATAAAAGCGTGTTAATAACATAACACGCGTCACTAACGTACCTACCGTAAAAACGTACAACTTTGCTCGCTTTTTGCGATCTTTTACTTTTTTTAGAGTCAATTGGTCCATATTGTGCAACTTTATCTGTGGCACTCACATATTGACATACATTTCTTTGTGTCGATGAGAACACTACATTTAAAATGAGTTTCCGTACTCTAGAAAACGGGCCTCAAACAGGCGGGACAAAATATTGAAAAAATTTCGAGATTGCTCACATTTGTTTACACTTTCATAACTTCGGCATTATCAATTTTATGGTCACGCTCATGATTCTTAAAGTCTAATAATCTAGAATAGGCCTATCAATCTATTGCTATAAACGTTGTGTCGTATTATTAGTCCTTTAAGTGATATATTTTACCTCCAAACTCGTGTGGGCAAAGTCAAAAAAAAAATTTGAAATCCTTCATACAATATCCTGGATATGCTAGGGTAGTCAATTTTTTTTACTTATTGCTTTTACCCGACTACGACTAAATAATGTGCAGTATGATATTGTATGTGTAGCTGACTGGGGCCTTAAGGGCTTAAAATGAACCTTAAGGGTCTGCTGAGTCTATGCTTTTTTTTTTTTTTTTTTTTTTTAATTAGCCTAATGGATGTCCCACTGCTGGGCAAAGGCCTCCCCATTTTCTTTCCACCCGTCTCTTTCCCTCGCAAAATCCCGCCAAAATGGGTCAAAACGGTCCAAGTCATCCCGCCATCTCCGTTTTGGTCTGCCCCTGCTCCGGTACCCGTCGCTTGGAACCCAATCGGTGACGATTTTTGCCCAGCGATCCGGATGCATTCGGCAGACATGTCCCGCCCAGTCCCACTTGAGTTTGGCGGTCTTTGTCCCCACATCGACAATCTGAGTTCTGGAACGCAGGTCGGTGTTTCTGATTCTATCAGTTCTCCGAACACCTAGAATGCTGCGCTTTATAGCTCGCTGGCAAATTTTGAGCTTGGACTTCTGGGCCTCGGTTAAAGACCAAGTCTGGGCTCCGTAGGTTAGGATAGGCAGTACACACATATCGACGAGTCTGCGCTTCAGAGTTAAGGGAAGTTTACCCTTCATTAGCGCTTTCATGGACCAGTAGCTCCTCCAGGCATTTTCAATGCGTTTATTAATCTCTTTGCCTTGTCTGTTTTCGAAGGAAACTATCTGGCCCAAGTAAGTATACTCGTCGACATACTGTATCAGCTGCCCATCTACCGTAACCCTACGTCCGACGCGATTCGTCATCAACTTAGTCTTCAACCAATTCATTGTAAGTCCAACCTCAAAACTTGCCGTGCTAAGTTCTTGCAGCATTTTCTCCAGTTCTTTTGCCGATGTAGAGAAGAGAACAATGTCATCAGCAAAACGAAGGTTAGTCAACCTCTTGCCTCCGACATCGATTCCCTTATCCTGCCAAGATACCGCCAAAGTCTTAAAGACTTCTTCCAGGCAACTGGTGAATAATTTAGGAGATAGTGGGTCACCCTGTTTTACTCCCTTTTCTATAACAAAAGGGGCGCCAGGACTATGCAGTTTTATGCTGGCCGTGCTTTTGGAATAGATTATGCGAACGAGTTCAATAGTCTATGCTACATAAATCAAATACGTATGCACTGTTTAATAGCTGTAATGAGACAGAAGACTACTTGACAAACAAATAAAAAACAAGATAGGAAGAATTCTAAAACAAAAACATTCAAAGTTGGTAAAAAAGTATAAAAACATAAATTCATATAAAAAGGTTGTGCCTGTGGCACAGTAATGTATACCTATCCAAATTCCCTTTAATCCACTTTTTTGGCAACCCGGTTATACGGCGAGTGAATGTGTATGCATTTGGTTTTTTCGAAGTTCAAGATGATTCCGTTGTCATTTGCCCACGTAGTGATATTTTCGAAGTCCTCTTGCATGCACCTTTGTACCTCCGTCCGTTATATCATTCGCGGCATAAAGGACCTAGACACATGGCATCTGCGTACATGAACACCCGGCACCATTTCTTCGAGCTCCACCACCGCCTCTTGCCCTGTCTTCCCCGCGATGCTCGTGCGTTAACTTTTACCATTTGTTCGTGGGAACATGGATTCCACATTCATCCATCCCCTGTAGTAAAATATCGTGATAATTAGTGATAAAATATCGAAGGCCTTTTTATAGTCTATGAACAGAGCTATCAGCTATTGACCCGAGTCTAAGGAGTTGTTTACATACTTAGTCCGCAAACCCCGTTAAAGCAAAGACGGTGCTGCGACCTTTACGAAAACCGTGTTGCGAGTCCGAAAGTATATTATGAGTATTATGACGCTCTAAGAATTTACTGATTTGACCGACGATAACACTTTCGATAATTTTATCTACAACAGACATAATAGCGATGGTTCAGGCGGTGAAGAACGTTAATTAGTTTAAATATAGGGCATACCCATTTGCGGAGATATTTTAAGGTCTTTTACTCGTATACTCGTATAATCTATTCATGATTAATATTTTGTTCTGTTATGCTTTGTCACGTTGGAAAAAAATATCTACAAAATAATTGTTGCTTTTGTTTAGGACTGACAGTTCGAGGTATACATATGTTTTGACCCTACAATAAATCGAGATAACTTCGTATTCTAAGTCCATCAGAGTATCCCCTCAAGTTGTACCCTCAAGGTAAAGTAGGTGTTATTTCATTAATCATCAATAGTACCTACCTAATTAATATGCTATATTACAAAAAAATAAAATAAAATAAATTGCGTCTTAAAAAATATTCCTTTTATTCATCTCAGCACAGCAACTTTAAAAAAGAACATGAAGTAAAAGGTAGTTCTTTTAGTTATGGTTTTCATCAATTATTGTTTAAAATAATTATTTACAGCTTAATTACAATTTTACCTTATATCTAAATTAACAGCTAATAATGATGATGTATGGAAAGAAACAGTTCATGTATCAAGTTAAAATGAACAATAAATTAATGAATATAAAGTGTAATGTGGCACGCTAATCTGTTATTTACAACGAGAAAACCTAAATGAAGAATTTCGATATACAGAAGTTTCTCTTTTGATGTTTTGTGGTTGTTATTTCGAACAATTTTGAGTATGGAACACAAGAATTAGTTAAATTATTATTAAAATATGATCTCGAAAACTAAATTATATTTCAAAGGTTTTTCTCTACTACAACGTTTGAATATGTTTTATATAGAAAGAATATGAAACAGTGAATGATTGTGAAGAATTTATGTACAGAAATAAGTAAAATAGGATTCATTTGAGCGCACAACTGCCTTTTGAATCAAAGTCGTCGCGTATGCAGCGGGAGTTTTGCAATAGAACCTGAACTAAGTATTGATTAAACATTTTATGTGTAAAATTGGCATTTGTTACCACTGTTGGGAATCGAATTCTTATTTTTTATATATATCACAGACTGATACGCTATTTGATCCGCTGAAAATTAATGATAGTGTTTTAACGATAGACCAAATTGACTATATGATTTACTTTCAAAGGCGGCACATGATCACAGAATGTGACCCAGATCATATATGAAGCTCATTCCTGAGCGGAACTACAGCACGGCATGTTTACAGGTACTCGATATTTAATTACAATTTTAGTATCGCTAATATCTTACTACTTACCTACTAAGTAGTTTCATATGATGCAACACTGATAAGACTCATTTCATTTTATATAGGTACCTTTTGAATTGACGGTTAAGTAGATATTTCATTATAGTCGTTGTTTAAAAGTTGTTATCCAATATCAACTTCAAAACATATGTGTATAAATAAGTTGGTAGTTTAATATTAATTCCAAGTATTATAACAGGAATGTCAAACAGGCCCATCACGTGTTTGGCAAGAGTCCTTTCGGCTTGATCATCATGGACGCTCGCTTGAGCGTGTAGTCCCATCCTCGCCAGCGGAACCAGACGATGCCTGAAAATTAAAAGCAACCACGTAAAGTTTCATTGCGACTATGGACTAAGGCGAGGCAAACTCTGATGCGAAAGAGTCCGTACCACCATACCTAACCACCAAAAATATTATGCATTTCTTGTACGAGTATGTACACCCTTTCATTTCTTACTTTTTTAATATTATTTGTTGTAAGTAATAGTAGTATTACAGATAATATAATACTCACACTGTGAAAAATTCAAGTGTTTACTTATATTGTACGATACAAGAGGTCAAGATAACCAGCCCTGCAATGGACCGACAGACTTCGACTGCTTAAGTTGGTGCCTAATAAGGTTTCGTTGACAGTTTTTGGATAAGGGGTCGAAGTTATCCAGCATCTTATCGGCGCCTAGATTTAAATGCGCCCAAGAGTTATACAATTATGTTTCTGCCTGCACCACTTTTTACTAAATTGATAAGCGGTGGCGGAGATAAATGAAGCAGAGAAAACGAGACTATGTTAAAGTTCGATGTGTAATACAAATTTTTGCCTCTATCTTCTTCTGTACCTTTTTTATTTGTTATGAGAGGGAGGCAAACGAGCATTTGGGTCATCTGATGGAAAATGATCACCACCGCCCATAAATATCAACAACTCAAAGAGAGTCACTGATCTGTTGCCGGCCTTTAAAAAGGAGAGAGAATAGGGGAGAGGGAGGGGGAGAGGTATTGGGCCCCCGGCGCTCTCACTGACCGTACGAAACGCAACAGGATTACTGCTGCTTCACGCCAGTGTTTTGTGAGAGGGTGGTAGGTACTGCCCCGGACGAGCCAGCCCATTCGTGATGCAGCGGCTAGCTAAAACATGGCTCTACCACTACTAAACCTTTGTGTAGTATAGAGTAATATACTTAAGAATTTCCTACAGAAGTATTGCTGCAAAGACGCATATTTCGATGAATTCATACATATTAGAAAATATTGGTCAGCACCTTGTCTGGCAGTGAGGTCCTGTGGATCGTGCAGGTAGAGCCCGTTTAGACCCCTTCCGCAAGATTTCCACCACCAACCGCCTTTCAACATAGACGCGCAGTTCAGGGACGATCTGTCGTTGTCTCTGCAATACATTGCGATAAGTCATTATTTATAGTGTTTAAACTTATTACTTCTCAGAAATATTATGAATAACTAAAATTATGCACTTGAGAGACTAGCACGCTAGGTTTTATCGTGGATGGCAGTCATCAAACGACCAGACCTTTCTAACCAGTTAGCGCCGGCGACAGAAATGGATGCTTCATTTCGATAAACAAACTAGTGTGCTATGGCCTTTGAGTACAAGACTGTTTAAATGATAGAAGTACGTCATACCTGTTGTAAGTAGAAAACGGGCTGTTGTTAGAGCCATACCAGGGGTCGTTGAGTGAATCGCCAGCGTTTCCTTCATAACCATCGATCTCCAACTTGTAGTATTCTCCTTCGGAATATATTTTAAAGTGCGAATATTGTGCATATCTGAAATTAAGCCACACATTACTTTGTTATAAAATTTGTAGATACATAGGTACCCTAAAGGAGGCATCTATTCGGAAAAATAGGTCCTAAGTAACTAAATTGGCTAAGTCATTCGAATTTTAAAAACCACAACAAAGCAAAATTTTCGCAATCAATCATTACTTTTTGATCGAAGAAGTTATTTTAATCAACTAGGAAGTAATTTAAAGTAATCTCATAATAATTAATTGAGTTGTTTTCTACGAGTTTCAACCACCCGTTATTATCAACGCCTAATTAGTACTAACCAGACACTCAATTATAACTGGTTTGTTTTTAGTTATATTAAGTAGTCCTACTATACTAACCTATCATGCATGATAACCTATCATAAATCAACTTGATGTTCAACAGCTTGGGGTGCAACCTCGATTTTTACGCGACTGCCCGTAGAAAAAAAAGTGTAGTTACCTATTCTTTTCACCATGAGCATTTATAAAATCAAGACTGGTATGCTACCGGGCAGGATTTAGTACATTTTTATCGTGGAATGTGTTTGAATCTATTACAACTCCTATAAGTGCACTAGGTAGAATTAACCTACGTACCTAATAATTTTTTAGGTACATTTTACCTACTTTTGACATTAACTTACTAGATTAGGTTTGTAATTACCTAACTTTTTTCCCAGTGTCGCACACCCATTCCCATATAAAAAGATAGTGTTATGATCTCACCTTTTGTTTCCATCGAAGTCTTCAAGCTCGACGCGCAACATGTAATCGTCGTTGTTAGTGAGCATGTAGATGTTCTCGTTGCCGAGCCAGAACTCCTTGCTGGGATCGCCAAAACCGTTTTTGTAGTCACCCCAGTCGCGATTGAAGTTCTCTGCAAGGGCACCGTAGTCATCTCGACGATGTATAACCTAAACGTATGATAATACATATTTAAGTACCCACACTCGTGTTGTCTCTACACAAAGACTAATGTCTTGAACTTTACTAATGTAAAGCATTCATATTCATTTTCACGTTGCGTAAACAAATACGCATTTGGAGGACATCGGTCTTGTCAATCACTGGGATGAGCACGCATTGCGAAATTAACGATGCTAATCGTGGTCATAAACTCTACAACATCGACATTCGAAAAATTCACATGTATTGATAGACTCGTAAAGATACTAAATAATGGGGGCAGGTGTCACGTTGTCCATGATAAAGATTTGTATCTCTGGTTTGTGCAGCCAAAATCTCAGGGCAAATTACTCATAACCCATTAGGAATGAGGAAACTGGGATACACAATAGCTATGTTTATAGAGGATGCTTCAAGTAATACTTACAGTCCATCCGCCTTCAGCTACGTTTTGCTCACAGTATACTTTTAGGAACCAGTAAGTAGTGCCTCTGATTTGTAAGTAGTATACTCCCGACTCCCGCATGCCAGCATTTAAAAGATCGACGCAAGAATATCCCTGTAAAAGGAAAGAAATCGCATTATAGACCTTGAGCGACCACGTAAATATGGCATAACAAGTTATGTGAAATTCGCTGGTTGCATTTTCAGCGCTGTCTCTACAACTGTATTTTTAATAAAAGAGGTTTGACTGACACTATTTTTGTGGAAATGATAATAAGAGCAATCTCTTCAGCTGTGTGCCAGCTCAAGCCTTTGAATCGGGTAGAGTCGGGTTTCTTTTTGGGACCCTTTGATCACCGTTTACAAAATCTTCTCCCTCTAACATCACTGCCTACCGCGCCTCTCGATAACCACCTTTAGCTTTTCGTGCCTCTTGCCACCTGATTTTGGCACTCCTTACCTGTGTGCGCCGAGAGCAGCGTAAGCTTGTGTAAAGTGACATATATCATATACGTATAAGAAACACAAGTAAAGTTGTCCTTCCTGCGATATAAAGTTAACGACTCGGAGTCATCAAACATAAGTTGCCCAGGTACTGTACATAGCCATAAGAAAACTGGAAACCGTTATTTTTTTAATGTCCTTAGGAGAGACGTGCACAAAATTCCTGTATTACTTTAATATACAAAATTATACTAGCTTGCAACTTTGCAAGGCGCCCACAAACGATTTGCATTGCAGTACCTAAGTAACTACGTTCGCTCGCAAACAAGATGAGAATTCGATTCGCTTAGCGTAATGAGTACAAATTTACGAGTATTTAACAGGTGGTATTCTTCCTACATATTATAGCTTAAATAGTAAATATTTTAACTATCTCCGTCATTGGGCCCACAAAAAGAGCATTAAAACATGATAGCTCATGTATTGTAGTTAAATTTTTGGTGATCATTTGTTTTTTTAGGGTTCCGTAGTCAACTAGGAGCCCTTATAGTTTCGCCATGTCTGTCTGCCTGTCTGCCTGTCTGTCTGTCTGTCTGTCTGTCCGTCCGAGGCTAAGCTCAGAGATCGTTAGTACTAGAAAGGTGTAATTTGGCATGAATATACATATCAGTCACGCCAACAAAGTGGTAAAATAAAAAATAAATAATAGACGTAAAGGAGGGTAATTTTTTTTTCTCGACTAACCCTATAGTGTGGGGTATCGTTGGATAGGTCTTTTAAAACCATTGTGGGGTTGCTAACATTATTTTTCTATTCAGTGATCTGTTTGCGAAATATCCAACTTTAAAGTGAAAATTTTCATTAAAACCGACCGTCTTCCCCTCTAAAATCTAAACTGTTGGGTGGAAAAATTTGAAAAAATTCAGAATGTTAGTAAATATCAAATTTACTAGGAAAATTATAGCGGCTAAGATTGCTTGGAAATTATTTATAGTTTTAGAGTAAATAGTATCCTAAGGTATAAAACATACCTAAACTTGGATGATTCCGTACACATACGAAATCCTTAGAAAAATATTACTTGATTTTTTCGTAATGGCTACGGAACCCTACCTTGGGCTTGTCCGACACGCTCTTGGCCGGTTTTAAGCAATATAATTTGGTGACAATAGTAAATAAGCCAGTATCTAAATAATGTGATAATGGAATATCATAAGCAGAACTACAAGCGTGTCGTGATGCGACGGCTTTCTTCCGAGGCATGTTGCGTGCAAACTGTCAACTTCTTTTGTGATCTACGAGTATTGGAAACGTGTGGATTTTGGATATGATTTAGGTACCTATGCGAAAAAAGTTTGGGTGACTAGATAAACTGTAACATTCGAAACTGTTCTGCGATATAGTGACGATAATGATAATTTTGCTAACACTTAGCGGCATCTTTAGTTAAAGTTCAAAGGTAGGTAGATACCTACCAGTTAAAATCGGTTACATGCTTGATAGAGAATCCACTTACTAACGCAAACTATTTAACAAAACTTTGAATGGAAACTCGTAACTCTGTGGTAAAAGGTTAGCTAAAGAATCTATTTACCACTTTTTCTTTTGAAAAAATATGCGCTGATGGCGATTATAGCAGTGTTCTAGCGACAGCCCATTAATATCTCAATAGTGAGTTGTTGCTAAATAGTCTATTTGCTGTCCAAATGTGTCAGTGGCATGTCTTCGTCCAAGAGGAGATAATTATTCTTTCAGCTTTAGTTGAAGCTTGCGCAATGGTGTTTGCGAAGATCGAGAGCTTTCCTCACCATTGCTCACATCTTGACACGCACGAATCTACATAGAAAGTATTTTGAACTAGAGTGTGATATTACTATTGTTTTAACGCTTCATCACGATAAGATCCAAGCGCATTACGTTGGGCAAACTTTGCTTATTTTTCTTTTATGCTTAGGTTGATTTTTAATTGAATAAAGCCGGTACTTAGGTAATACATACCAACAAGTTTGATATGCAACGTAATAAAATTATAATAATTACTTAAGAGTTGTAGACAACCACTTTTTGTCATTGAATAACTTGTTACCTATCAATGCAAAGAAAAAGGAAAGTCGTGGCTTATTTCCACCATTGCTCAGTGTGGAGCCGTCACGATTCTTCAATTTCCTGATTATAGAGACGTCTTTGTTAGTGCTGGTTACAGTACTCAATACCTATGTTGAGTCCAATCCTTTGAAGCTCTTCAAGTTCTTTCTAAGTAACTAAATAATAATAAGGTAACGGATTTAAAAGTAGAAACATAGGTATGGAGTGAAATTTCACAACTACTCACTCTGTATTTGGATTACCTATTTAGAATGCCATTAAATAATCGTATGTTCTGAACACTATTTTTCCCAAACTTCGAAAGTATTAAGCAAAGTTGGAGTTTTGTAATGTAATTTAAAACAATACTGGTAGAATAAAGAATACTGATTAAGTATTCATCATGTAGATTGTATAGGAACAACATTTCAAAAGGAGCGTGAGCGTGTTATTATTATATTAAGGGACATTGTATTTATCTACCTTAACGATTCGATTCGATGTTAAAAAGTTCGTAGTTACTTAAATAACTGATATAAATGTTGTAAGAGGCTATTACTTATCTAATCATAAGATCGAGCTTGGTAAAACTCTCTGGGTCACTGCAGCTGCGACATTTGAAATTGGGATTAATTCGTTTATCGAGTACACATACGGGGATAAACCTGTTATAAGAGTTGCATCACGCAAAACATAACAGCAGTTCTCGTATGCTAAGAACAATAAACCCGCTGTAATCATTGGTAACTGTCGATTGGTGGGAACAGCCGGTTTTTACGCGAGCACTGACAAAGCCACGGAAAGCACTGTTTATGTACATGAACCAGATTTACGTAATAACCCCGTGGCAACTTTCCTACAGCGGAACACATGTACCACATTTAAACAGACTTCTATTTATTAGAAATCTACTAAAATGCTTGGTTGCCTATGCCATTTTAAGATGATGTTATACACTTACTTTATGATACTCGTATTGCGAATTTGTAACAGTTTACTACTCAGTGCTTAAGTACGTCTCAAGGATTTAAACTTTTAAATGGTAAAATGTATTTTAAATACCTGCTATTACATATCATGAACAGTTTGTAGTCGTCAAGACTATTGGCAGTGGTTGTGGAGCAATAAGTATAATTAGGTATCTAGTAGGTTAAGTTAATTCGCAGTTATAGTTTTTATAGAGTAATTAATGATAATCTAAGCTGCAGTAACTAATTCCGATTCAGCAGGTACTGTCACAATCAAACGTCTATTTGGAGTCTTTAGTTAGTGTTGAGATTGCGATGTAGTCCGAAGCAAAATTTAAATAGCATTAAGCTCGTATCTATGCCAGCACGAGAGTAGATATATATATCCCATTGCACAGTGAATAAGAACACCTTGTTGCTACACCAGGAGACGTAAATGGCAGTGTATAGAACCAGACGCACATAGTAATATACATTTAGCACGTTGTTGCTGGTAACTGAAAGCTAATGGTTGATTTAAATTCCGTTAAGATAGGACAGATGATTGCTTGAGGATATGATGAAATGAAAGATAAGAACGTAACACGATTTAAACGGCATGAGAATCCGTCAGTATCGACATAATGGAATTCAATACACACACTTTTCAATAACCGAAAACAACATTTACTGCGCCCATTATACCGCTTTATTAAATTGTTTTAAATAATTACATTGCCGGAAGTAGTATGTAACAGAAATTTTATGTCATTATGTAAAATATCTTATTTCATACAAAATAAAATATCACAGTAGGTACTATAAAGGAAAAGCTACTCCGTATCGAAACATTCAAACATTATGACAAATTAATATTCGTCGTGTGACATTATGAGTAACAAAATACGATGGCTTGTTATATCATTCGCATGGCTATCACATTTAATGGTGGCACGTTTATGATTGATTCAACGATAGATAGATATAGGTATGTACCTAACTACTACCCATGAGTAGTAATAATAAATAACAGTTTATGTAACGACGACTCACTTTCACGTCTTTATAGTTGGCGACGATCTCTGAGGCGAAGGTGTTATTGCCGATGATGGGCTTGTTCTTGACGCTCGGGAAGATAATGCCGCCCTTGCGGCTGGCGGCGCGCGCGGCGGCGCCGGCGCCCGCGCTGGCCGGTGTCACCGGCGCACCCGCACTCGAGTTGCTTGCCGTGCTCGGGCTGCGTGCGATACAATCATTAGTCACAGTAGACGCACGCCCAAAGCCTCGCACTTCGAATCGCCAATGCATAAAATTACACAGATAAGGTCAATGGTAATAAACAATCGCACAAATCGCTCTGCAATTTCGCTAGCATTTTCACGTAGTCGCAAAGGCAAATAGATACAGAAAAAGATATAATGTGTCACCTGATGTTGACAGTGGATGACGGCATAGTGGTAGCCGCGGCGGTGCTGGTGCTGGGGTCGGTGGAGAGCTCGTCCACGCGGTAACGGTTGGGCGCGTACTCCACGAGCCTGTCGATAGTCGGGTCCAGCAAGAGTTCTGCTGGCACTGGTCGTTGTGCTAACGTTGCCACATCATCTTCTTGCTTCTTCAATCTTTTCTCAACCATATCCAGATTTTCAATTATGAGATTCGTTTTTAATCTTAAGTCACTGTGAATTTGTCCAATTGCTCGCTCCTGGCGTTGAGTTTGTGTCAAAAGTTCATCCGATTTAGGAACCAGATCATCTACTGAGCTTTTCGTTCCAACTACAACGTCCCAGACTTCGTCCATTTTTTCAGAGACGCTCATCATAGGAATTATTTTATTAACTAGTGTGTCTATTTTACTACCTTTAGTCACAGGAGACTGTGTACTAGTAGTAGTACGATTTTTAAAAAGCCCATTGACATTGATAGACGCTGCTTCTGGTTCTACTATTGCGGCATGTACGTCGGCCATCATGTACAACACTTTACCCAGATTCTCAGAAACTAGATTAATGTGGAACTGTAGTTTACGATCGACCGTTGACATTGATGTTCTTAACTGGTCCACTTCTTTTGTGATTTCCGTTATGACTTCAGTGTTCAATCCTTTGGCGATTTCAATGACATTAAGACTAATGGGTTTCTTTTCACTTGCCTCAGCATTAATATCATCTACTGGTAAGAAGTTATTGTCTATCTGATTTTTGAGGCCTACTAATTTTGAATCAATGTCTGTTACTTTCTGATCTAATGATTCCAGTTTTTGGTCTAATAATTTAGCGTCACTGATTTGATTCAAAGTTTGTCTTTTTGTGGTAGTTTCAGCAAAGGTTTTTTCTTCGTCTTCAGTAAGATGGCTAAATAGCTTAAGGTCCAGATTTCCTAGTTTTGATATGATGGCATCAGTTTTATGAATATTATCGTTTACTCTAGAGTCTAGAGCTTCAACTCTCCTCATAAGATGCTCTACAGCTTTGTCAAGGTTTTCTATTCTTTGTAATTTGGTTTCTAATGTGCTAACGATGACTTCGAATACGTTGAAAATATACTGTTCCCTGAAACAAAAGAAAAAATATTAAAACTATATCACCCTCCCTATCCTATAATAAGTTAAGACAGAGTGCGTAGAAAGTTTTAATTTAGGGTTATTTCAGTACTCGTCGACCTCATTTAAACTAGCCAGTTTGTACAAGAAAAATTACAGAATGAATAGTTGGAACAAGTAACTAAACATTCTCTATGCAAATCAAACAACCACTTTCATGTAGAAAATAATCGACGCTGGATATACTATTGCATATAACCTGTTATTGAATTGGTCGCTAAAAATCGCACAAAATGTTCCCAAAGCTAGAGAATTAGAATTTAACGACAGTCTTTAACATGCAAATTATGGCAATTATGCTGTCGAGGGAAATCATCGTTTTATTTACATAACCGAGTGCGATATGAAACTTTTTAAATGTGAAAACTGTTTGTCGAGTTACCTATCACGAAGGCAAAGGTAGAGTAGGAGATAGTGGGCACAGCAATTAAAATAAATCAATATTTAATTGCAACATAGACATAATATTCTTTCACGGCGAGTTGAGGGGAAATATGGGCGGTCGTTACTCCATACAAACGTTACCTCCCTGGACATTACACTAGAGCTAATATTTTTTTACAATATGGTATCCTCAGCATACCGAAAAAGTATGCTTGAAAAAGTATGGCTTAGCGACATCTCTTGGTCCGGGTGAGCGGTTAGTTCCGAAGGAGTGTTAACGTCTCTCGTTGAGAGTATTAATTAAGAAAAATTTGTGTCTCTATATCCCGAGTATTCCGAAAATGTGAGGTAGGGGTATAAAGAACGCAGCACGGTATGCTGAGGATCCGGGTTCGATTCCCGGAACTGGTCTTTGTCTGTGTTTTTCTGTACATCCATGTTTCAGTTCGTATTAAGTATGAAATATATGGATTTCACGGGATGACCGTAAAAGTAAAAAAAAATGAAGTTGAAAAATAAAAATACAAAAAGATACTTCATACCAAACTTGAAAAAATATGGTCTATGTCTACATCTGCCATGACTCTATTTAATTTTTTTGATAATTTAATTATTTTATGAACTACAGGCCTCCGAAAAGTAAAAAAAATGACTAATTTTCAATGATATTTCTGGAGAAATTCGAGCAAAGTTTTTTACAAATACCTTTTTTTCAAACCGCTCACTGGCCGTATCCTCCTCCTCTTCCTTAAGCATGTATAATAGTCGAATACTTATATATATACTACGCAATTTGACAATACAAAAACCTACGAGTAAAACGATGTCTATAAACCGTAAGAAACCGCAATAAGTGAAGCGTGCGTGGTCATTAAAAGAAATAGTCTTAGGAATTGTTTGTAGATGTATTGACCAGAAGGTCTGAAAAGCGAGTGAGTACATGATGATAATAATATTATATTCGTAGATATGCTGTGTTACTCTCTAAACAAACCGAGTCCGCGGACTCAGCGCCGTAGCACTCACATTGACAGCATTATTATTTATCTCGTTTTAAGACGTGACTGATCCGTTTATTTTCACTATGAGTGAGTCTCACGGTAGTTTCATATTATTATTTATGTTTATTCCTGTCAAAGCTAATGTGATTAGATTAGATTATTCGACCGAGTGAGCGCGAAGTGCGACTGTGCAACTTGGGCAAAATGCTTCAAAAGGCTTTGGTCTGTTCTCCTCTACAGGTCCGTAATTCTTAACCAATTATCGTGAAATGTTGTCACCAGATTCCATAATTATTATAGAATTTTTATGTCGATTGAAATTTTAGATTTTTGTTAGATTTTCAAACGGTGTTGAAAACGTTAAGAATATCATCCTTATTTCAGCCATTTCGAAAACTTACGAGGTCTACAGCTCACAAAGCAGCTAGTAATAAAAAATATTTGAAACATTTAGGAAGTCTTAAGTAGCAATTATTATAATAGTGGCCGATCCAGTAGGTTGGAGAAGGCTCGCTTGCTCGCGCTCGTTATATTATGCAAACTCGCCGTAAATTCACACCTGTGAGCAAACTTGCCCGGTTTGTTGCTTTTTCAAATTGACTGTTTGCTCCAACAGTTCAAGTTATTAGGTACTTTAATTGTACATATAATTCTTATAAACTATCTTAGAAACGTATTTATTTTATGGTTAAAATCAACGCATCGAGGGAATGGTTAATTAAATTTTATTCCAATAGCTTATGCTTATTATTGAAATGAATTTAGTGTTTTCGTTAGGCTAAATGTAAGTAGGTATTATTTGGAATATGGCTACTAAAAGTTGATTCAACTGTGACGTGAAGGATATTTTCTATCAACACAAAAAGGCAATCCCAAAAAAATGCTGAAATGTGCGGTCTCTGGCTGTCTGTGTTTTACATATAAATATCTATTTAACGGAGCAGAAAGGAGACACTGGACACAAAGAATAAGTGCTGCAAAGAAAGGCGATGATATTAAGATTTCACGAAAGAAATGCGGTTGCGTGTGTGTTTACAAGCGATCTTAAATGGAGAGATTTTCTTTGACAGTAGACTAGCCCGTGTCGGTGGATAGGGAAGCAGCTAATCCATCAGCATCGGTTCGGTATTCGTTTGTTAACGATTCGAATGTGGCTCAGGGTCTCACTGTATTGTATAGCAACTTCGATTGCGAGCGTTCGGCCCGCGCAATGCTTTGTTATGCAGTACTTACTAAAGCACCAAGTATTGTAAGACGAATATTCGCTCCGGTTAAGCTCTAATTGAACTATACTACAGTTAATTTGCATTAGATAATAGACAAGACTTAGGATATATTATTAACTCTAAGGCGGATGTTCGGTATACCTGTACGAGAGTTATTTTGATTGTAACTGAAGGCCATGTTGTGCTATGCAAAACTAAAATATAACAAAAGGTATCTAGGTATAGGTATCTATAGGTAAGGCTCCAGAAAAGCAGAGTCACATTATATACACTGGTCTTTACTTAGTAATAGATTAGGTACTTACATAAATATTATTCTAATATTGGTTACTGAGTAATATTAACGTGATATATGTGCACTGCCAATTGCGTCGATTAAGAGCAAAGAAACCTTGTGGCAAGTGAGTTTGCCTTAAGGTTGTCGGCGCAGGCGGTTGACGGCGCGGCGACCAAACGCGCTCGCATATTATCTACCTACTACGATAATGTCACTAAATTAGTAGAATGTAATTTTCGCGTAATAATGCATTAAGTTTCGCGGACGAAAGCGCAGACATGTTGAGACTCTTATCTCAGTTAACCAGTAGGCGCTAAAAGTCAAGGGCACTGTTCAGTAGCAATCAGAAATGAAATTGCTATATCAAATACGTTGTAATAAAACTTAAATGAAATAATAACTGTAGAAAAAGAACAAAAAACAATGTCGCCGTGACCGAAAAGAAGAAGAGCAAAATAACTTTTAGAGCCTAGTTTTGCGCACGGCGTAAGTATTTTTTACGCCCAGAGACGACGAGCGTTTCGCGAACATGCATTGTTTGCTCGTATCTATATAGAGATAAAATTGCCTACGCATTTTGATTAAGAGTGTGGTATATGCGCGTCGTCCGCATATTGTCTGCGCGTAAAAATACACCGTGTGCATAGGCCCTTGGCATTAACATCTAAATATGAAATCATGGGCATTTAGCGGTTAAATATTCGAGGGCATTATTTAATATGAAAACAGGTTATTTTTAAGATTATGAATATCAATTAATTTTATAATGTTCTGATTATATTAGGTAGGTATTCAAATTCCCCATGTATAAGGGTCCAATAAACTTGTCTACGCTATGTCGCAAATAAGTGAGAATAAGTTCAAGTAGATATGTAATGGAATCGCTACAATTTCCTTTTACAATATAAACGACGTTTTGCGCAACAGTTAACTCAAAAGTTCGGCGACTTCAAGCATAGTAGGTTAATGTTCAAATTAGTCGAACCGTTCAAACCAGTCCTGATGGGGACCATAAATGTTTTGAAGAACAGTGTTTGTAAGAATTTACGTAAACCAGTTTTATTTTTTGGGCATCTCTTCAGGTTTCAGTATTTGGGTATTCGAGCTTTGCTCGGAGTAGGAACTTTGATTTGAAAATTGATATACTTATTTCAATAGAAGTAAGTAGGTACATGAGTTTGAGTTATACTTCTCATTTATATTATAATACAAGCTTGTTTTGCTGACCATAATTTTTATTGGTAATGTTTATCAATGTTATCATGCAATTCTTAACTTCTTACAAACACTGTTCTTTAAATCTACACATTCATATGAAATTTCAAGTTAATCTGACCACTAAAACTTTAAGTTAACTTGCAAGGTTTGATTACAAACCCACAGATACCGGGGCAGGTGAAACTCAAAACAACTGATTGTGTATGGACTCTAACATTCCAAAAGATATGGCGTTTTACATTTTTCAGTAAAAATGGTAACGTTACTTAACTGACAGCCTATGTTTTTAATTATCTAGTGATTGTGTTAGGACCATCTCGACAGCTCACCGTCATTATCATCATCATCATTTCAACCGAAACACATTCACTGCTGAACATAGGCAGGCATCCCCAAGATTCACCAAACAGACCGGCCCCGGACCATCCGCATCCAACGCGTTCCCGCAACTTTAACCAGGTTGTCGCTCTATCTTGTTGGAGGCCTACAAACTACTTTACAGTTCTACGAACGATGTACCCTGCCCACTGCCACTTGAGTCTAGCGATTCTTCGAGCTATGTCGGTGACTTTGGTTCTTGCGCGGATTTCATAATTAATTATTTAATTAATATAATTGTTACTGACACGAAAAGTAACCTAAATCGTTAACAATACGCTCACAAGCGATTTCAAGTATTTTGTTTAAGTTGTGTGTGTTCAAACTATAACTATAGTTAATTAATTTACTGTTGACCAGAAACTATGGGTATTTATTTAAAAGTGAAAAACCTATTGAAAATAAACGCAAACTCCAAGCAAAACGCGAAAGTTATAGTTATGTATGAATATAGATGTTATGTCCAGGTAATAAACATATATACCTACGTTACCAACACGTCAAAAATTTATTATTTATTTATTTATTTATTCAAACACACTTACATCTATCATTACAGGCTTAACCTAATGCGACAGAAAAGTCCTAAATTAAAACATTATCTTAATATTAACTTAATAATATTACACACGCCTTTACATTATTAACCATAAGGCTGGTGCATAAATATATCTATTGTATCTCTGTGCATAAATTGGCATATAACAAAAACCACGGAAAACAAAAACTATCAAAGAAAACACAAAATATATTCCAGGATTTCATCGGCAACAGGCACTAATGAATAGCCACCTGCTGGATTTTTTAAATCACAATCTAGGTAGAGTTAAACATGGATTATATAAGCTTAAAAGTAACATAAATTTTAATTACTAAGTACCTACACTAAGTTTAACACTAAATCGAGATTTACCTAATCCATTTTCAGCAAGTGTTTCTTAATTTGCAATTTGGGCTGATATCTTGATATTACTGAGAACCTCCTCCTTTTTTTGAAGTCAGTTAAAAAAATAAAATGACAATACACCGTGTTTTTGTTTTATTACCGTTAACTTCATCATATTAATAAGTATTTAAACTTACCTGGATAACCTTTTTTGTTCAAATCGAAAATCAACAATTGACTTAGACCATTATTTCAAACGGAGACACACTAAGTAAAAATAAATAAATGTTGAAATAAATAAATAAATAAAAAAAAACTGTCACTTTCGATGGGCGGCTAGCGGAGAGTCAGCGTACGCATACGAACGAAGCGAAGTGTCAATTGTACCTACTAATTCATTTCTCAATCACATGGGTATGGCAACGGCAACTTGTCATTGTTTTTCGCAGATTAAGTACTACAACTATGATCGTAATTGGCTTTTCCTGTTGATTTAATGTTCTGAATTTCTGATATCAAAGACATGACATTGACGTGACACATAACAAAAAAAGAAATTTAAATTAAACAAACTCGCTTCTTTATCCTTATTGTTAATGAAATTTTGAAACTACAAGTTGTAAATAAACTTATGTATTTACTAGACCTGAAAAAGGTTCCCATAAAGTCGACGGAAATCAAATCAGAGACATGGACAGAAACATATTTGAAATAACCTTTGACTTTGAACAAAAAATCTGAACTATCGCGAAATATTACCAAGCTAATGTTAGTGGTTAAGCCTTGTATGGTGTCTCGGGTGATTGAGGACCTTGTCGATGTAACAATTAATTGCCTCATTTACATATTACATTGTTTTATTAACAGAAACTTATTGTTTTACTTTTGATATAAATGGGAAAATGTCATGTTATTTTCAATAACCTTATCATAAGTTCCGTTATCTACTTTTTTATATTAATATCATTAGCTTTTATAATTAATGTCTACGTACACCTACGTATAATTGCTAGAAATAGCAAGTCGTATTCTTGTTAATGCTAAAGGTTACGCTTTTGCATGTTTCGTAATTAACAATTGAAAGATTATATTATTATTTCTTTCAAATGGGTATTAGTTTTCAGTCTGTATCAGTTAGGAGCGAATTTTCTAACTAGAAAAAACAATAGTGTTTCGCGATTAAGCGATGATATTGCTCAAATTTATTTTAATTTCGTTACAGTTATAATTGCTCTACATTGCAAAATAGTTAGAACCAAACCGTTTTGGAGAACCAACCACACGTAATCCTCTGCAACTAAGTACTACAAAAATGGCAACAATTGAAAACCAGACGCGGAACGCTTCGATAAAATTCGATGTTTAAAATTCATAAATCTACTTGAACCAATTCCACGTTAGTTGTGCAATTCATTACCTAAAAAGACGCGAAGCAAGAACGAAACTGCACTAAACATTTCTACATCTATGTAAAGTGCAGAGACTTAAATGGCTCAAGGAAGCTAAATCTTATGCTTTACGTTTTATCTACATATTACCTTATACTATAACTATGATTCTTGAAATAAAATTTGTTATAAATTACAAATCCGATCAGATTTAAGTATATTTATTGGTTGTTAGTAACCAAGCAACTAATAAAGAAAGGTTATTAGCATAATTTGCTACTAAACACGACTTCCTTATCTAATAAATGCACGTCATTTAAACACCTGCGTGCGGCGGCAGTGGAGAGCATCATGCGAATAGGTAGGTACCTATAAATGTATACTATTTGTGTTATATTAACGCTATAGATATTATTAAAAGCGGCTAGATTCTGTGTGGTATCCTTATCTAGAATATCGTTGACATCGAGATCTCGATGTCGAACAATATATCGAACGTAACGCTTGATAATCTCACTATCACGATGGATCTCGACAGTACAGAACGGACTTCTTAGATGAGTTGTCTCAGCATGCTAAGGGGTCATTCATCCATAAATTACATCACATACATTTTGAGAGATTTAGACCTTGTCCCACACCTTTATTCAGTTAATTAATCAGTACATAAATCTCACAACAGTGACCTAAAATTTATGAACCATGTTAATATAATGAATGCGATAATAGTCTGATAGAAGCAACGCATAGAGATCAAATATCTACACAATGCGGCGCTCTAGAGTGGCTCCTGCAAGCATTAAAATAAGAAGGTTGGTAATTGCGGTAGCCGTGAGTACCTAATCGCCTTTTATCAAAGAGTTATGAGTCAGTGCGTACATCGTTAACGGTGTTACGTCTCACTCACAGCAGGAAAGTTATTCGGATTCAACCAATAAAATGCGTCGTAAGACTCGTAAGGGCTTTTTAATTACACGCACTGTCATGGTTATTTAAACACTTGGATTCCTCGAATGCAAAATTTCGCGTTCCTGCACTGTAAGCATATCAAGTAGGTGCGTCCAGTCGTTCCACGTAAAGAGGAAGAGGAAAGCTTGTTGTCGCTGATTTGATCATTTGATGCAAAGTCATTAGCTAATGAAAGTCGTTAGTGTATGCAGTCGTTACTTATCGTATAAGATAAGTTAAATAAATAAATAAATATTGTTTACTAGATTTTACCCACGGATTCGTTCACGTGATCCATTCCTGACTTCAAAAAAGGAGAAGGTTTGTGTTCCTTTCTAAATAGATATATTATTTTGGTGTAATGGAAGAACAAAACATTTTAATAAATTTTCAAGTAAGAGTATAAATATCTGTGAGGTCATTATCATTATCATTAATACATATTCAGTGTGTGAAGTTATTAATTAAATTTTCAATGAATTCGCATCAGGTTAATTATCGGTTGCCAAAATAAGTAAATACCCAAGCTGCAAGTATTATAAGGTGTGTGCAAATAGGTACTAAATAAGTACTTCGGAGTGTTCGATCACCGGTAATTATTGCGATATAATGTTATCGAAACTCTCGGGAGAACGCTTAAGATTTTCGTCCAAGAATTAAGCAACTCTGCGCGGCCACATGACAAATAAATGTTATATTATGTGCTGCGATCGATAAGGAGGTAGATAATAAATGTGTGCTGTCTGTGTTTCACGTTCATGTCATTATTGCGTGATACATAGAAAGGAATGATAAATCTAGCTTACTAACTAACACTGGCTACTCTCTGTAGCGTAGGTACAATGCTGGAAGCTTGTCGGATTGTATGTTTATTAAAATTAAAATCTAGTCAATTCTTTTAATTATTTCTTTATATTTTGTTTGAACACAATTGTGTAAGTATATTTGGTGGGATTAAAATAATAATAAGCATTTCCTGGGGTTTATTGCCACTAAGTCAGGATTTGATAGAAAATAACTAAATACCCGGAAAATAACTTAACACGTTGCTGGACAGTACTTTCAATTAAGCGTTGTTAAGCTATATATTTGGACGCCTATAGGCGTACTGTCCATCAAAGTGTTAAACCTGTAGAATTATTAAAGATGTATTTAATGCGCTACAACAGACATAAATCAAAATATGTTTCTGTGTGCCCTTCCTACTACCAGCAGGAGTAGACCTTATCATCAACCTTACTTAGATGTTCCTGCGCTCCCACTTCTGGCCGGAGGGTGTGGTGTTTCTCGTTTTAGGGAAGCGACGAAGACGTCCTTCAAAAATCCCTACACACTTAGTTGTGTTTGTTTTATTCAAGTTTTCTTGTCTTTTTATTTTAATTTTAGAATTTTACAGCGCATTGGTCGTATACTGTAATGCTGTAATTTTTATGGATGGATAATTAAATAAATAAATAGAGGTACTTAGGTACAATCTATTGGGCTTGGTACCGACTTCAAACTAATCAGTGGGAAGCGCCGACAGTAACAAATGATTAATTTATGTGGTAGAACATTAAATACTTTTCTTATAAATTTAGAGATTTTAGTTATTTGTTGCCTTTTTAGTAATTTTAGTGGTTTTTTGGAGTCGATTTAATTTGTTCTATAAAAAAATTGTATGTTTTATAAGTATAACTTTGTATGATATATGTTTAAACAGTATTATAGTACAGACCTACTGTAGTTGTGTTGTGTGTATTCAATTACATAAACTGTCGTTTTTCTAAAAAAATAATTGGTCCTAATCGACAAATAACTAGTTAACTACCGTCTGGTGACACATGTTTTGATTCCTATCGCTAATATATTTATTTGACACCTGCATTTCTGTTTAGATAAGCAAGGACGTGAATAAATTACATGCACACATATGGCCAAGTAAGTATGGCATTATGTTGAATTCGCGCTGGCTTGGCTATTCGAGTAGCCGCTACCTGTTTTAGGTTCAAAGTGACCTCAATACACTATTTAGAACTTACTCGAATCAATAAGGTGGGTAAGTCGTGGCACGCGCGTATTTCGCCCTAGAGATAACTTGAAAGCGTTTGTGTTCTATCACACTAATATTACAAAGGCGAAAGTTTGTGAGTGTGTATGTTTGTTACTTCTTCACGCTAAAACGGTTTGACGGACCGTGATGAAATTTGGCACACATATAGTTTATAACCTGGATTAACATATAGGATACTTTTTGTCGCGGAAAATGGCATAGTCCCCGCGGGATAGCGATAAACGAATTCTTTGCAGACGGAATCGCGGGCAGCAGCTAGTAAGATATAATTTAATTAATTGTACTGCCACATCCAAATAATAAGTATTCAATGCACACTTGCTCAATCAGTAGAAAAACGCAGTAGCAGAGAGGTTCGAGTAACTCTGGGTAACTCGTTTACGCGGTCGGCGCTCAGGCACAGGCGCGCACTATACACTAATTGCAGTGATTATGTTGAGCATCGATTAAATTTATATTTGAAGGTAATTGATTTCGTCAACACATCGCATTACGGGCAGGACTACATTTACCATAAAACAGAGATCACTCACACTCACAGAGACTGTAAATTCCAAGCACTTGTGATACCTAAGTTGGTATGTATTAAAGTTGAAAAGATGAATGGAGAATCGAGACAAACCAGTATGGTTTAACGATGGTCTTATACATATATTATTATATTGTTATGTAATTTTCATTTATCTCGGGGATAGTCATATCACATAATACAAGGTGAAATCGAAATGGTGATACAAAATTAGTGTTTATAACCCAGTTAATGGTGGGTAACATAATGCATTAACTCAATTGTTAAAATTCTTCCCCAGCCTATATACGTCCCACTGCAAGGCACAGGCCTCCTCTCAGAATGAGAGGGCTTGGGCCACAGTTCCCACGCGGGCCCAGTGCGGATTGGGAATTGTTAAAATTAGCCTGATAAAATTTGGGATGTTCAAACTTAGTTCCATTGAAATCACAAACTCAATGTACGGACACCTTAGATTAAATAAGACTAATGAAAACAAATGAGTTAGTGGATTATATTGTCCAGGATTAACTGAGTTAGAACCACTAATTTTGTATCACCAATTAAATTTCACCCTGTAGGCACGCGGCGGACACGACGTACAAATACGCGTTCTTGAATCTACATAAGCACGACGACGTCTGTACACGCGTACGCCTTCATACATCGCGCGCGCACTCTTCTGGATTTCGGCGGGGTCCGGCAATCTGCGCCTTGAGGGGTGGGGTAACTCGAATCGGTGCGGGGTGGAGCGTGTCCATTCTGTACGTTAGTACTATTATATATTCTGTGCTGTAGGTATGTAAGAATTTTTAAAATCAGCCCCAAAATTGAATTAATTTATTTCTATCCCGTAGGAATTTTAACATTTTCCCGGATAAAAAGTAACCAATGTCTATCAAGGATAGTATAGCCTTTTAATGGTGAAAGAATTTTTAAAATCGGCTCATTAGTTTCAGAGATTTCGTTACAAACAAAGAAACAAAGAAAGTTTAGATATTTCCCTATCCTGTGGGAATTTTTCCTTACTTATCAATAATCAAGATTCACGGTCGTCGTTAAACGACCGAGGTAAGTTGTTATCGATACTGTTAATTGTCAACGAGTCCATTTATACGTCAAAGATCTGTTTAGCTATGGCAACTTTTTTTTATTGTGACCTAATCTTAAGGTTACTTCATAGATCTAGCAAAATGGCTAGGTGCCGCCAAATTCCGCAATGGAGTTGCCTGTCATAGATAGTGACCGACGGTTGTCGTCAACAATTATAATGCTTTGCGTATTTCGTAAGATAAAAGGCACGTCCTGTCGCTGTTACGGTCACTACGTGTTTTTACGGTCCTGCCTATTATTTTTACATTTTGTGACGCTGACAATTTCGTAATAGCACGAGACCTTGGCGGAGAACTCTTTGAAATCGGCTCGTATTATACGGTGAGTGGGTCCGGAGGCTGCGCACGACAATAGCCCGCCTGCGCCTATATCGTCTGCCATCAGCCTTAATCAATCTCTGCGTATTTATTACCAGCCGGCGGCAAAGTAACGGTACCACATCGCATCTGTATCTTAAACAAGGCGATTAACTATGTTACAAAGGGCCCGTAAGAAATGGCACGGCAACGCACCAGTTGCTCGTGAACGATGATCCCAAGTGTTCAAAGTTACAATTTCAAATGCAGTTGAAATTAAATAAATTTATAGCAAAAAAGTAGCGTAGGTATGTAGGTACCTACTTACCTACTTAAATCTTATTTATATTATGGTCAAATGTCTTTTACGGTTTTGCGATACCTACATTTAATTTGCATCCGGCTTCAAAAATGGGAGGAAATTATCAATTCGGTCGTATTTTTATTTAGTTTGTACTTCAGAACCGATTTGAAATTGTTTTATGCTAGAAAAGGGAATAGGTACATCTAATTAGGTCCCATTGTCACCAAATCAGGACCGATATTTAATTATGATTGAGAGAGCTCTTCAAATATTGTAAGATATAAAGTTTTTTTCTAATGTACCTAGGTAGGCACTTGATTATCGTATTGCATCAATTTCAAGCTTATCGGATAAGACGAAACAGGTTAAAATTTACTTGTATGATTGATTTTCATTTTTCGTAACTTTGCTAGTTACAATTGAAGCGGATACAAGAATGTTAAAAACAAATCGCACACCTATATCGAGACCATATCAAATCTTATACCTATAAAACAGTACCGTGACTGAATGACAGATAACGCACAGCCTAAACTACGGGGGCTAGAGACTTGAAATTTGGCATATATGTACCTTGAGTATTGTAGAGGTGCACTAAAGAAGATTTTTTCGAAATTCCCACGGGATAGGGAAATATCTAGACTTTCTTTGTTCTTTGTTTGTAGCGGAATCTCTGAAACTATTGAGCAGATTTTAAAAATTCTTTTAGCATTAGAAAGTTACACTATCCTTTATTGGCATAGGTTACTTTTTATCCGGAAAAATGCAAAATTCCCATGGGATAGAAATACATTAAATCAATTTCGGGACTGATTTTAAAAAATGTTACATATTATGTGATATAACATCCCCGATTGACATAGGCTACTTTTTCTTCGGGAAAATACAAAATTCCCACGGGATAGAAAAAAACTGAATTCAACTTCAGGGCTGATTTTAAAATATTTTTGCACCAATAGTAAGCTATAGTATCCCTGAATGATATAGGGTACTATTTCCGGGAAACACACAAAATTCCCGCGGGATAGAAATAAGTAAATTTAACTTCGGCATTGATTTTCAAAATTCTTTCATATGATATGATATGACTATCCCCGATTGATTGGCTATTCATCAGGAAAATGTAAAATTCCCACGGGATAGAAAAAACTGAATTCAACTTCGGGGCTGATTTTAAAAATTATTTTACCAATAGAAAGCTACACTATTCCTGATTCATATAGACTACTCTTCTAAGTCAATCCAAATGTGGGACTGATTTTAAAAATTCTTTCACTAATAGTATGCATCCCTGATTGACATAGGCTACTTTTCTACGGGAAAAAACAAAATTCCCACGGGATAGAAATAAGTAAATTGAATATAGGGGCTGATTGTTAAAATAATTTCACTAATAAAAAGCTACACTGTCTCTGATTTTCAAAATAGGTTAAAAAAGGTATTTCTATCCCGCGGAAACTTTACTTTGCACTTTCGGGATAAAAAAAGCTTGTTTCAATCAGGCACAGGCCTCCTCCCAGAACGAGAGGACTTGGGCAGTAGTTCCCAAACGGGCCCTATGCGATTTGGGAACTTCACACCCACCATTGAATTTCTTCTCAGGTGTGTGCAGCTTTCCTCGCGATGTTTTCCTTCACTATAAAGCTCATGGTAAACTTCAAACGTAATTTAGCACATTAAATAGGAAAACTCAGAGGTGCAAGCCCGGGCTCAAACCCACGACCCTCTGCTTAAGAATCCATAGGTCAAACCACTAGGCCACCACGGCTTAGCGGCTATAGAATTCACTCATTCCTATTCCACGGGAAGTTTGCATTTTCCTGGCATTATCCTATATAATAATAATAAACTAACCCATCTATGTGCCCCATCCAAACAACTAACGTTATTGTCTTCGCCTACGAAGTCACGGGCAAAAGTTAGTTTTCCATAAATTTAGTGAAATTTATTTTTATTGCAGTTTTGATTTTGGTTCACACGCGTTCTATCTAAGTAGGTATACGAAATAGATATGTTAAATTGAATGAAAAATTATGTATATAAGTATGCTTATATGTATTACTAGCTTTTGCCCGCGACTTCATCCGCGCAGAATTCCAATTTGTGGTAAAGCTTCTTCATCTCTTTCATCGAATAAAACAAAATCTGACAACGGCAACATCCAAACATCTATCATTATTTATCATTTTATCATCATTGGTATCAGCTACTGAATATACTTACATTTTTTCGTAGTAGATTGACCATACTGAAGATAAAGACGAAGTGCCGCGCGCGCGCTCGAATTAGCTCAATTTAGGTAAAACTTGGCCGAATATTCGGCGGCTGGATATCCGGCTATCCGGCCATAGGTTTCGCCGGATATTCGGTATCCGGTATCCGGCCAAACAACTATCCGTTACATCTCTAGTAGGTATGTATATAGAATCTTGAAAATCATCCACGTGGGATGCTGAAGTGCTTGGTCAAATCTGGTAAGAACCTTATTGGTAATTTCATTACCATTGCCAATATCGTTGCCATGTCTCGGAGTGCCCGTGCTTTTCAAAATATGCACGCAATTTAATATCCGGAGTTTAGTATTCCTTGAATCGGAAATATATTTTTTTATTTTTAACCGACTTCAAAAAAAAGAGGAGGTTCTCAATTCGTCTGAATGATTTTTTTTTATAGATATATCTTTATCATTCTATATCAGCTGGAAGACGTTTACTACTGAACATGGGCTTTCCCCAAGAATCTGCAAGACAGTATTGTGCTATCCGCAGCTTATGGATTCCCGTGATCATGCCAGAATGTCCTTCCATCTTGTGGGACGTGTACCAACATTTCGCCTTCCGGTACGTCTTCGCGACTCCGGAACCTTACGCCCCCGAAGAGATAATTAGACAAGACTATACTTCGTTTTCTTAGCATTACAAATAGGGTAAACAACCTTTATGAGTTTTATTGCAAAACGCTTTTTAATTAAAAAATATTAACTATTAATTATGAAACCAAAATAATGTAAATAACCAATATTTCCGAGCTAATTATTACATATTTGCTGTGATTTTTTTTCAAAAGTGTTTTTCTAAAATGACATGTCAAGATCGCTTACCTTCTTTCTAATGCTAAAAAAAACGAAGTATATGTTACGCTATGGACTTGTAAGGTAGGAGTGTCTCTCGTAATCGTAGAATTTTTGGGTACCTATCGTCTTTGTATGTACCTACATACATAAATAAATCTGTAAACTCTTTATTGCACATAAAATTTAATAAATACAAATAGCATACTGAAAGTAGTAGGTACAAAGGTGAACTGATCCCTAATAAGTGTTCTCTTCCAGCTAACCTAGTTATGAGAGGAAAATTTTTGTTACTTCATTTCCATAGTTGATACCTAACCAGATCATAGATTAATTATCTGCTAGCAATAACACCAACTTTTTTTAACAGGTAAATCATTTTGGCCAGTTTTCAATTTAGCTTTTGCGATGGCGCTTTTAAAACTTGTTCAAACAGCAAATTATTTAAATTATTCATTTATTGTAGAACACGACCGCATTGCCGAATTTGTATTCGTCCTTGAATAAGATAACAAGTTTAAATGGATACAAAGATGAGACATTCACAGCAAAAACGGCAAAAAAACACGTTTGTTGTATGGGAGCCCCCTTAAATATTTATTTTATTCTGTTTTTTAGTATTTGTTGTTATAGCGGCAACAGACATCATCTGTGAAATTTTCAACTGTCTAGCTATCATAGTTCATGAGATACAACCTAGTGACAGAAGGACGGATAGCGGAGCCTCAGTAATAGGGTCCCGTTTTTACCCTTTGGGTACGGAACCCTAAAAAGAGCCTTTTTCTCAGGAACTATTCTCAGACCTACCAAATATAGAGAAAAAACTTCATCAAAATCGGAGGAGTTCGATAACAAACAATGTGACACGAGATTTTTATATATTAGACTAACTGTTTGCCCGCGACTCCGTCTGCGTAGAATAGGGGTATAAAAATAGCCTACGACCATTCTCAGACCTACCGAATGTAGAAAAAAAAAATCATAAAAATCGGTCGAGCCGTTTCGGAGGAGTTAGATAACAAACACCTTGGCACGAGATTTTTATATATTAGACTAGCTGTTGCCCGCGACTTCGTCTGCGAAGAATAGGGGTACAAAAAATAGCCTACGATCTATTCTCAGATCTACCAAATAATAGACAAAAATGTTTCATAAAAATCGGTCAAGCCGTTTCGGAGGAATTTGATAACAAGACTCACTCATAATTAAAAAATATGGATAACTCAAGTCTATGGTCGAGTCAGTGCGCGTTTGGCAGCACCCGCCGTGGCGTGTGGTCTGAGATGAAGGGCTACTGATTAGCCCGAAACAAGTCGAGCTAAACTCGATCATAGACGTGAGTTATCCGTATTTTTTCACTAAAGCTTGATTAGTAGTGAAAAGTAAATGAACACTTAAATATTAAAAATTGGGTAATATTCACCAACTCCACAACGTAACAGACAGATTGACAAACATACCTGAAACAAAAAACACCAGCAGATAAGTACCTATATAATAACTTTAATCTTGGAAACTGCCCCAACGATTTTGATGAATTTTGCCATGTGAGGGTTTTCAACAATTGATCTAGGCAAAATCTCATCTACGGGAAAATGCTTGTTTTCAAGTTTTAACCAGACCGAACCCGGTCATCAAGGTACTTTTGGGTGATACACATTTTTTTGTTCACATCTTTTCTGTGGACATGGCAAAAGTTAAGGGCCTATAGCCAATATTTTTTGTCTACATCGGCGTGTGGGACGCCTGGCCTACTTTCGGCCCATCTAAATAAATCTTGAGTTTGCTGACTCGGAGTAGCTAATTTTATGTCCACAGGAGAGACAACTTTTGTTTCTTACGCTGTGTATGACCCTTTTATTTAAGTTTTGAGAGTCTGATAATGATATTATGATATACATACATTAAAATTGAAGTACGATTATTTAACAAACGTTTTGATAGAGCGGTAAATTTAGAAGTGTCCTTTTTCTATTCATTTCAGGTCAGTGATGATTCTGATGATATTGCTTAAAATTATAAATTAAATATGTAAGTAATTAAAATGGTAAGGTAAGATAACAAAACAATTCTCAGAAAATTTAAAATTCTACGGCCCGCCATACCGGGTGCGGTCAGTGATGCTATCGTTATAAATCATTTTCAGAAAATCAAATGCTATTGCTATTATTTTTCGTCGGAAATGAACTTAAAGTCGTTTTTGATTACTACGTAACGTCACAAGGGTAATGATCAGATAAACTGAAAGTTATATTATTTTATTCTATTCATACTTTCATAAACACAACGTGCACATAAAAGCGTATTTATTTAAAAAATATATATTCTGTCGTGTTGTTAAACCATTTTAAAATTATTTATTAATGCCTGCTAGCGTGATTCGAGCCCGCAATCTTCAGTGTCGTGGTTAGGCTACCTCATCCATCAATTGGCTGTCCAGCTGTCAAATTAAAAGATCTAAACCTAATTAAGTTATAATTTATATAAAACACGAATCATAAAAAAAAGATTACTAATTCTTTATCTGCTAAGGATGTCCATTAATACGCTTGTCAACGCAAAATTTACAACGTCATCTTATTTACATAGTCTGGTCTAGGGAGTTTTTTTTACAACTTAACATAGTGCAAAGCAAATAAAATAATTAATTTTATATCTAATTCATCGCAAAAACATCCAACTAGCTTGAAGATTAGAGTAAATATTTGCAAATCATCTGACAAAAATAACAACGGACATATTATGTAGAGTCTTGAGGCTATCTCTACAGACTCTACTTTTTCATTTTTACACTTTTGTGCGGAACCCTAAGTCCGCGACCGTTGCTTCATTTCAGTAAGACAGTGGGATCATTACAACGGAGCCACGGCAATGTCCCATTGCGTACCTTCCTCGTGTGTTAGATAATCGTCGCCGCCTCATGCATTGTGTGTCAGGCCACTAATCTAATTAAGTAACGTTTTAAGTAATAACGATGAATTCATGATGTTGTTTTTGTTACTTAAGAAAGTTAAAAGGTATGCGCTAGTGATCTGGAAACCTTTAGCATGACCTTTGAAAAAGCAGAAAGTTTTATAATTCATTAGCGACGAAATAGCAATTGCCAAGTGGCACTGAAATGTGAACATGTTATTTAACAAAAAAATTACCTTGTACAAACAAACAAACAATCAAATCTTTCCTCTTTATAATATTAGTATAGATAGATAGACTATTTTAACAAAAGGTTTCGGAGTTGTTTCAATGAATCTTAATTATCTTTTGTCACTCCGGGAATATTAGGTAAGAATGTAAACAAACTTTCTGTATAGTTTTATCTAATCTTTATTCTTTATTTAGTTTTGCTAAAATAGAGTTGCACTTCAATGTTTTTTTTTCGTATGTCTTAACTATTTACAAGAGTCCATTTAAACTCCTTTCCATTTTAGAAGTATTATTGTAATATTCATTATCATTATACATTTATGTCGGGCTTAAGGCTCAATACTCTTATTTCCCCTGTAGAAACTTCGTCAATCATAATTATTTAATTTCTCGACTTAGCGCTAGCGCTGCCACGCCCCTGGATTATGTATATGTCGCAAAGCGTAATACTCAGCGTTAGAGTGCGAAGTGGCTGTTCCAACAAACATTCTACAAGGCAATATGACAGGAAGGTTACCTACAAATACTTATTACAATGGGGAGGTACCTAATTAGTTTCATTTTAAGTATAATTAGGCTTGAGATTACGTTTTAAAATAAATTAATTGACGTTTGAAGAGATTAGCAATGACTCATTTACTTTCGAAGATTATTGTTCTCACGAAAAAATAGGTAACTAGCGTTCGCATTTGTATGAGATCGGATACCATATCTTTACTAATATTATAAAGCTGAAGAGTTTGTTTGTTTGGTTGAACGCGCTAATCTCAGGAACTACTGGTTTGAATTGAAAAATTATTTTTGTGTTGAATAGTCCATTTATCGAGGAAGGTTACAGGCTCTATAACATCATGCTACGACCAATAGGAGCGGAGCATCAAAGATTAACGCGGACGAAGTCGCGGGCACCAGTTAAACTTAAAAATACTTAAGTAGGTTAAAGCAGTGTTCCCTAAAGCGGATTGCGCATAACCCTAGTAATACATAAATAAATAAGTATAATATAGGAAAATCCACAACGATATAAAATTCAGGTGGCAAATATCTATGTTTTATGTGATCGATGTTATCGAATGTTGGGTTCCATTGAACTAGGAATTTTGGAGTTTCTGGGATAACATTATACCCCCTAATAAACTTGTAGTGCAGGCGGTTTTGGCGATAAAGGTCATTTTCATTTTTAGGCATTTTCTAGAGACACAGTTGTGGTTTGGTTATCTCCTCAGTAGCATGTATACTCGTATAAGTTCGTAAACAACTTAGAGATTAGAACTTTTATATCAATAAAGAAAAGAGTCAAGATTTGCATGTGCTTTTCTCGGAATTCTGGCTATATTCTGCAGATTTTACTCTGTTGTATCTACAATCACATAGTTCTGAATCATCATGACATCAGCTTATTTAAATATCTACATGTTTTAGTTTCAAGAGTTTATTTTTAATTTTCAGTAAATAAAAACACTACAACGTTTAATTAAGCAAGAACAGTACGAGTATAACACCGAGTTTATAGGTTTTGAAAACGCGTATCTATAATCTATTGTATTGATTGCATAGTGCCGTATGTTTTTATAAGTCATACTTTACACGTAATGCGATGAACGCTTGTGAGCTTATGCCTTTGATGTTGGTAAGGTTATCACGTTGTCCTAATGTAAGAGTACCGAGCGTTGGGCGGAGCCAGCGTCCGCCGCAGCTCCGAGCGGAACTCGCGGCGGAGGTCACAGCGAGCTGTGTTTATGGGCCGTTTATCAAATGCGTCCGCGCAAGGTCTCCGGCTCTTACAACTCGCCTCGTAACCGTGCACCGCTAATATAAAATACAAACGTAAACGCCTTATTTTCAAACATTTAAGACGACTTTTGCTCGCTTAAAACGCATAAGATGTTAGTTAATTTGGCTGGATATTATTGAGTGGCACTCTCAAATGTACATGCCTACTACGTAGATACCTACCTAAACGATACGAGATCGAAAGCTGTTCTCGATGTACTTCAGTATTGTTTCACTTCGATTTCCGACCTGAGTGCGGCCGCGTATCGTATGTTTGTTAAATGTAGGCTTCATTACGTTTGCTCGTGGACAAAGTCGTTTGTTTCTTTCGCTTCTTTTAAGCCTAGATGATTACTTTATGTAAATGTTGCCATAGAATTCTTTGGATTGAGCTGATTTTTAGGGTTCCGTACCCAAAGGGTAAAAACGAGACCCTATTACTGAGACTTCGCTGTCCGTCCGTCTGTCCGTCTGTCACCAGGCTGTATCTCACGAACCGTGATAGTAAGACAGTTGAAATTTTCACAGATGAAGTATTTCGGTTGCCGCTATAAAATCAGAATAAAATAAATATTTAAGGGGGCTCCCATACAACAAACGTGATTTTATTGCCGTTTTTGTAGATAATGGTACGGAACCCTTCGTGCGCGAGTCCGACTCACACTTGGCCGGTTTTTCAGAATCCAGTTGGATTTACCATAATCTTGAATTTTATAAAACCAAACCACAACATTATATTAACATGAGGCGTTGTAGAAAACTACGTGAATAAGAGTTTATTAAGGCATTGTAGCCTACGTAGGTACGAAACATTTATACCTACCCTACTTGTTTGTGGATTTTAGCTTCGGGTCTTCTTCACATGCTCTAATAAATTGTTAAATCCGAAAGTGTAGGTAGGTACATTAAGTATTGTGTTGTTTATGCTGTCTCATAAATAGGTACCTAATGAAACTAACGTTGCACTTTACGCTGCCATGGTCGTGGGCAAAAACTAAAACGTAACTTTAGGACCGGATAAACTAAGCCGTAGGTTCGCATCCGACAAGCGATTTCGACGAAAACCTATTGTTTCTCTAATGATGTAAAAGTATTACGGATTGCCAGTAAATTATTTTTACAAGCAATGATGAATGAAGGCGTTTGAATGTGAATTGCAATGAATGAGCCTTGTTTGACGGTGTGCGGATAACTTTGCAAGACAGTTCAGTACTTATACAACACCGCAATAGACGAAGATTTATGGGTCGTATGTTGCTATTGATTCCAGAGACGCAGTATTTACTTACTCAGACCATTAGCAGTGAGAAGTAGTTATGTAATAAGACGTTAAAATAGTTTTAGAGGTAATTTGTCAAAGTAAACCAATCTGAGACTAGGTAAGTAGGGAACGACTAAGATGAGTCTGATTTGGTGTTAATTTTAGGATTTTAGGTAAGGTTATTAACTGCTGCTTTACTCGAATAGCTAGTCCAAAAATCTGTTCCGTTAAAGAAATTAATTCAATATCATCACTATTAAATGATGAAATGAAAATTGAATCCGTCTCCGAGTAAATATTGTGGTAAATGATTGGAGCGGGAGCGATAGTAAAATATATTACATTTAACAATGATATGCAAATTGTTTTTGTTGCATCAAGATCCACGAAGCCTATATAAATTAGCGAGTCGGTTCGACAGCCGCTGTTGGTGTAAATTAGAGCAGCAGGTTGATACGCAAGACTTCAGAGGTTTACACGTTACGCAAGCCAACGTTCGAGTGGAGCGCAGTGGCAGTCGCACTCAGATGGAAATATCGATCACTATCTAATAGCCGCCGCGCGTGCGGTTCGACCTGCCCGCTACATGTCGTTACGACTGCTCCAGTACCTTATATGTATTGCATAGACTTTGTAAATTAATAGTGCTTTTCAAACGTCACTTTCGGCATTCGTCGCAATAACTACCGACATATGTAGCTTAAAAACCATTTCTCAATAATTAACGATCTGAGTACCAACCTTTGCCTTTTTACCAAGTTAAGCAATTAATATTTCAAGAATTTGTATTAATATTCTGGTCGCTTAATTTATGAATTCAATTAAATGTTTCGTATAATCTGACATTGAAATTTGTTTGTTTGGCTTTTTCTATGATATATTCTTGGATCCTGTGCTATCGGATTACTCTCTTATTTAAATTTTAGAATCGATTTTGCATTTTTCTTGGGTTGTAAAAGTCACTGAAAGAACAGCTGAAACAACAAGAGGATGAAATAACAGGTAGCAATGGCTAAACAATGCAACGACAGGTAAAAACTGAGAAATAATCGTTTTTCTCAATATTTGGAAATTAATTTTATACAGAGAGTTCTTATGAATACATAAAAACATTCCAATCTGTATAGCATATTGTCAAACTTTAATATTACTTGGCACAGACCGGCAGGGCGCGTGACGTAGCTCATTGAGCACTTGATCAGCCACCACCGATAATGTAGATTTATGATGTTCATCTGAGATATTATGTATGACTCATTCTCATTCACTCATTGACTACATTGACTATAAAGAGATGTATCCAATTTAATCTTACAAAATGATGTATCCCTGTGAGTTCCATAATGAACTAGCCATAGAATGTGACAAACATGGTATCCACCGAAGCTGACAGTATAACATTATATATGTATACGTATAAAGAGAGAGACCGAGGATAGTTGACACAGAGGAGAGTAGACACAACGTCGATTTTTTAGAACTTATTAACTGCTAGCAAGCTCGCAATAGCGCGTGTTTGATAGCTCGAGACTTGAACTAAAAAACGCGCGCTATTGCGAGCTCTCTAGCAGTTAATAAGTTCTAAAAAATCGACGTTGTTTGTACTCTCCTCTGTGTCAACTGTCCTCGGTCTCCCCTAATAACTATGTACCACACTACGTTTGCTCTGAAATGTACACTTAGGAGCTTAATTAAATCTCTATCCAAATATTGTGAAAGAAAAGTGTATTCTGCCAATGTTCCTATTATTGACATAACTGTAAAACAAAAGACTGACGCCTCACGAGAAAAGTTATTCAATGTCGTTGCATACTTTTATTTCATCCTTTACTGAGTGATTGGATGACGGAAAGGAGAACGACAGAGACGCAATTAATTGAATTTATCGCTTTCGCTGCGGCAATTAGTTTAACTTTCAATTAACCATACATGTATCGGATTAAATTGACATATCGTGTTAAGGTGACAAAATTAACAAAATAGAAAATAAAGTTAGAATAAATTTCTATATTATTATTTAATAGGGCAGCAGACAGCGGAGGCCTTTGATGCCATTTTAAAAATCTGGTTATAACCACCTTCAGCATGAATAACGGCCGCTAGCTAACATTTTCTTATAAAATGAAGTGTGAAATAGATAAGCTGAACTTGACAAATAAGCAGTGTAAACTGGCAGTCAATTGAAATTGCAAACAATGTAAACAAACCTTGTATTTAAATTGTCTTTAATTTCCATTTTCCCTCATCAAAAACTGCTAAATCCGTGTGTTATTTAATCAATACTTACCACAACACTATCCTAAACCATTAATACAATAAACAAGTGCTAGAATATGGATATTTCATTAAATTGTTTATTTACATTGTTCGCAATTTCAATTGACAGCGATTTTAATGAATTTCTTTTTAAACGGCAATCTCAGAATAGAAACTTTTTCTTTTCCGTTGCAAACTTTTTTGTTGGTATTTGTTCTAATTTAAAGATGGTTACATTTGTTTGGAACATTGGATGAATGCAATTTTCTTTTACAATATGTGGATAGATATTTAATTAAGCTCCTAAGAGTACATACATTACGGTGGATACCATGTGTGTCACATTCTGTGGCTACCTAGTTCATTATGGCACTCGCAGGGATACATCATTTTGTAGGATTAAATTGAATACATCTTTTTGTAGTTGACTGTACAGTTGAAGAATTTGAATCGCGTGTATTACACCGTTGATTCTTTTCATGTCAAATGTCATCACCACCTCCTTATTAATTACGAGTATGATTGTAACATTCACTGTGAAAAGGTCTCACACTTCTCAATATCACTCTTCAATTCTATTTATTTTTATTAAATTAATATAATAGTTATAAAAAGCCCGATTTCCAATTTATAATAAATAAAACCGTGCAACATCGTTCTTGTCAGTTCGGTTTGGTTACAATTAAATAGATAACCAGAGATCCTTCATGACCGTTATGAAGTTTTAATTTTCTTACGGGGACATGTTAATGACATTAATATTTGAATTGGAGACCGAAATAAACTAAAGCTATGGCTGCTGCTGGCGTCAGATTGTGCATGTTGTGTGACCTAGTGATAGAGAAAACAAATTATTAACATGTAGGTATGTTGCGTAACATCTTTGGGGCGAGAAAAGTTCAATGTCCTATTAAATAATAAAACCACTTTTTAAAACGTGTTATATTTACTTGTTCTTTGACAGCAATGAAAACAGCCCATTTAATTTATTTTTATCTTTGCTCATTACTCACTTTGCTCATACGTATGTTTTATCATTAATTCTAAATAAGCTTGGCGTCACCCCGCATTATTTACACTATTTAAGTATAGGTAGGTAACGGTCAGTCGTATCACAAATTTACTGCGATACCACTTGTTTACATTGAACGAAATAGGTATGCTGCACTACAGGGCCCAATTGCATAGTTGCAATGGCTGATAAAATTACAGGATAGTAAACTTTTAAACACATAAGTACAATATTATAAAAGATGATAACACATTACATTAATGAGTTTAATAAAAGCTAAGATTTTTATGTAGGTACTTATTGCAATGGAATAATTTCAAGGTGGCCCTATTTAAATTGTGCTTTCATCTTATGGTGTGATCCATGGGAAATGCTGAAAATTATATACGATTAATTTGACAGCTTAAGCTCTAGTTAGTTTTGTATTATCAAGGACTATTGTAGGTACGGTACGGTACATAAAATGATGTCATACATAGTTGACATTCTTACTTGCACTCGACTTATACTAATTGTTTACAAACACTTTGCTAAGGATTTGTTATGTTAATATGGCAGTGTTCAGTGGCTCAACAATTTATTGTCAGTGGCCGTAGGTAGGTAGGTACGTTAGGGCGGAAGTAAACAGAACATCCAGAAATCCTATCAGTTGTTCAGCGCGTATGGAAGAAGCTGAGGTGAGACAACGATGTTAGATGTGATAGAATTCAAGTACCTATACTTGTCAGTTGCGGAAAATGCCTGGAAGATGGCTTGTCCTGGTAAAGACCCCCCACAAAGTAAACACGTCCAGAAACTGTGGGACGACCCTATTTGCCATCAAGTTCACGCCTATCTTCTAGATACCTGCTCGTCATCCTCGGAAAAGGCTCGTTTGCTGGCCTCGTCTGAGAAGGAGTCTGGTTTTTGGCTCCAAGCCTTCCTATCAAAAAATTATACAACAATTCTTTTAGGTTGGCTGTAGGTCTGCGTTTAGGAGCAGAGATTTTGGTGCCCCACGTTTCCCTGCGGAACATCTGTTGATAGTCTGGGCCACCACGGACTCTCTTGTAACAGAAGTGCCGGTCGCCTGTCACGCCACGCCTGCCTCAATGATATCATCCGCCGGGCTCTTTCTAGCGTAAATGTGCCGGCTATGTTGGAGCCTCCCGGCCTTGCTCGTGACGATGGAAAGAGACCCGACGGTTTGACACTCATACCTTGGCAAATGGGCCGGCCTCTTATCTGGGATGCAACATGTGTGGATACCCTAGCGCCGTCCCATTTAGCTTCATCATCACTCAAGGCGGGCGGGGCAGCAGGCTGAATCAGCAAAACGCCGCAAATACGCAGGGCTTTCAAGAGACTACGTATTTGCAGCTTTTGCTGTAGAAACCTTAGGTCCGTGGAGCACGGACGCTCACAAACTATTTGGCCAAATAAAACATAAATTGTTCGAAATTACCCGTGACCATAAGGCTGGTGCATTTCTCGCCCAACGTATTGGCATCACAATCCAGCGCGGAAATGCTGCCAGCCTTATGGGCACTCTTCCGCAGGGACAGGACTTAGGCGAATTGTATATATAGATAGGTTATTTTTAGGTTAGTTTTTTTTTATTATTATTATTATTGTTCATAGTATCTATATATTGTCAGTAAGACAATAAGGGTTTATTGAAATAAAACTGGAACCTAAGTATGTACACTTCATCATCCATAAGATCTCGTAAAAAAGTTTCTCGTTTGTAGGTAGTAGCACGATCTAATCATCTAACGCTCTGAAGATTGCTCTCAAATGATTTGCTATTGCATGGTATTTCTTCTACCTTATTTTAGTTAAATGACACTTGAAATAACATTATGTTAGTGTTATTAGCTATGTTGGTATTAGTAAGGTGTTGAGCTATCCCTAGCTAGCGATCACCTATTGATTAATGAATGATTAGTGTCGATGAATCATAACATAATTGGAATATGACGAGCAGCTGGGGCGCCCGCACCGCCCGTTCACCGCCTTCGGATAAATACATCATGCGAGTATCTGTATCGAGGAAAAGAGTTCCCCGTGGTGAAAGTTCCAAGTGGACATTTAGCGAAACGCCCGGTTTCACAATGTGCTCTCCAAGTGTTTCGTAATAAAATACCAGGGAAGGCATTTTATCAAGTGCGGCGAAACGAGGCTAGTTGGTGGTAACTCAGCGAGCGGGGACAATTTCAGTAATTGTCTTTGATGCAAATTCCTTAAACAATTTCTGCTATAAATACTGCGTGTTTTTGTAATGGAGTCGGGTGTTAAATGTCTGCCTTGACCGAGTAAAGCACCGCGACCCTGCACTATCTCGAGAAGATATTAACAATAAGTACCAACTCTATTGTTCATATTTTTTCTCATAACAACAAGGGCAGAAAGTTAGGCTCTCTATCTGCAACAAACATCTCATTGATCAACTCTCTGATAATTATCTTGATGAATCTAAATTATTTTGCAATAGTTTTACTTCCATATAAAGAGCGCGCGAGCGCTTACCTATATGTAAGTGTGTAGATATTTTACAATAGGTTTTTGAGACCGCGTAAAAACATGTTCATTACTTCCTTAATATCCATATCTTGCTTGACATAAAAATAAAATCTGGCTGAAGTGTAGTGGGGCTTAACCAACCCTTTACTTTTGTATATCGAAATATAGAAGTTATTTTAATTTAATAATCTCACTTTTGTAACTTAACTAACCTCTCTATTTTAACTTCTATTAATGGAAGCCTCTGTAAATGAGACAGGTATTTATTTATACCTGGATATCGACCCGTTATAAGTGGTTGACCAATAAAAGTGACCTAAAATTTCGGAGCCTATTGGATTGTTTGTTTGTTTGTTGCAAACAAACAAACAAACAATCAAATCTTTCCTCTTTATAATATTAGTATAGATAGATTTAAATAGACCTCATCTTCGCTTTCCAGGCGTGATTGTAATCAAGCGCAAGCCTATACGTATATTGTATATAAAAAATAAGACATATGGTTTTAGTTGACCATCCACATTTATACGTTTATTTATTAGACCCTTCTAGAAATAAGTGGCTGTCTAAATCTCAAAGTTCCTCAATTTTTTCCTGGAGTATCATTTTGAAAACACCTTTCTAACAGCCACCCGACTAAATTAACAAGCGTTATTATTTTTTAACCGACTTCAAAAAAAGGAGGAGGTTCTCAATTCGGTTGTATGTTCTTTTTTTTAACGTGTGTTACCTCAGAACTCTGTCATTTATGAACCGATTTGGAAAATTCTTTCGTTGTTTGAAAGCATATGCTTCAAGGTTGGTCCCGTTGTTACCAGAATCCAGTTCTGATGATGGGATCCATGAGGAATTGAAGGAACTCTTCAAAAGTTCAAGGGAAATGATTGCGATTTTAGTATTTTCGGTGACAAATCGAGCATTTGCATTCAGAAAGTGTCATTTGGTAAACTAGATCTGATGAAGAAGACCACAGATGGCCAACGGAACTCCTCAACGGGTCAAATCTTGCAAGTTGAATTTGACTCACTTCCCGGTTTCTGATTGAGTTCATATTTTACATACATGTGTAAATCAGGTGACAATGCAATATTATTGTGACTTGGAGCTGATCTAATGATGGAGTTGGAAGGTGGCCATAGGAACTCTGTAATAATCATTCAATCATTTGAATCGTCTTGACGAGTAGTGCCTAGATGGTAACCAGGGTCTGACAATGAAGTTGGATGGTGGTCACCACAATAAGAACTCCGTAGTAAAACGACATAACCCCATCAAGTTTGGTCTCGTTTGATTCGTCTTGATGAGTACTTTGGTAACCAGAAGCAAAAAGTACAGTCAGTAAAGAGTGCCAGTCGATGCCATTAGAAACAACTAAAAAGCAAAAAAAAAATTTAAATAAAAAATAAAACCACAATAAGCATGAAAATATTTTTCTACTAATCTGTTTGAAGTCGGTGCCTCAGCACGAGCCAGCAGGAGTGGTAGAAGCCCTATAGATAGGGTTGCCATACGTCCCGGTACGCCGGGACATGTCCCGGTTTGAAGCATGGTGTCCCGGCGTAATCCAATAAGCAAATTGTCCCGGTTTAAAAATCATAGCTATTTAATAGAGGGCTGGACTTGGTAAACAGTAATATACCTACAATAAATGCGACTAACTAGCTAGACTAATCGTACGTGGATATAACGACGTAAGCGCTTCGTAAAACTATAATTTTTTTATCAATATTTTGTAAAATTATCAGAATTAACACATGCAACGGCAGCGTATGCTGCACGCTGCGCTCGTAGCCGATAACGTGCATTTTCGCATATGAAGCGAAAAGCGCCAACGAACAGAAAACCCGGCTGGCGGGTCGCTGGCATTGAATAGCCGTGTTAAAAGTTATTTTGTGTTTAGACAAGAACTAAACCTTTAAAGTTACCTATTGTTGTAATAAAAGTTTATTTTTAGGGTTCCGGAGCCAAAATTGCAAAACGGAACCCTTATAGTTTCGTCATGTCCGTCCGTCCGCGGCTTATCGCAGTGGCTATTAGTGCTAGAAAACTGTAATTTTGCATGGATATATATAGCAATGACCCCGAGAAAGTGATAACATAAAATGTAAAAAAAAAAATTTTTAGACGTAAAGTGGGGGTGATTTTTTTTCGTCTAACTTTATAGTGTGGGGTATTGTTGGATAGGTCATTTAAAATCATTACGGGGTTGTGCAGACGATATATAGGCTATAGATAGTAGAGGTAACGCCACCAGAGTTGAGGCCACGCACTCAACCACATCTCATGTTGTATGACAGCGGGATTTTACAAGAGATGTGGTTGTGTGCGTGGCCTCAACTCTGGTGGCGTTACCTATACCTACTATGTAGGTAAGTTAAATTACTAGGTTCACTCCTGCTGGCTCGAGCTGAGGCACCGACTTCAAACAGATTAGTAGAAAAATGTTTTCATGCTTATTGTGGTCGGTTCAATTTTTATTTCCAAGTTTTTTTGGGTGTTTTTTGAAGGCGGTTTTATTTTTTATTTAAAATTTTATTCCTAAAACATTAAATTTTCAAGGTATTAAATTCAACTGGCCCAAAAATTACATATGTGTTTTAAAATTCAAGGCTTGGCTAAGCACCATTACCTTTTAGAGGGAAGTATTTTTTGTCTTTATATAAAAGGAAGTAAGTATAAATATATCTACTCCAAAATGTCTACCAGCTCTTGAACTACCTATTACCAAGTCAACTAAACTAAAGAAAAGAATAAATAGGTGTTATGTGAAATAAGACAACGTAAATACATGTTTAACATCAAGAGCTCGAGAGGTTATTAAACAGATTCATGTACCTAAGTCTAAAAACCCATAAGTACAAATTAGCTTTTTTTTAAACAAACTAGGAAGGTACCTTTACTTAAACATTGATAAAAGGTGATTTGAAGAAAACTATCATAACAACACTTAGTCTATAATTTAAATAAATAGATAAAATTAAAAATGTAGGTACAAAAAAATATTCAATAACATTGTAATAGAAACAAACCTATACGTATCTACCAAAGTTAGTTACATCCAACAACCGCATTAAGAATGATTGACATGAAATAACTAGTTCTGTGAGCATTACATATTCATAATCATAATTGTTTATTAGGTCGCCAATAGGGATTTAATAATCCGCGCGGCCGCTCCGAAAATAGAAATATTGGAGCGACTGCGCCGCCAGACCACCTTGTTACATTTTAGTCAATGGAGGTTTTTACTATTTTAAAGTTACCGTTTTTAGCAACACTTGATTACAGAAAATACTACTACACTTCGTAATTACAATTAAGTTTTCAATATTTTAGGAAATATCTTTTAGTTTACTTTAGCTAACATGTAATACATAGGTACCTAGTTTTTATTAAGTATGTTAAAAGTTTCTCGGTTGCAATTGGAGACGAGTATTTTTTTTTATTTAGATAGGCCCCTCTTTCCCATTCCCACTGGGCCCATGGACGATGGGGCCACTTAGTGGTTATAAAAAATAACAGTTTAATAAATTAATGTAGATTTTGCTGTTATCTACTACATTTGTTGGTTATAGTTCCTGGGGGCCTTTATCCTAAAGTGCCCAGAGCCCCTGATGGTAGGTTAAAGACGACCCACTGTGAAGATCCTGTACATCTATTTTAAATAAGTAGGTACTCTCCGGCACAAGACAGTGTGAAATGCCTTAGAATATTAACATCATTCACCATGTTTGTACTAGGTAGAACCTTAAGGCTAGAAACAGTGCTCGACCGACGGTCAGCGCTGACCGTCGGTCGAGCACTGTTTCTAGCCTAACACTATAATGGATACCGGCAACAACGACAAGGAAGAAATTGTGGCATTTTGTTAAGAATGCTGAGATATTTGCGTCACGTTTGCATTAGGTAGGTACGTTAAACTGGTAAAGGGTTAACTCGATATTCTAATAACTTTGACGTGCAATTTAAATGCGGCCAGAAAACAAGCTTAGCGTGGATAAACATTGTTACATACCATACTGGCCGGGCCGTAGTCCAGCGCAGCATGTAGGGCACGTTGAGTTGCGTAACGGCGTCAATAGGAAAATAATTAAATTAGATAAGTAAAAGCATGAGGTCTAAGACAAGACCATTGAGTCGCTAATGTGTTAACGTTATTTGAAAAAGTCATTATCATTATGTATTAGCAACACCTATACTCCAAAGCGGCTCAAATAATCCCGTACCTATCAACTAAATGAAATGTCTATGTGATTGTATGTTCATTAAATTATTTTAAGATAATTAAGTCTTTCTTATTAACATATTTTCACAGTTAATGTTACCAGTATTTACCCATATTTGTCTATGTACATATTAACATAACTCGAGTACATGTACTATAACTAAGTCATCGCAGCGTATATACGTCCCACTGCAGGGCACAGACTCCTCTCAGAATGAGAGGGCTTGGGCCGTAGTTCCCACGCGGGCCCAGTGCGGATTGGGAACTTCACACACACCATTGAATTTCTTCGCAGGTGTATGCAGGTTTCCTCACGATATTTCCCTTCTCCGTAAAGCTCATGGTAAATCACAGATGTAATTTCGCACATAAATTCTGAAAAACTCAGAGGTGCGTGCCGGGATTTGAACCCATGACCCTCTGCTTGAGAGGCCATAGATCAAACCACTAGGCCACCACGGCTTCACTAAGTATTGACGATAAAAGAAGTTGCGAAGTTTCAATAAATGCGTCCTTATGCTAAGCACAGACATCCGATGTACTCAATAGCAAGGTTTTAGACGTTGCTCAGGTTTGTCACGAACTTTGTGCAAATCGTCTTTTTTGGCCTTGCGAAGGCATTTGTTGGTCAATACGGGTACAGTCGTAGGGAAGTAAAGTGTTTTTAACTAGAGCCAAAAACTAGTTGAATAATACCTACGCCGGATGGTGTCTTTAACTAGATTCAAACCTAAGAAACTCTTTAAGTTTTCTGGGAAAACGAGGTAGGTAAGTACATTTTTGTAGGCGCAATTCGATGGCACGCGAGTGGAGCTCGGCTTGCGCAATACGCCGGCGTGGCTGCGGTTAGGGTTGCCATACGTCAGAATTTTCGACCCTTCGGCAGGCCTGACACTATGAAATTGATTTTCGAACTCGTATCGTGCCATTCTGTTTACGCTAGGGCAGCGTTTCCCAACCTTTCGTTTGACTCCTAGGAAATCAAGCACAGTTTTCCCGAACCTCCTTAATAAAGTAAACAGCAAAAAAAAATCGGATTAAGTATTTATTTTAGTTATTACAGATAAAAAATAGGTAAGTACTTATATTATAACTGTTTACCGCGGACCCCCATAAATATACTCGCGGACCCCCAGGGGTCCGCGGACCCAGATTGGGAAACACTGCGCCAGGGTATTAAACAAAAGAGTGAAAGGGATGGCACGATAAACTTAGAATTTGGAAATTTCGTAGTAGCCCCTCAAGATTGCGGCCGGACGAAGCAAGTAACAGGATTTTTAAAAATTACCTCATTCAAAAAATGTAAATATGAAATAGATGTTTTCATGATACATTTATTACAAAGTTTCACAGTTTTAATGAATGAAATGATTTAATGAATGATGAAAATGTAAGTAGTAGGTAAATAATCAACAAAATCTTTCAAAATAGTTTAAGATAGTATAAATTAAAGAGATTTCAATATTTTTTTTGCTTAATACTCTAGTTACTCTACTTCTGCTGCAGACTTGGAATCAATTTTTATTTTTCAAAAGAGGGCTATCAGAGCGATATATAACTTAAGGACACGCGATTCTTTAAGATCTTTTTTTAAAGAAATAGGTATCCTAACCCTGCCGTCGTTGTATATATTTGAAATAATCATGTATGTAAGAAAAAACATATGTGATTTTCCCACTAACGTCGATAAGCCAAAGGTTACTAGAAACACAGGGAAGCTTAAAGTTCCATCTTACAGACTGGCTAAAACTAAAAAGTCGTTTCTGGGAAGATGCATACGTTTTTATAATAAAATTCCGAAAACAATAACCGAACAAACTGATACAAAATTCAAATCCATTGTGAAGAAGACATTAATATCTAAGGCGTACTATAAAATTAATGACTATATCATGGACAGGGATGTTTGGAAATAATTCCGATCCGCATTGGCGATCTCTAGTCTCAAATAGCGTATCTACTGTGTTAAAAAATTTAATTGTATTAAATACTTTAGATGTATGTCATTTAATAACAATGTAGATCTGATTGAAAAAAATATACCTTGTTGAGTTTCTTGCCGGTTTCTTCTCAACAGGGTTTTTTCCGAACCGGTGGTAGATTTTTCGACGTTCATAGGAGCATCAATTTGATGCCTAAATTGAATAAAGAATTTTGACTTTGACTTTGACTTTGACTTTACATTCAACCCATCTTACGTTAAAAGTAACTAATGTCAAGACTTTTTGGGTGATGTCAGGAATTTTATCAGGATTTTTTAATTTTTGCATTCGTCGGGTTACATACAACCAAAACTCACTAAGTACACTTTTATGAAAATGCTCTTTTTTGGGCAGAAGGTCTTGTTCTTTTACATTTTAGCTACTGTCAAACTCCATTCGGCAGTAAAAACTCACTACTGCATATAAGGGATAAGGGTCGTCCACTAACTTTACAGGTGCAACTAAAATCAGCGTGGGTATACTAATTTACTCCCAATTTTAGAAATCGCTTGCCGAAGCCAAATTTCGATGAATCAGAACGAAGTGATTCATAGGCTGATTAAGATTATTTGATTAGTTTTACAAGACAAAATAAGTTTTCATGCTAAATTAAATTTTAATAAAATCAAACATTTTCCATAGTAATTTTTCACTACATACACTCTTTCTCTCGATTCACGGCAGCTAAAAGTCAGTATCCTCAATAACCATTAAACTATCGATAATATTGTCTAAATTTTCTTCTTTGTATATCTGCAATAATTCTAACTATTGAAATAAATACTTAAATTAAAATAGGATCCGTTTTCCGTTTCCGATTCCGTTTTTAATTTTAAAAAAAAACGGTTTTATAAAATAAAAAAAAAATAAAACACGTTTATCTCCGTCGCGTCAATTTGGTACTTAGTGAGTTTTGGTTGTCACCCGACCATAATAATATATGTCAACCCTAGCTCCGGTGGCCGGCGCGGCGTTGGCAAACAACCGCTGTCCTGCCCACTGATCGGCCACGGGAAATATTTACATACACACCGTCGTTGTTATTTACATGCTTGCCGACCGCTAACTGTTTCACTTAGGTACCCCATCATCTACTTGCAGCTTACAGACTTGCTAGTCTATTCAATACGGCTAGATAACTTAGTGGTCAGAGAACCTTGCGAGTTGTCACTGATTTGATTACATTAAGAATAATTGTTATCAAGTCGGAAATTTAATGTTTTTTTATGTATCTACATACATTCTTATATGTCACACATTCCCGTTACTTACCTACTAAGTCCAGTACTTATCCAGAGCTTTGTTAAATCTGGGATTAGGTCAATTGTCCCATGATATCCATTTTATTTATTTACAAGGTACAAACATTAAAATATAATCGTTATAGTGCGAGATATTTTTAAACATAATTAAATGCATGTATGATAAACATGTCACAACCGAGATGTAATTTAAACGAAAACGACCTCGTTTTATTTTAAACATCGAAACATTAGTCCAATCGGTTGAATGATATTTAGATTTAACGCAACATAAACCACATAGATTACCATATCTACTGCAGAAGTTGACAAAACGATCGGGTCGGTCACGGTATTAAATAATAGATTAATATTAATCTTATAGGTACACGAACTTTGAACTCGAGTTAGGTCAAAATTTTTTTCACATTTATGACCAGTCTAGTTTAGATTTCGCGATTGAAAGCTTCTCCGGGCTCCCCATAAGTAAGAAGTGTTGAGTTGAGTTTATGTTCAATTCTTGGCTATTAGGAGTGGTGAGGTGGTCTGAAAAAATAGACTATCTTAGCAAAAACATATTCTATGTAAACAAACATAAATTAAAAGATAACGACATTAATGTCAATTCTGCAAACATGTTTGCATAGGTCAACCTACACGTATTTTAAAAGTTTAATTTTATTATTATAAGATTCCATTACTCTTCAAGTATGTATTTAAATTTATAAACATATTCATCAAAACACGTAAGAAATATGTGTCATTTATTTATAAAATTAATTAATAGTATCATTGAAACATATCGTAGCCATAAATTTGTCATGTTGAATGTGTAACGGTGGCACCACACACGACACAATGACCTAAACCCGATTATGAATAGAGAAGTGAAGTTCTACCGTAACTCTCACGCCACCTCTATTTAATTTTGCTTTTAAATTAACAGTCATTAAGCTGGCTCATTAGGCCTGACTTATTCCATTGTAATTGCACAGAACCGGCAGCACAGCAGCAGAGAAGAGTATCTACGTAAACTATACAGAACTGCTAAAATTAAGTATGTAAGTAGGTAGTTTACATGTAAGTCAAAGACAATGAAACATTGATCAACCCGAGATGTTAGCAAAGACACCTATAATAATTATATAACTTGGCCTTACATTTATATGAGATGTTAGATAACGCGCTAGTGGATTCCCAAACCTTTTGAATTTAGGAGTCGTTTTATTTCATTCATTGTCGTATACTGCAGTAATTATGTACAATTTAAATTAATATACATCTAAAGTGATAGTAACTACTTAAACAACAGATTAATTCCTGTTTAAACGTGACGTACCTACCTACTTCATTCTTTTTACACGCTTTATATTAGCTTCACCTGTATGTTTGTATGTTATTTACTCTAAACGATCCAATAACATGATTAGATTAGGTAATCAGTTTCTTACAGACCCTGACGATACAAAATAAAGCTGTTTAAGAAATCGAACATACTTATCAGTAAATCTAATTACTGATTCTAGAAAATTCTTATAATGTAACTTAGTCGAAAGATATTTTCTGTACATTACTTACGTAGCAAAAAAGGTAATGCTTACTTAAATGGTGCGCCGTGCAAAGCTACAATTAATAATTGTAACGATTACTGCTTCCGCAACTTGATTGAGTTACTTTAACATTGTCGTGTTAAATGCACGCGTAATTTAATTTGTTTCTAACAACACTTATTTGTATATGGAAGGAAGAAATAAAAACGTAACTAGATGTTATTATCGGCGCTTTACTGTTTTATTACAAAGTATAAAATTTAAATTATGATTGTCATTATGTGCAGGCATCTAGGAAAAAATAACTGCATTATTTAATCGTATTGTATCGAAAATTAATTCACTAATTACAACATTGTTTAAAGCCCTTCATACAAACATGTTGCATGACATACAGTTAATGTATGGGTGTGATTATTAATAAGTATTACGTATAAATAGGCACGTTATTTTTTAACAAAATAAAACCACGGCCACACTTTAATTTTCATTTGGATGAGCCCTTAAGGGCTGCAACCAAAAAGATAGGTTTATTTAGTCATAGGTCGATTCCCAGGAGCTAGCACGAATAAATTGAACGACACGATTGCTTACTGTTCGATTGATCGATGACTTTTTACTGCGTATTACAACATAGGATTTCATTACTGATTGCGGATTTAATGCTACGGAGCATATTAAACATAATATAACGTCATATCTGAATTTACCAAATATTATATATAAATATTTTTTTTTTTCTTGCCAGTGTGTGTACTCTTTGTGTTTTGCAGACGTGTTAAATCTATGTAACAACTGAAACGCGAAATACGCGAATACAAAACACAAATCGAAGATAGGACGAGCTAACCAATGGTGTAGACAGAAAAAACAAAAAAAAACCGTAACTTAATAAAGTAGCTAGCTAGACCATACTATTCAAAGTATCAACATATTTTTTTACGTATGACCAACATGGCTATATTTGTTTGGAAAATCTTGACCGTTTTAGAAGCGGATATATGTGATAAGTGATACTAGAGCAGCGGGCCGTATTTAATTGATTGGTTTGCCTCGGTGCGAAACAGAAAACGGGCGTAATTAGAGTCCGTTAACAGACACATGCCATGTAAAACGTTATTACTTATGGTTATGGCCCTTATTCCATTCTACTATCACGTGAGCTTGGTATGAATATGGCTTTGAATCTATGATGGTGTTTACAAATAAATGTTAGGATATATGTACCTACCTATGTAAAATTTTAAAAATAAAAAGTGGATACTTGATCGTGATCAACCCTACGCAACTCTGTAAATACTATACAAGTCCTTTATCACAGTATTTACGTGAAACATTCACATTTTTGTTTTTTAATTAGCATCTGGAGTGCTAGTAACCCACATCTCACACAACAGTAATAAAAACAAAAGGACACCATTAACGGAGTTGGCAAAAGTTGGTCCTGATTACGTATCTCTAGAATCACTATGTATAAATAAATATGTTTGTAGGACACTATAGCGAAGTCATTAACAAATTTATAAGTCGTTACCTCATATTTATTGTAAAGAGAACATCTAATATATAAAAATCTCGTGACACGGTGTTTGTTATCGTTTTGTGCGAACTTTGAAACGGTTCGACCGATTTTTATGAAACTTTTTTCTCTATATTAGGTAGGTCTGAGAATAGGTCGTAGGCTATTTTTTAGGCCTACCCCTATTCTTCGCGGACGGAGTCGCTGGCAACAGCTAGTCTAATATATAAAAATCTCGTGTCACGGTGTTTGTTATCGAACTCCTCCGAAACGGCCTGACCGATTTTAATGAAACTTTTTTATCTGCATTCGGTAGGTCTGAGAATAGGTCGTAGGCTATTTTTTATATCTACCCCTATTCTTCGCTGACGGAGTCGCGGGCAATTTCTAGGAGATGAAAAATAATTTTCTAAAATGAATTAAATATCGGAATACGAGGAAAACTTCTCAACTGGATTGAGGCATTTCTGCGATGCAGAACGTTTCGTGTGAGAATTGGTGAGACACTGTCGGAGCAGCCAGAGATACACAGTGGAGTGCCGCAGGGCTCCGTTCTTGGACCTGTGCTGTACATAATATACACATTCGACTTGCCTTGTTCCTTGCATTGCAGCATTTGCACTTTTGCCGACGACACTAAGATATTTGCAAACCCGCTACTTGAGTTCGACCGACTTCAGAATGATTTAAACACTATAGCTAAATGGTCAAAGAAATGGCTCATTAACCTGAATGCTGAAAAATGCACTGTGTTACATATAGGGAACTTAAATCCACATTTAACCTATAACCTCGAAGAAGCGCAACTTAAGTCAGTCAAAGTGCAAACAGATTTGGGAATTAAAGTAACGGATGACCTTAAATGGGAGGAGCACATAACAGGAATCACCAAAAAATCTAAATCTATGATCTACCTCATTAGGAAAGCCTTCGGAGTTTTGACGCCAAAAATGATACTCAGCATATACAAATTATATATAAGGCAAATTTGGAGTACGCTTTTCAAGTCTGGAGTCCCTATTTTGATAAAGACATTAAACTACTCGAGAATGTCCAACGCAGTTTCACTAAAATACCGAGACAATTAAAGAATAAATCATATGAGGAGAGACTGCAGGTGCTAAAACTCACGACTTTAAAGGAGCGCAGAGATCGTGGCTATTTAATAGAAACCTATAAGATACTTACCGGACATTACAAACTACAGGAGTTCCATAACTTGTTCAAGCTTAATAACAACAGTCGCCTGCGAGGCCACCAATTTAAACTATCTACTGAACGATCTTACAATAATCCTCGCAGACATTTCTTGTGTAACAGAGTGGTCAAGACATGGAACAAACTACCAGAACATAAAGTCTCAGCACTGAATGTTAATCAATTTAAAAACCGATTAGACCAACACATTAGCAGTACAAAGAATACTTGACTAAGGAACAGCTAGATACAGGCACCTATCAGTTGCCCTCAACTGCCTGCCTGATAATATAAATAATAATAATAATATCAGGTACCTACTTAACAAGAAGATATTTGGTAATTGTTGAACTACTCATATCAAAGTTAAGCTTCAAGTTTTGTGTTTATCTGCACTAATTTTTACTAACTTGTCTGATAGCTTGGGCTTTTTGTCTACTTTAGAACGCGTGCAAAATACTACCGGGAGCAAGTATTTTGCCTATTTAAAATTCTAATAGATAAATTAACTACCGAGTTTTAGTTAGGGTTCTGTGCGCAAAGAACGTCTGTCTATTTTGTCTTTCAGTCTGTCCAATCTATATAATAAACGGCGCTATATTTTGAGCTTTCGTAACATTAGTAAAGTTTTTATGGCATAATACACATATACGTCGTGAAGTGATAAGTAGTAATAGCAAATCTACCAAACAATAAAAATTTATAAAGGAAATATAAGTGTTCTGGCAAACTTTTTTCTGTATTTTTTTTACCTAAATAACATAACCGACACAAGCGTCAAACTTAGTATAATTCGAGAGGAAACTGAAAAAAAATAACAAATAGATCCAAAAGTAGGTACCTACTCAACAAAAAAAACAAGGATTTTGATATGGATCCTAAATTTTGGAATAAAACAACAATTGGCTAAACGGTTTTCCGGACAATTAATACAACTAACAAACAAATACAATCGCTCCAAAGCGATAAAGTCCCCCATTACTATTACTTAACTTCCATGTACAAATTTATCTATATTGTCTTCTACATTTAGTGTAGAATAAAGAGCTCTTATATTGTACAATTATAGGAACCTCGGCGACGGAGTCCTACAAGCACTTGCCCGGTTCTTTCTTATCTAGAACGTAATCCAAATTGAAATGTCGGTCTCCTACAAAAATATTAACCTTCAAATGTTTGTCTTATTTCCTTGTTGGCAAATTGAGAGCGTATAGATAGGACACTTTTTATCTTGTGCCATAGGCACACATACTCAGTGATAATGATAATGCAAATTTATTGAGAAATATAATTTAATGGGCTATAACCGTCAAAGGTATAATAATCATAAACAATTTATAAAACTAACAAACTACTGGCGATGACAAGAATTCCGCCCGCGGCCAATTGTGGATCCACCAAATTTTTAAGCGGATGTTCAAATGCGTGAATAAGTCAATAACTAATAAATTAAAATATTGTGCAAATATTTCAATGGTCAACCTATTTAACACACATTTGTAAATAAGATACAGTTTGACTTTTTATATGATTCTGCAACTTTGGCTGTAACTGTAGCACCTGTCAAGGGGCGTAAAATTTAATTAATTAATTAGATTTGCACCAGGAGTATTGAAGTAACCTGGAATACTGAAGACTGAGAAAGGCTCATCTGAAAAATAGCTCCACATTTTCGTAGGTATTTTAAATTTGTAAAATAAAATTTAAACTACTTAATTCCTGCTTCAGAGATTGCTGTTTAATTTACAGGAAATAAATGGATACCATGAATTTTAGGATATAGTTGGTGTAAGATTAGTTTAGATAGATAGTATCCCTATTATTAAACTTCTAACACGCTGAATAGCTACCACTGCTACGCTACTATTTACAAAACTGATTTGTTCTTCGAAACTTTGTTTACAAAAATTAGTTTAAGTAAGTACTACATTTTTTCTTACAAATATAAACAGAACACAATATGAAATTACAGTGGTACGTATTGTAATTTCATATTTGTGTTCTGTACCTCTACCATGAGTTACACTAGTTTACAGTGCCCGTACTCGCTAGCGACGGCGTAAATGATTTGTATGGAGAATTGTGTACAGCGCCTCTAGCGGTCACTTACGGAAGTACAATTCTCCATACAAATCATTTACGCCGTCGCTAGCGAGTAAGGTCACTGTAAACTAGTGTAACTCATGGTAGAGGTACTGTTTATACTCGTAACCAATAACAAAGACAATGTCGTTCACGAATAATCATAAGATTGACCACGAAACAAATGACAGTAATTATTTAAATGCGTGTCGTGGCCTACGCAAAAATCAGCAAAAATAGCCGTCCTTGGCATTAACACAAAATTTTAATTTGCCGATCGCGATAGATATTTACGACTGATGTTGGACCGAATCGAGTTTTGAGGATGTGCGAAGCGAAATAGGTTTCCTGCTAAGACACACTAATCAACGACGTTACCGGATCCTATACTTGTTTAGAATTTGGACGGCTGTACTGCAAGCCACGTTACAAGTATTATCAAATTACAAGTTAATAGAAACCGGCCAAGTGCGAGTGGGACTCGCACACTAAGACTTCCGTACCACCGTATTGAAATGTTTCTTGTGTTTCATTAATTTTGTTGTAAAACATGATCTGTGAAAACTTCAAGTCCATATTTTATTTTTATTTTTTTTATTAGTTATGCGAGGGAGGCAAACGAGCAAGCGGGCCAAAATGATCACCACCGCCCATAAATATCAACAACTCAAAGAGAGTCAGAGAGAGGCCTATAATGGAAGTATAAACCCTGATATGCTGTGATATAGATATTTGTAGCAGCTAGGTACTTTGGGTACGGAACATTTAAAAGCACAAAAGCAGGCTCACAAAAGAAAATCGCATCGCTACAACGCGACTATTACATGTAATTTTGAAATATCGATTCAACGAAAACTCATAACGTGGAATAGACGAGAAAAAAAAACATCCCCATTTAACGTAAATGGGAGGTACCATCCTCACTAAACTTTAGGTGGAAGGAAGGGAGGTAATCTATACATATAATAAATCTGTAACAAGTCGGTGTCTGTACATTGAAGATATTTGAGAAAAACTGTCACTAGGGCTATTTATTAGTGCAATAGAACCCAAAACAATGATCTGCGGTGCTGGGGGGGGGGTTTCGGTGGGGGGGGGGGGGGGGTTGGGAGCGGGGTGCATGGGTGGGGGGGGTTTGCGGGGGGGGGGGGTATTTTTTATATCGAGGAACTAAGGAGAGCCATAATTGATGAAAAAGCAAATTGGATCAAAAAAATAAGCTGCCCAAATTACTAATTCCACGCGGACGGAGTCGCGGGCAAAAGCTAGTGTGAAAATATTTTTTCGTAATTTATCCATCATAAAATAAAAGTTAGTAGCATTCGTGAATGTTTAAAAATTAACCCCTAAAGGGATGAATGGAAATCGAAACCACTGAGCTACAGTTGTTTTGTTCCAAAGCAAAGCTTTGGTGTTTATTGTTTCAAATCAATCTCTAATATGAAGAAGATTTAGGAATGGAATGTTGGCGCAGTATTTTTAGAACTAAGTTAAGGGGCTCGATTTTCACTTATTTCAACGCTGATGAAGTCACGGGTAAAAACTAGTAAATGGGCGAAAATGGTTTCGTATGTCTCTGTCCAGATTTCCGGTTGTTCTCGTCTATAAGTCGCATTAGTCCAGCGATTCTTATGAAAGTTGTGAGCAGATTCGTTACCTATTCAGTTTTTGGTGCCCCACGGGTTGAAAACGTAAAGAAAATGATCATATTTCAGCCATTTTTGAAAACTCGTGAGATCTACAGCTCGCAGAGCTACTAGTTTAAGTTTGTCTATAGTGATAGATAATGCTTATCCCATGACGTAAAGTAGGTAAGTCAATGACAAAGTTCTACTGTAGAGACTAACCAACTTATTTGTGAACCAGACCAAGCAATTACACTTTATGTCAACGGCATAAAAACTTTTTCAATTCAGAGATAAGTTGGTTAGTCTGTACCTTAAATTAGGAACCAAAATTCGTTGAGTATACCTAGGTACAGTCAAGGCAACTTAATCACGTACCAGGGCAAACCCTTTGCATTGCAAATGTCATATTGACATTCCATACATCTGCCAAAGAAATCATCGTGAAATTAGTTGTGAAAAGGTTCCACCCTGGTACGCGATTCAGTTTCCTTGACTGTACATAGGTATAACAAAGCTAACTTAAAGTAATATTGTTAAGCATCAGTTATTAAGTAGCTACACAACGCGTCACTGTTAAAGTTAAGCTGAGAATTCTACATACAACTTGGGATAATTCTGGTGACTACAATAATTCAGGTTATTTTTTAAAATTTCTTCTTTGAAATTTACCTTCAAGCTCCCCCTTGTTTAGTCAAATGATGGCAGAGGGGCGCGTGTTGGCGAAGGCGCCAGGGGACAAAGAAGATTAACGATTAAATTTGCATAAAAGGACACTATATGTCAACCAACCGGAGTCCGTTGTCTCGTACTTAGTAGCTTGCAAGCTAACTTAAATTGATATAGGTATAATCAGAGGACGTCTACAGGAATGATCAAATCTATTCTAATGAAAGAATGAATCTGGTAACATGGATGACAGTAACTTCATTTCACATAGGTATTTATATTTAAAGGACACCACACGATAAAATACCTGTAGTAATTAAAATATAAACAAATATCACGGGACAATTCACACCAATTGACCTTGTCCCAAAGTAAGCTAAGCAAAGCTTGTGTTATGGGTACTAGGCAACGGATAAACATATTTACTTATATAGATAGATATATATATGTATATACTTAAATACATATTAAACACCCAAGACCCGAGACAAACATTCGTATTTTTGATACAAATATCTGCCCCGACACGGGAATCGAACCCGGGACATCAAGCTTCGTAGTCAGAATCTCTAACCACTAGGCCATCTGGTGAATAAAATCGTTTTCCGCACCAACAGTTATTTACCTAAACACAAGGTCATTCGGAATCATCTTGACTATTGAGCCACAACTGTAGCTTAGATTGAAGCTCAAAGCGCTTACTTATTTAATGGGGCCATTCACAAAATCTTACCTAACCTTTTAAGTAAACGCGGTGGTTAGTGGAGCGGTCGTGGAGATGCGCCTGTACGCTTAGTATAAGTTTAACTTCACCAAAATACTTCTCGATCGCGTTTACGTAAAAAATTCAATTACTAGGGAAACATGGACAGCGCCTCCGCGCGCGCGCGTCTATGTTTCCATAGAATTGAAATTTTTACGTAAACGCGATCGAGAAGTATTGAAGTGAAGGAAAACTTATACTAAGCATACTGATTTGCATCGCGACACGACGCGCGTGCGCACGCTCTCCAACGACGAGCAAATTCACTAAATCTTCTTCAGATCAAATCACGAGCATCAGGAAATATGAGCTCAAAGGTTAATGTTATAATTTGGGAGTAAATAACTGTCCTAGAAACTCATCAAAGTTGAAAAGTTGTATTTTAATTTTCCTCTTGATAGAAATCTCGAAATAGATGTCTTATCTACACCAGTTTATACTTAGGTATTATTTTGTCTCAAAGTTTCCTTATTTTATTATTATACTAGCTGAAACCCGCGGCTTCGCCCCCGTTCTATTTTTTCTAAATTTTATTTCATAAAAACCTTCTCTTAACAATAACAAACGCATCAAAAAAAATTATCCTATTTTGTGCTGTCAATCGGAAGTTATGCGCGTACAAACATTTCGGTGATTCATTTTTATTTATTTTCAAGATAGATAACTAAAATAACAAAAAAGCTAGGGCAAACTAAAAACTTAATTTAATAATTTGTAGCGCATGTAAAGCACATCAACGCCACTGTCACTATAACAATTACCTACCTACCGAAACTGGCATTTAGAAATCGAAAATACTAAAAAAAACATATTGTGCGCAAAAGACAACTTAGTGTCTTTATAGCCAGATGTTGGTGAAAAGAACGAAGGCTAATAGTTGTGTCGATTTGTTAATAAACACAAATTTTAAATGCCAACATGTTGGTAATGAAATTGCTGCCAAACGATGTTTCTTTATTCGATAAATATGTGTTTTTATTAGTTGGACATAAAATGCACATTTTTTGTGAGTTGAGCGTTAGCCAAACTAACCCACAAGGAAGCAGTTTTATTATATGTAAAACAATAGACTATCGTGGTAAGATTCTCTGTTATTACAATAGGTTAACATCGTTCCCAAGATCTAAACATATTTGTCGAAATATCAATCACAATAAATGGGACATAAAAGTTAATGAAATCAAAAGGATTAGTTAATAAAATGTTTATAGTAGTCGTAAAAGTAGCATCAAATCGATCACGTCCGATACAAACTCCGTCGCTCGATTACAAGCTCTGCGTTTAGTATGGAAATTTATTCAGACAAATAAATTCGACAATGATTTAAAAATCGGTCACTAGAGTACCGGATCACGCGTAACGAAGGGTTCTGCAGTCAAAAACATAACCCTGTCCTTGCAGTCGGGTAAAAGTGAATTTAAAATAGCTCCTAGTTAGAAATAAAATCCTGGATATTACGTCATTTTGTGTCAAAAATCGCCAAAACTATAACATTTGCATTGTTCATAATAATAAAATCAGTTTAACAAATTTCAACTTAATCGATCAATAGATTTGGAGAAAATTAGCTGTGGCAGACGGTTAGACAGACAGACACATGAGTGTCTCCTATAAGGATTCCGTTTTTTTCACTCTGACGTATGGAACCATAAAACTACCAAATCCAATCAAGTGCGTGTGGAACCACGCAAAACGAAGACTTCCGTAGTCTATTTGAAGTTTTTTTAAATATTTATTTATACCCATATACAGGGTGTAAAAGGGGGGGTGGATCATACGAAGACCAAAGGAAGGGGACCTCAGGAGCTACCGAATTGACCCCATGTATGTTCAGCGAATTTCATTTGTTTCAGAGTTATGAGCATTTTTTTTTTTTTTTTTTTTGGAATTTTATGGCCTGGTAACTGGACCTTTAAGCCAAGTTAAAGTGAAAATTTCAGAAATGTCGGATTTCAGATATAATTTCTTAGTGGTAGCTGAACTATTTGACCTACGACCGTGATTTTTTTTGGAAGTAGTGAGATAGCGGGTCTAACCAATAACAATTCCATTTTAACTCGTGTTATCATACATTTTACAACATAAATAAAACTCTCAATAATTTGAGTTCAGTAAAATTTTTCATAAATTTTCAAAGGTAATTTTTTTTTTCACATAAGTTTTTTTCTGCAAAAAACTATCTTATAGTGTTTCCAATCATTTTTTATTTTCTCGATGACAGCTCCCGTGGAATGTAACTGCGTTTTTTACGCAAAAATTAACTTTTAAATGCGAGGTATAAAAAATACGACAACTGCCTAATTTTGTTCCTTGATCCCATATAATATTCATCTCAGACGAATTGAGTCCATATATGCAGTAAATTTTTTTTAAAGTACGATAAATAATAAACGTTTTAATAAAGTTACATTCTATGACAATACAAATAGTGATGTTATGATTGAAATATCGATATTGTATCGGTATTGTATATGTTGAACTAGATGCGTTCCCGCGACTTTGTACAGTCAACGTCATAAATAAGTGATCACGTTTGTACCTTGTCGCTTTCAGTCGTTACGTAATTTCGTATGGCATTTCAAACATGACGTTAAAGTGACAAGGTACAAAAGTGATCTATTATTTATGACGTTGACCCTACGCGTTGTAATTTTTTCCCGGGATATAAAATAGCCTATGTTACTCAAGTGAAATAATTTTAATTTGTCCAGTAGTTTTTAGCTTGTTCATTAAAAACCTACAAATCTTTCCTCTTTATAATATAAGTAATATAAGTATAGATAGGTAATCGACAATGAAATTAAATAATTATAATAACAGGTAATTTTTATTTATTAATTTTAAAATTGGATCGATATCGTATCTACTGATCACTTATTTGGTCCAACACTATAACTTTCAAACTAGATCTGTCATCGAGAAAATAAATGATTGGAACTACTATAGTTTATGTAGAATTTAACCAGTAAAATTTTCTTAAATACTCCCAAGGCATCACTTTCAAATAGTATGGAAAAGGCACTAGTAGTAAAAATCACTTTTTAAATCGCTGCGTAAAAGTAACTTTAAATAAAACTAGTACATCAAATTACATTATATTTTTTAGAAAAACATATTTCAATGTTAATCAAAATTAAATTACAACGATTAAATTATCATGATGAATCAAATTTTACTCACCAATTTAGATTCCACCATTCTTATCTCGCGGATATTAAGATCATTCTAATTGTTGTAATTTAATTTTGATGAACATTGAAATATGTTTTTCATAAAAAAATAACGTAATTTGATGCACTAGTCTTATTTAAAGTTACTTTTACGCAGCGATTTAAAAAGTAATTTTTACCACTAGTGCCCTTTCCATATTATTTTTAAAGTGATGCCTTGGGAGTATCTAAGAAAATTTTACTGGTTAAATTCTACATAAACTAAGGTAGTTTTTAAATTACTTTGCAGAAAAAAAACTTGAAAAAAAAATGACCTTTGAAAATTTATGAAAAATTTTACTGAACTCAAATTATTGAGAGTTTTATTTTTTGTTGTAAAATGTATGATAACACGAGTTAAAATGGAATTGTTATTGGTTAGACCAGCTATCTCACTATTTCCAAAAAAAAATTCACGGTCGTAGGTCGAATAGTTCAGCTACCACTAAGAAATTATACCTGAAATCCGACATTTCTGAAATTTTCACTAAAATGCTCATAACTCTGAAACAAATGATAATCGCAGAACATACATGGGGGTCAATTCGGTAGCTCCTGAGGTCCCCTACCTTTGGTCTTCGTTTGATCCACCCCCCCCCCCCCCCCGTTACACCCTGTATATTCGAGACACAGAGTGCATACTACTGTTACATTAATAATAGGTATAAGTATTACCTACATTATATCAATTTGGTTCGGGCTCCAATTAAAGGTGAATACATCATTTGTCAATCACAATAAGTAAGGCCCGGAATTTTGCGTGCGGCTGATGACAGATCGACAAATCGACAGGTTTTTTTTTATTTATATTTTTATTAAATAAAACCTTTTAACTTTCCTTTCCGATGATAAGTACTTTTTTCAGCGGTTAATGACAATAGTACCTATGAATATACCATTTCAGAGGTTGCACACCAAAAAAACTTTTTTTTATGGTTGTAAGAGACGATAGGCTTAAGCATTTCATATCTAGACACGCGGCAGCCTGTCAAGCCAAGTTCGAGCAAAAGGAACTGGCTAAGCATTCATTTTAACTTTGTTATCTCCACGCGTTCCTGAGAAGAACGGTTTTACATAGAGATAGACGGATAAAGAAGTGATTCTATAAGAGTTTTGTCTTTTGATGTGCGGAACCCTAAAAATATAACGATAAACGATCAGACAAACAGAGTAACGTTGTGTTTTGTGTGAGGCTGCGATAGGTCTAATTCTATGCGGATAAAGTCACGGGTGCTGCTAGTCATCATCCTACTAATTTTTTTAATATACTTAATTTTTAAATGTGTCCCCATGGACGTAATACCAAAGGCCTGAGTACTGACTTTTATTAGTCAATCAAAAATGACCCATATTACCAAGCCATACAGTTTAATAATGGCAACAAGAGACAGGGGCCCGAAATCCGAAAGAGAAACCCAAACTAGTGGTGTGTGTCCCACTCGCACCTGTTGCCAGTGGAAAAAAAGATAATGAAATAGTGGTATTAATTAGGGTAAGCGTACCAGTGAATGAACAGTACCCAGTGAATGAACAAAACGATAATTTTTTGAAATAATAAGAATTTGGTACGTTTCTACCACGCCTCGTATTTTTTTTTCGACTAGCACCTTTACTTGTCAGGTTCTGGTAAATTTGCTTCGACTCCTAAGCAACAGTTTTGAAATGGCGACGATGTAAAGTGCACGTACGTATGTTGTACATTTTTTCTATGGAGCAGTATTAAGGAAGAACGAAAGCTACTATACTTCTGATGTGTTACTGCATTTGCCCCCGCCATCTATCATTCATTGGGTATGGTTTTTTTAAGCTTTAAAGACCTGTTAGTGCTATTCATACATAGTTTAATATAATTTATTTACAAACAAAACCTTTTAATCCAGTGTTTTTTTACTGGAACCCAAAATCGCCTAAATCCAGTGAATGAACGGGGGTGTTCATTCACTGGGACTGCAGGATTTTCTATTTGTGCAATATCTTTCCTTCTAGTGGTCATATTAAGATTTCGTTTTCAGTGACATTGATCCAAATACATTATCTACCGAAAGGCCAGTATTGGAACAAATGTAAAATATAGGTTCATTAACTGGTTCAAGTTTTCCAGTGAATGAACTATGTCACTTATAGCTAGTTCATTTACTGGTTTCCAAGATCTAGTGAATGAACAATACTCTTATTTTTGTATTTTAATTGTTTTAGAACATGAAATCGACCAAATAAGTATATTGAATGTATTTGTGTTAACACAACTTCGCTTTTGTATATTTATAGTATAACAAAACATCATATTCAAAGTTGTTCATTCACTGTTTTCATTTGTTCATTCACTAGAATTTTGCGTTCATTCACTGGTGATTTTCCATTTTTTCACTTAAATAGTGATATATCTTCAAACTGTGCAATAATACTGTTGAATAATGATGATGTTAGCCAACTAGAGTAGTTGGTTGTGCTATACAAAAAGTAATTTATTTTAAATAAACTGTGCCCAACTGCCTAAAATTAATTTTCAAAGTCGAAAATTTCCTTAAGTGTTCATTCACTGGTACACTTACCCTAGTACTGAAAATAATTACCTTCTTTATAATAAATAGCTATATTTAGATACAAAATATTAACTTTTACCTAATTTGTAAATCATTAAGATTGCAACTAATATTTACTGATTAAAACACGGTAATGCATTAAATATTGTGATGATCAAGTGGTGATTGTAAATTTTAACTGGTATCACCGACGTTGACAAATTTTCCATCAAATTTCAAATTTGTTTAGTGGCTCTTGTTATTCTGTCAGCTAACTAAATTCAACTTAAGTAAATTCGCTAAAAATGGTGAAAATGTGCTGTGTTAAGGGGTGTAAGAGTGAATGCTTTGCTGATTGTGGCATATCATTTCACAGGTAAGGAACATTTGGCTCTATTTTACGATAGAACGACAAAACTAGATGCCAAACATTATTAGGGTGCCTATGATTTAGGCCAGTGTGAGTATGTCTACTAATGCAATTTCGTAGATAAGACGGAAAAGCAGGTTGGGGTATAGGAAAAGGGGCCCAATTTTAGGACTTAAAAAAATTTGGATCAGAATTTTTTTTTCGGGTTTTTCGTAATTTTTTTTAAAAAAACTTTAAATAAACTAAACTTAACTAAAATGAACTTTAAATACTTTAAAACTTTTAATAACTTTTATTAAAATAAGCATCTTTTATATAATATAAAGATGTCCTACGACTGAAATTATTCGTCTTTTTAGGGTTCCGTACCCAAAGGGTAAAAACGGAAACCCTATTACTGAGGCTCCGCTGTCCGTCCGTCCGTCTGTCCATCTGTCCGTCTGTCACCAGGCTGTATCTCGGGAACCGTGATAGCTAGAGAGTTGAAATTTTCACAGATGATGTATTTCGGTTGCCGCTATAACAACAAATACTAAAAAAATGGAATAAAATAAATATTTAAGGGGCTCCCATACAACAAACATGAATTATTTTGCTCGTTTTTGCTCGATATTGATAACGGCAACAGGTAGACACTTGAAATATTCACAGAATATTTAATTATATATTGACTTTAAAAATAAATCATTAAATTAAAATAAAAAAATATATTTTTTTTTTGTTTTAAATTACCAATTATTTAGTAATTCATCCAATAATTTCGACCAATTATTGATTGGAACAACCCAAATTTCAAAATTTAAAAAAAAATCTTGAACAGATAATCATGATCTATCAACGATACTGAATCACGTATCATAATTTGTGCACTGATTAAAAAAATACCCTGTATTACTCAGAAATAATGTAGCATTCTATTCGTGAAAGAATTTTTGAAATCGGTCTAGTAGTTTTGGAGTTCATTTGTTACAAACATACAAAAATACAAATCAATCCTCTGTATAACATTAATAAAAGTAAAACAATAATAAAAATAAATAAAATAATTGAAATATAAATATAAGATCAGTGTAGGCTTACATTATTTCTTTCTAATTCTGAATTGACTCATTTTTACTTTTTTAAGAGAAATCTTGATAATTATCGGCAGGTGTACCGTCCGTCTGTCTGTCTGTCCGTCTGTCACCAGGCTGTATCTCATGAACTGTGATAGCTAGACAGTTGAAATTTTCACAGATGTTATATCTCGGTTGCCGTTATAACAAAAAATACTAAAAATATAAACAAATTCTCTGCAAACGTACTCGCGGACAACAGCTAGTACCTACATAAATTAAAAATTTAAAAAATCGTATTTTTGAACATTAAGTCAATGCCCGTTATGCGTCTAAGATCCCTTCCGCAGCTAACAAAAGAGCTGATAAGTTTGAAACGGCTGAACCGATTTTGATGAAACATATCTAAAAACCATCGCCAAGAAACCTGCTTTCTATTAAAAAAACTGCATCCAAATCGGTGCACCCGTTTAAGAGCTATGATGCCACAGACAGACACACACACACATAGCGGTCAAACTTATAACATCCCTCTTTTTGTGTCGGGGTTTAAAAATAAAGTTAAAAATTAAACGGGGTTGTCATACAAGAAACGTGTTTTTTTCAGCGTTTTTAACTCCTTTTTTATAATGGCTTTAATTAGACACTTGAAATTTTCACCGATTATGTATTTCTGTGGCCGGTACAACAACAAATAATAAAAATATAATTATACTAGCCTTCCGTCCGCAGCTTCGCCCGCGATAAATTAATTTTCCCGTAGAGTAGCCTATGTCACTCACTGATAATGTAGCTTTCTAACGGCAAAAGAATTTTTGTTATCGGTCCAGTAGTTTCGGAGCCTATTCAATGCAAACAAACAAACAAACAATCAAATCTTTCCTCTTTATAGTATTGAAGTATAGATTAAATATTAAGGGGGTCATGACTAACCAATATAAAATGATCTCACTTGGCGTATATTTTACTTAGAAGCTGGGTTCTACTAACACTGGATTATTATAATTACGGCTGTTTACGGCGTATGTTTTGACATGCCTAAAAATTTTTACGGAACCCTCGGTGTGCGAGTTCGATTCGCACTTGGCCAGTTTTTTATTTGTATCTTTTCCTGCCAAATGTTTTTTTTCATTACTGTGTATCAAATATGTGTATTTAAATAAATATATATCTTGTTTTTGTGTATTGTATTGTATTGTATTATTTTATTTATTTATTCTATTAATAGTGTAAGCTTACAGTGTACCACCAAGTACCTCTCTATCTGTATTTCTCTTTCTCTCTCTACTAATATTATAAATACGAAAGTGTGTGTACGTACGAGCGCGTTTGGATGCATGAGTTAGTTCTGTGTGTGCTGACAGCTGGACGCGTGGAATAAAACATGGCTACTTTTTATCCAATATACCCACGGGATCTATATGAAGTCTTAACCGCCAAGTCTGGAGAGATGAAATTTTTCACGGGTGTTTGTCATACAACGTTAACGAAAACCACAATATAATTTTTAAAATTCCCATGGGAATTTAGTAAAATTTCGGAAATTCGCTTCGACTGCCAGAATTAATGATTTACGCGAGCGAAGCCGCGGGTAAAGGTTAGTAGATATCAGAAACGCAAAAATTAGTGAGTTAGTGCGTGTTTTTGTTACTCTTTCACGCTTTAACGGCTAGACGGTTAGGATTAAATTTGATTTGTACCTAGATAGCATATCTTGGGAATAACTCATAGGAGTCATAGGCTACTTTTTATCCCTCGGGATCGGGATAAAATCTCGAAATCTCAACTACTGATTTTACAGACAAAAGATTAAAGCCCAGTTTAGATTTGCAAGAAAACTCGTGCAGGTTGCATTACATTGCGCAATGCGCAGCCGAAAAGCGAGCGAGTTTATAATAGTGAATCAAGCGCCGCAATATAATGCAACTTGCACGTGTTTTCTTGCAGATCTAAACTATGCTTAAGCACGAGTATTTTTTATACAATGTTAATGAACGTTATAATTTTTTGTAATCCTGGAATTCAGACACGACGTGAAGCCAACGGGTAAGTCTAGTTAATTAAATAAGCATATAAATTGATCAATTACTCTCACCGCGGCGGCTGGGTTTAACGATGCCATTGTCACTTCTAGATCAAGTGACAATGGTATCGTTAGCCCCAGCCGCAGTGAGGGGCTATGTCGACTTGCTGCACTTGCCGACTTGCCCAACCAGCGGAGTCCTAGTTCGCACCAACTACATATACCCAGCCCCAAGCGAGTAGCGATCAGAGAAAGTAAGATTAAACCAACTAATGATGGTGAACTTCTGGCAGTTTTTAGGCACGGCGATAACTGCGCTATTGGTTGCGCTAAGGTGCTCACATACGGCTATTGCCGCGAATTGTATCAACAAACAAGCGAACGCATTGTGGACATGTTAGAACGTTATCCACGAAATTATAATGTACGTCCGTGTTCGTGGTGAGGTGATATCTGGTTTTCAATTAATCGCGTCTGGCATTAAGCTCAGAGCATCGAGTTGAATAAAATGATCAAAGTTTTGAGCGCCGGATCGCAATTCGCAACAGGAATTGGGATGTACCAAAAAAAATAACCTATAGTTTTTATTTTTTTTTTGGAAAGAATAGGATATTTTAAGATACCATTTTCATCGATTTTGAATTTGGTTGAGTATTTAATTTTTTATAATTTTTTTAAGAAATACGTTGGATGACGTCACAGTGAGAGAGCCACGTTCCATTGCCTACAAAAATTCAAGCCGTACATAACATAATCTGTGGCACTACTGATTTGTCTTGTCACTGTCAATAATACAAGCACGGCTTAGGGTCCTAAATGAACCATGACAAATAGTTTTATTTATTTATCTTCTTTTAGCTTCGATTATTCCTGTTTGTTTAATGGTGTGATAGTAAATAGATATTTTTTACTAAAATCTGATATTAAAATTCTTTCATATTTACTTGTAACGTAGTAATTTAATAATTAAATTTGTAAAAATACATTGCGAGTATTGTATACATTTCGGACTTTATGATAAATGACAACTGTTTAAAGCCAGGTGCGCATCATGTGATTAAAGTTCTGTCTTTGTCACTCTTTGCTATTATAAGCAGGACAGCAACATTTCAAACTGTCAATTTGCTTTAGAGTGTAGACGTGCTTTATATCTGCCTATGTGACGATTCACTGCAGGGGTCAAATGAAGGTCATTACTTAAATTTTCTTTATTTAATTCAGTTTATCATATTTCTGGAATCTGATTTCTGAAAACGATTCACAAAGCCTATTTCTCCAAACGGTTTTCGATTTATTATACGTTGTCAAAAATTGGGACATCCCAATTGCAAATCCGATCCACCAGCAGCCGTCTGATCCTACCGATACGGATCAAAATTGCACTTTTCAACCGACGAAAAAAACGGAGGAGGTACTTAAGTCGACGCGTATTTTTATATGTATGACCACACATAACTTTTTACCCCATATAAATTATAAAAAAAAAACTTACCCTAGGCTGCGTTTCCACCAGAAATGTGCGAGGATGCGTTGCGAGGGCTGTGTCTGTCATGAACCAATAGAAACACTTCATTCACTTAGGACCTTTTAAATGAAGTGTTTCTATTGGTTCATGACAAACACATCCCTAGCAACGCATTCTCGCACAGCTCCGGTGGATACGCAGCCTCAGGTTGGGAAAATAGGGGTGATTTATTGTTCACTCACAGATTTTAATGCCGAGTTGTGTATTACAAAAAACCTCACTATGAATGAGCTTCAGACCTGTCAGTAATACGAGAAAACTTAAAAGCTTAAAATAAAAAGTTTTTAACAAAAAATAAAAACCGCCGAAAAAAATCTGAAAAGTAAAAAATAATAAACCTTTTTTATTTAACCTTAGTAACTAAGTTCTTAAACTAATGTAAGTATTTATAGGTACCTAAGTAATTTTAAGTCGGTGCCAAACTATCAATCCTTTGCCGGAAAATGCCGAGTGTTCACGAGCGGACAGCAAACCGAACGGGATACACGTTGACACGTGATTGTTTGGCACCGGCTTAAAATTACTTAGGTATACTTACATTAGTTTAAGAACTTAGTTAATAAGGTTAAATAAAAAAGGTTTATTTTTTTTTTGCATTTCAATTTTTTTTCGGTGGTTTAATTCATATGTCAACTCAACACGTCTTTGAACCTTAGGAAATCCTAATACCCTAAAGATCTTTCTGAAGATACGCTTTGTAATTTGTCACCAATTCTTCCGCCATACGCGGCAATCCGCCGTCACTGCCACCGAAACCTACCATTTAATATATTAATACAAAAAGCGGCGAGGGGTCTTTCCGGGTTGTCCGATCGAGCTGCCCCGATTACCTTGTTGTTTGTCAATCGTGCTGTCCATTCGGACCTAAGTCGGACAATGCGGAATAATAAGCGGTGAACAAACTATGCCGCCATTAACGGACTAAAATGCATTACATAAAATCGATAAGATATAGCAGTACAAGGAAAACTTATTTTTGTATACGGAATTAAGCACGACTTAAATATATCGTCATTCTTACATAATACTGCCCAAAAAAAGGTATATCATATTGAACTATAATATAAAAAAAATTGACGCAACTCCAAAAAATAACCAAAAAAAGCGAAAAATATCTAAAATATCATCCTACTGCACTACCATTGAAATAAATCATTATGTTGTGCGCTTCCTACTGACCTGTTTGAAGTCGGTGTCAACCCCATTAAGTAATGTTTGTAAATATGTAGGTAAGATTAGTTGCATTTTTGTATGTTCACAAGTTTTGACAAATAACAACACTCATACAATCTATCAAATCTCGTCGGTGCAAGAATGTATGGGAACTGCAAAACCTATCTAAAAACTTAATTTTAATAAAAGTTTTTTACTGACATTGCACAACCATCTCTATCACTAATGTTAGGTAGCCATCAAACTGGCCGCTTGATAACGGAGTAGGTACACTTCGTCACTACAAAAATAAATACACTAAATAATGTCAAATAACTATGTGATCTTACAAAAATTCGACTACAGGTGACGCAGTCTACTTCTGCTTCTGTTCCAATAAACCACGAAAATAACTAAAAAAAAAAGCAAAATAGACTAAAATCTGTAAATTATGCAAAATATGTTTCTGTGCGTCCTTTTTTGAAGTCAGCTAAAAAGAAGTCTGTGCAAGTTAAGACTAATAGGCCTAGTCAATGAAAATTTATATCACGACTACTTTGAATTGCGTAATCCACGACACGCAAGTAGAATAAATAAATGTTTGACACGAATGGCGATCATCAATTAGTCTGGTTTTGGTGGAAATATGGTTAGTTTCTAGTCGGCCGTGAGCTTCAACGACGATGAGACAAGATTGATTGAATGTGAGCTTTTATGAGTGTCGTAAATAAGACGTGTGAGTGACGCGCGTGAACTATTTCAATATCAAAGTTTGTAACATGCCTTGGTTGAAAAAAACAATTCGGATAAATCACAAAGTTTAATAAAACTCTAACTAATGCTTTATCTATACGGACAATATTTTACGTTATGCTCATACAAGCGATGACATCACGTAATCCACAAAATATGAAAATTGGTTACACTGTTCATTAATTTATTCACGTTTAATTTCGTCACCAAATAGAATCTTATTTACAGGTCACATGAAAGATTTGGAAAGGTTTAAAGGTGACTGTTGCCTTCACGGGTCGGTAGTTCGTCAAAACAAATGGCAGTTATCTAATACTGAGATCAGGCACGCTGCGTGAGCGCAGCCTGCGTTGTGCTGCGCCACATGCGACCAAAGTTTTGCCACGCCACCACAGCGCATCATGCGGCTCCAATGCTTGGCTCAACTCAAAAGACCTTAGTTGCCAAACACATGAAATCGCATATTACTGTAATATTGCAAATTCTATAGAGGAACGACCAACCAATACTATTATAAAAAAAAAAACAATTGAAACAATAAGACTAACGTGTGGGCGAACTAACTAGTGCAGTATTGCATAACATTGATAATGGTGATAGTTGATACGATATTTGTGGTTTTCTAGAGATTTGCACCAATACCCGATTGTAGCGTATTACTTGGTATTACACAATGGGTGTCCGGTCCCTGGATTTAATCGTACATACGAGATATAAAATAATTTAGTTGATTGATCCCAAAGTCCTTAGAAGGAATCAAGGAGATGAGGCTGAAATTCAAATAAATTACTAAATAAGAAATCACTTTCAATCTTGTTCAATCAGTGACGAAAACATTTTATAATGTGCAGTTTTCAGATTTATAGTTAGAGCCTGTTCTACTCCAGGACTCTCTGTTAAGATCCTGTAAGTTTATGTGACATATATTTGTAATGCCCTCTTTGTTAAATCTCAATGACCGCATCATCATCACAGATATCCGTCACATTAAATTACAGGAACTTAACAGTTTTGAAACGGGGGAAAAATATGATAACTAGACGTGGAGGACCTAACCCACCGGTAAATTTCAAACGAGTGAAACCCGATATGCTTGACTGTACGCGTGTATTATTTGTCAACAGTAGACAATAACCACAGAGGAGCAGCGGGAGCACCCCGGCTTGCGTTAGCGGCGAGTGAAGCGCGCACCCGGTCCTTATCGGACCAACCGATGCCTGAAACAGCCGGAGCCCTTCCTGCTCTTTCCAAACCACCCACGACTATTACGTTTCTTAAAAAAATTAAGAGCTGCCAGCCTATTAAACGATTGTATCACCAAATCCATATCAGTGAAGTTGTTTTAGTGGCGCGAACCGGTATCTTTAGTCTGAACCATCTTGGTAACACTGTAATAATTAGCTAATCGTGCTGTTGCACAATTATCTAGTCTTGCTTGCTGCTATTTGACTCGAACTAATGGTTATTACAGCAGGCATTAAATAAAAACATCATAAAAGTTAATTTCATACAGTTCTTTTCGATATTATCGGCCGTTAAAATGTTATTTAGCTCGTGAAGAATTATTTAGTAAGTAAATATTTACTGTAGCTTGAGTGCGTTCGTGAGAGAATAACGTATGGAATTCAATCGTATAGCGTGGTATGATAGTGGCTGCGTCAATAACTGAACTGCAAAATAGTTCGCATTGCGAGCTCGAGCGCGGAGGTTACGCAGCGCGGACGCAGAAAAACTCCCGGTCTCGTAACGTTGCGCATTCTCCAGCGCCGGTGGCATTAGCACCTCTCATGATTAACGCCATTACGGCTATGGTTCGATTATAGTTCTTGACATTTTAAGGCGTTGACTTTGTATCGCTGACGTATTTCATGATTACACCGAACAAGATAACTTGAATCTGTAACTTGTAAATACGTTAAAAAATTAAGTGTCTACTTGCTCCTATTGCACTTACACTGATACTCGTGCAAGAATATTGTGTAACCTGTCTGAAAAACAATTATTATATCTGTTGCTTACTATCGAATAAATATTAAACAACCGAGCAATCGGACTCGAGCTGTGTTGGCTGTTGACAAAATCTCACATTTAAACTAAAAAATGTTTTGTAATGTGTAACATAAATAGCATTATAAATATTAATGTAATTGTTGCGCACTGCTTAATTATTCATAATTGCAAGCATTCACTTATACTGCACTTTCAGATTATCATTACGAATTTCTCGTTGGTCGCTAACTTTTTTTAAAACTTTACCACTTTTCTTAACTATTTAAACATCAGAAAAACCAAGAAGAATAATTTATTTAGTTTTTCTTCTTTAAATAAATTGTAATAGATAATAAGGACAAAATAATAATACAAATTATAACTTATAAGAAACCTGAAGGCACGTAGGTATGATAGACAACTCAACACAGTCAAGTTAGGTACTATGGTAGAGCAGAAAATTCGTTTATTCGGACAAAAATGGAAACCACCAAAAAATACTTACAAACACCAGGTTTTCTTACCAAAAATATCACGGATCACAAAAAACACTGTCTAAAATTAAGAATACCTGCTATTTTAGTAAGTATTCAAATCCCAAACTAATTAAATGATGGTTAGATTTGAGTCAAGATGTAAAACCCTTAAACTACGCACAAGAGGAGCTCTGTAGAAATGGGGTAGGGTTAACAATTACTAATTTTGTGTTATTTCTATGTAGGTAGAAATATGTCTGCAAAAGAAACCTTTTATTTGTAACATTTAACCCAAAAATGCATTGCTGCGACGACGTAATTGAAGGTTAAATGTTAGTTAATTATGTCACAAAGAAACATCCATTCCGTGACGAAATTGAGTCGAGGCACGAAGTATGTACAGTCAAGGAAACTGAATCGCGTACCAGGGTGGAACCTTTTCACAACCAATTTCACGATGATTTCTTTGGCAGATGTACCTATTGTATGGAATGTCAACATGACATTTTCAATGAAAAGTATTCACCCTTGGTACGTGATTCAGTTTATTGTACTTCATTGTGACTTAGGCTAAGGTCTGGGTCTGTGCAAGCGTGCATTTCGTTTTAATTTTGACTATTATAAAACACGGAACCTAAATTTAATTGTATAATACGGTCTTTGAAATCGTAGGCTACCTTAAAGCCACTTGATTGTGTAGAAATGTTAAACTGGCAAATATGTGTTACAGAATATGTAAACTACTTAGTGATTATGATGCGAGAACAGGGCAACCTTCCGCAGAATGGGAAGGCGTTGGCGTTAACGCGAACCCAACAATCGCGTCGTTATCGAATCTATCTGCGCGTGCGCCCGCGGCCCGCGCCCGAGGCCGCGCGGCCGGTAGTCGCTGCACGCTGGCCACTTGTATCTGAATCCGATCAACGAAAAACAATGGAACTATGGTAATAACAGAATTATCTGTAATAAACAATTACTGCGTACACGAATCGGTCAATGGTAGGTCCAACGAAACAGCTTTGAAGGTCGATGAGTGGTAAGGTAAGCTAGTAAATACGCTCAACAGTCAGAGTTAGGCGTTATTTAAATAATTTCTTATAATTAATAATTTCTAGTAAATTATTTAAATAAAATAATTTATCCGAAAATAAAGTCAATCACAAATAATGTGGTGTCAACGCTTTTATTTAAATAAATTATCTAGATGAAGATAACAAACCTCTTTTGTTATTGAAGTAAGCTTTGTTATATAAATTTCTAAGTATATAATGTCACGCCGGGTCAAACCGTCACACTGACATTCATCTTTTATTTAAAGGCTCAAGTAATTTATCTAGATACTAGCTTTTGCCCGCGGCTTCGCTCGCGTGTACCATGAGTATTCCAAAGAACCTAGATATCAAGCAAGCAAGCATACAGGCAAGCAAGCAAGCAGGTCCACAATTGACCAAGAAATCGGTGAACATACCTACATAAAAAAATACATAAAGTGGAATGCATAACCTCCTCCTTTTTTAGAAGTCGGTTAAAGAGCCCTTTGCGGCCTATTTACAGTATAAACTTATGCATTTTGAAATTTTAGCTTTTTACAACCAGTAAAACGCAAAATCCCGTTTTTTCCCGTTCCCATAAGAATTTCGGGAAATGTTTTCTTAATGCTCCCCTACACTTCCCAAGAAACTCACCTGCCAAATTTCAGCTTTCTATGACCAGTAAAACGAAAGATCCCGTTTTTCCCGTTCCCGTGGGAATTTTGGAAAGTCCTCTCTCAATGCTACTTTACACTCCCCAAACAACCTACATGCCGAATTTCAGCTTTCTACGGCCAGTAAAACATAAAGTCCCGTTTTTTCCCGTTCCAGTGGGAATTTTGGAAATCCCTCTCTTAATCCTCCTCAACACTCCCCAAGGAACCCACTTGCCAAATTTCAGCTTTCTATGACCAGTAAAACGAAAAATCCCGTTTTTCCCTTTCCCGTGGGAACTTTGAAAAGTCCTCTCTCAATGCTCCTCTACACTCCCCAAAAAACCTACATGCCGAGTTTCAGCTTTCTACGACCAGTAAAACAAAAAGTCCCGTTTTTTCCCGTTCCCGTGGGAATTTTGGAAAGCCCTCTCTCAATCCTCCTTTACACTTCCTAAGCAACTAACATGCCGAATTTTAGCTTTCTAGAACCAGTAAAACGAAAAATCCCGTTTTTTCCCGTACCCGTGGGAATTTTGGAAAACCCTCTCTTAATTCTTCTCTACACTCTCTATGCAACCTACATGCCAAATTTCAGCTTTCTATGACCAGTAAAACGAAAAGTCCCGTTTTTTCCCGTTCCCGTGGGAATTTTGGAAAGTCCTCTCTCAATGCTCCTCTACACTTCCCAGGCAACCTACATGCCGAATTTCAACTTTCTACGACCAGTAAAACGAAAAATCCCGTTTTTTCCCGTTCCCGTGAAAATTTTGGAAAGTTCTCTCAAGGCTGCTCTACACTCCCCAAGCAACCTACATGCCGAATTTCAGCTTTCTACGACCAGAAAACGAAAAATCTCGTTTTTTCCTTATCCCGTGGGAATTTCCGAAAATCCTTGAAACAGTTTTTTACTATTATAATTACCTACTTCTATGCTAAATTTGAAGAGTCTAATAATTACAGTTCATAGGATTCCGTTGAACTGAATATATAAATCCCGTTTTTTTCCTTATCCCGTGGGAGTTTTAAAAATCCTGAAATTAATGTTTTAACTAATATAATACCTACTTGTGTATCAAATTTGAAGAGTCTAGTTATTATAGTTACAGAGATACGGTCACTCGGAATCGAATATATAAATCCCGTTTTTTCCCGTTCCCGTGGGAATTTTGGAAATTCCTCTCTCAATGCTCCTCTACACTCCCCAAGCAACCTACGTGCCGAATTTCAGCTTTCTACGACCAGTAAAACGATAAATCCCGTTTTTTCTTTAGCCCGTGGGAATTACTGAAAATCCTTAAAACAGTTTTTTACTATTATAATTACCTACTTCTACGCTAAATTTGAAGAGTCTAGTAATTATGGTTCATAGGATTCCGTTGAACTGAATATATAAATCCGGTTTTTTTCTTATCCCGTGAGAATTTTGAAAAATCCTGATTTTAATATTTTAACTCATGTAATACATATTTGTATATCAAATTTGAAGAGTCTAGTTATTATAGTTACTGAGATAGGGTCACTCGGAATCGAATATATAAATCCCGTTTTTTCTTGTTCCCGTGGGAATTTTTAAAATTCCTCTCTCAATGCTCCTCTACACTCCCCAAGCAACCTTCATGCCGAATTTTAGCTTTCTACGACCAGTAAAACGAAATATCCCGTTTTTTCTTTATCCCGTGGGAATTTCCAAAAATCCTTAAAACCGTTTTTTACTATTACAATTACCTACTTCTGTGCCAAATTTGAAGAGTCTAGTAATTATAGTTCATAAGATTCCGTTGAACTGAATATATAAATCCCGTTTATTCCTTATCCCGTGAGAATTTTGAAAAATCCTGAAATCGATGTTTACATTATTGTAATAACTACTTGTGTATCAAATTTGAAGAATCTAGTTATTATAGTTACTGAGATACGGTCACTCGGAATCGAATCTATAAATCCCGATTTTTCCCGTTCCCGTGGGAATTCCCGAAAATCCTTCCTTAGTGGATGCCTACATTGTATAAGGTATCTATGTGCAAAATTTCAAGTCTCTAGGTCCAGTGGTTTGGGCTGTGCGTTGATATATCAACAGTCAGTCAGTCAGTCAGTCAGTCAGTCAGTTTAGAATTTTATATATATAGATAATAACTACAAATTTAAAATGTAAAAACCCCCAACGCAATTTGTTCACACATTTGTTTGAAAATAAAGTAAATGCCCATTATGTGTCAAAGATCCCTTCCGCAGCTGATAAACTTGAAACGCCTGAACCAATTTTTATGAAACATGTCTAAGTACCATCACCAAAAAACCGGCTTTGAAATAAAGAAAAACAGCATTCAAATCGGTTCACGCGTTTAAGAGTTATGATGCGACAGACAGACACACACTCACATAGCGGTCAAACTTATGACACCACTCTTTTTGTGTCGGGGGTTAAAAAATAAAGCTCATCTAGATAAATATAACAATGAATTAAAAAATTTAAAAACCCCAACGCAAATGTGTCACACGTAAGTATATACGTATGTTTGAACATAATGTAAATGCCCATTATGCATCTAAGATCCCTTCCGCAGCTAACAAAAGAGCTGCTATTTTTGAAACGGCTGAACCGATTTTGATGAAACGTATCTAAGAACCATCGCCAAGAAACCTGCTTTCTAATAAAAAAATCGCATCCAAATCGGTTCAACCGTTTAAGAGCTATGATGCCACAGATAGACACACAGACAGACAGACACACGCACACACACACATAGCGGTCAAACTTATAACAACCCTCTTTTTGTGTCGGGGGTTAAAAAAATAACCAATGACTGATTATTTAGCTATTTCAAATAACGAATAAGTAATTTAGCCGGTTATTCGTAAGTATATAGATAAATTTTGCCCAACTCTGTCCACAGTTATTAAGCGAGTGGGATTCTATAGAGCTTTCTAAAGTCTACTAATCTAAAGATTTAATTGCCCTTGACTCTAGTATTTAGAAATAACGAATTCATGCTTGGCGTTGGGTGACATGTTTTATAGGTAGGTATGTAGATGATGGTCACAAGTTTAATTCACCAATACTTAACGCCAAGGTGAAGCTCAGCATCCATTCAGCGATAAAGCCATGTTAACATTTCGGACCTTTTTTTTACTCGACTACTCGTGCTTAATTTGTTAGTTTAAAGGCCTATTTCACCACTCCAACAAGTTCCTGATATTTTGTGAGACTGATGTCTCTGGCACCGTGCAAAGAGTGGTGACACAAGCCCTAAATAAATGTGATAAGATTAAAGCTGAATTCGAATTGGGGTTTTTCCCGGCTACTTTGGTTAACTTCACATAAGGGTGTGTTTGTATGTACAGTCGATGGCATACATATCTATAGAGCCATTGCGTCAAATAATTGTAAACATGAACCTTATGGTTACTGGTATAGGGCAGTATAGATATTTTTGACGCCTCAGTAATATACTTAGTATATATATTTATGAATGACCTAGACTGTACATCTATCTTCTATACTATAATAAAACAGTAAAAGTAGAGCTCTGTCTGTCAGTATGTAATCGCTAATCTCCGAAACTACTGAACGGATTTTCTTGCGGTTTACGTAGATAGATGAAGCTTAAATTGGAGCAACATATAGGCTTTGTTTCATTAAAATTGGGTCACAATGAATAATGTTATCGTCGTTAATCTTAATCTGTCGTCGTCGTTAATCTGTTCGGGCATTGTAATCTTTTAATATGAGGGTATGTCACAATAATACGGTCGGTTGGCGGCAAAAGAGCTTCGACAGTTCGAGGTAAACGAACGTACGGATCACATGTGTTTTGGTGTGTACTGTTCTTTTAACCAAAGTACTGGTTTTTTGGTGATATTATTTCGGTCATCGGGACATACATTTGAAAATTATTGTGTGTGTGACATTGTGGACTTTGTGTAAATATAACAGCAGCGCCTGAGAGCAGACCAAGGTGAGTGGCTTTCCTTATATTGAGAGAGTACAATGCCTAAGGCCCTGGGGCTATCCTAATAGAAACCTAGGACCAGTGATCTCCAGCTATCGAAGGGTTCTTTACACGAACATAATTACTTACTTATAAAACAGCATCGTGACTGACTGACTGACAGACAATGCATAGCCTTAGCAACTGGTGCTACAGACGCGACATTACTAAATAAATTATTTTTCGAAATTCCCGTAGGATAGGAAAATATAGTCTAAGGCTGCGTTTCCACCAGAGATGTGCGAGGATGCGTTGCGAGACTTGCGAGGGATGTGTCTGTCATGAACCAATAGAAACACTTGATTCACTTAGGACCTTTTAAATGAAGTGTTTCTAATGGTTCATGACAGACACATCCCTCGCAACGCATCCTCGCACAGCTCCGGTGGATACGCAGCCTAAACTTTGTTGGTTTTTTTGTCCGTGGGGTAGAAATAAATGAATTCAACTTCGGGCTTGATTTCACAAATTCTTTCGCTAATAAGTATTACATTACCTAATGCTCCACATACCTAACATGTTTTGTACTAATATAGTAAGACATAAAACTTACGAGTCATACAAAACCATAATTATAAATGCTACTTATACTAAAGCAGGCATCGGCAAACCGCAGTTTGCGTGGGGTATGTAAAAGATTTAGATTTTTTTTGTCAAAATGTTGAAGAAATCGGCCAAGTGCGAGTCGGACTCGCGCACGAAGGGTTCCGTACCATTATCTACAAAAACGGCAATAAATCATGTTTTTGTATGGGAGCCCCCCTTAAGTATTTGTTTTGTTTTAATTTAGTAATTTATTTTTAAAGTGAATATGTATAACTAAATATTCTGTGAATAAGTATTTCAAGCGTCTAGCCGTTCCCGTTATCAATATCGAGCAACAATAAAAGGATAGATTTGTTGAAATTCCCTCGGGATAGGAAATAAACGCGATTTATTATATTCACTAAGTAATACCAGTGATGATGAGACGATGGATATTTGGAAGTTGCCGTTGCCGGATTTTTGTTTTATTCAATGAAAGAAATGAAGAAGCTTTACTGCGCGGACGAAGTCGCGGGCACCAGCTAGTACATATATAAAGTTTTCTACTCGTATCTACTGAGAGTTTTTGTAAACACTGAAAGCCGATTGTGATAATATGTTATGTATGTAGTTATTTAAAAGAAGTTTAAATAAGTGAATTTCAAAGACTACAATGCTCATCGACAACTTACCTTTAAGAAAGCTCTTAAAAAAGAAGTCCTAGAAATTATTTAGTATTTTTGGGATTGTAAACAAACTTGCATGACGTAACAATTAGTAACCAATATGTACGGGCTTGCTTGTCGTGTAAACTTCGCAAATTAATTATATGCCGCCCACGCAGATAGCATGAGACGAATGAGTAATAATAACTTTCTACTCGTAACTTATCATTAGGCCGTAATTATGTCTTGTGATGCCTATCTTTGAATGTCGTTTACGTGCTCGACCTTGCACAGATTCGTTTAGAGTAATCGTACTTGTGTCATCTACACTCCAAAGCGATTAAAACGGCCCGAATTCAATGCATATGTACATACGTACATAAGGATATTTTTTTAATTACTGTTAACTATATAAATAAATTTACAATTCGAACGTACAAAACTGGAAATAATACATAGGGATGAAAGCTTAAATGATTTACTAGGGGCGTTCAATAAAAAGTGAGAATGAGTATGTTATAAACAACTTTTACTAAATGTCATTTTATTTTTCGACATAGTCAGCTTTTAGCATAATACACTTACCCCCTGTTTCACCATCTATTGATCAAATTTATTTGACGGATAAATGTGATGCCGTCTCTGTTTGTTTTGTTCGAATAGACGGAGACGGCATCACATTTATCCGTCAGTTAAAATTAATCAATGGGTGGTGAAACAGCCCCTTAGTATATTTTTTTTCTAAACTTAAAATTCCATTTTTAAAAAAGGTCTCATCTTGAGTACTTAAAAAATCTTGTACTGCAGCGACTACCGCGTCGTCGCCTTCAAATTTCTGGCCTCTCAGGTATTGTTTCAATCTCGGAAATAGGTAGAAATCACTGGGAGCGAGATCTGGTGAATACGGAGGATGCTTAAGGATATCGAACCCAGCATCACGAATTGCAGCCATTGCAACGGCGGACTTGTGTGCCGGGGCATTGTCCTGGTGGAACAGCACAACTTTCGAGGGTTTACCTCGCCGTTTTTCGCGGATCTCATTGCGCAATGTTGCTATTTGTTTGGCGCATAAAGTGCCCGTAATAGTGGCTCCATGCTCGAGATACTCAATCATTAATACCCCTTTACCATCCCAAAAAACAGAGCCCATGACCTTACCGGCAGATGGGCTCACCTTGAATTTCTTCGGAGTTGGAGATGATGGCCTTTTCCATGTCATAGACATGCAGTTTCATTTCAGGGTCGTAATGATGGAGCCATGTTTCGTCCATTGTTATAAATCGCGCCAAAAAAAGTTCCCGGTCTTGCTGCATCAGGTTCAAAGCTTCTTGACAAATCTCTAGTCTAGTTTGTTTTTGCGTGTTAGTAAGCATTCTTGGTACCCAACGCGCAGATGGGCCAATCAACTTTTAAACCGACGTTTTTGGCGTCTCCTGCGTTACCAAAATTGTCTCTGGCGTTACCAAAAAATCGTACTTCCAATAAGATATTTCACGGTTTAATAGGTTAAACGTAAGTAGGACGGCATGTATTCATGCTATTCATCAATTAAATTACAGAAAAAACATGTTTACTTACAAAAATCTGCAATTGTTTGAAAAATGTCGCGGACAGATTATAGTCGGTTTAAAAGTTGATTGGCCCAGATACCTTTTTCATTCCCAAGCGTTCATGTAAAATATTATGTACGCTCCCCGTTGAAATCTTTACATTTTCAGCAATAAAACGAACCGTGACACGACAATCCGCCAAAACTGAGTTTTCGACTTTTTTCACAATTTCTTCAGTTACTGCTGTAGTAGGGCGTCCGGAGCGGGGGTCGTCCATTGTCGATGTTCTTCCACGTCTAAATTCGGCGCACCAACGTGCGACTGTCGAATACGGAGGAGCATTAGACCCTAAAGTGTCCCGCAAATCCAAATTGACTTGGTCCGTAGAAAAAATTTTCAAACACAAGTATTTGATAACGGCGCGCAGTTCAATTTTCTCCATTTTCGCTAACGTACTCAATAGCATTGCAAAGAAATTACCGTATATTTTTTTAAACAAAAGACAGTTAGTTTTTTTTTCATAGCAATCAGCTAGATAGATTAGCTTTACCGGCCAGTATTTAATTTCGTAATATTAAAAGAGTTTGCATCTCATTCTCAGTTTAGGTATATTGAACGCCCCTCGTATTGAGCTCAAAATAAAAAATATTTTAAATTAGATTCTATGCCTATGCCTATGTATTCAACGAATTTTACAGTTCACAGCATTTATTTTAGCCAAATCGTAAGCTTAACACACAATACTAGACGAAACTTAAAAAAAGGAAAACCATTTAGTTTTAGTGGTCGTTGCGTATAGTTTCGTTTTTAGGTAATGAGTGGTAATGATAGGTATATCGTGTATTGTAATTGAGTAATGTTGGTAGACTTTTGGTAGGCAACTAAATTAGCAAATTTGAGTGTAGAGAATCGGCCAAAACAAACGGCCCCATAAATCATCGGAGTTACAAACATCGCGCCGACTCTGGCTTGAAGCTTCAATTAGGCAAATTATTTGCAGCCGCGGCCGCGCGAGAGCAACAAGTAGGTACTAGAATATTTACCCGCTTGATGGTCTTGAGCAATCAATACGTACTAATAATTGTCATAAACTGACTTTAGGTTCGTCTACCTACATTATATTACCGAGCGATCAGTTGCGGGTTGCGCAAGTGGGGCAGCTTTATTTGCTATTAACTACCTATTTAAACTTCAGAGCCCGTCAATTGTAAGAGTTTAGAGAATCTGATGTTTCAAGGTCGGTAGTTTTGAAATTTAATCTCCTTGAGCTTTATCACGCCTGTCTGTCATCGTGTAGGTACAAATAAAGAGTGCTTTGTGTCCGAGTCCGATTCAGATATTGAATATCATATCTGACTTCACTATAATAATACCTATATCATGTGACCCTGTTTTATTCTATTGTATGACAGAATTATTAGTTCTGCATCGTACCTTACAAATGAAATATTTTGAGATTATTAGATTAGATAAAAAAGTATTTTTATTTCTGTTCAACATTGCCTTGCCTATTGACACTTAAAGGCTGAATTCATTCTAGATAGCTTACCCTTACAAATTTTACGCTTCGGCACTATTCCACATCATTAATTTACAAACGAAATTACATTCCAAATAAGACAGAGATGTCGGTCCGTGACATGTAGTCATTTTCGAGATAGACACGAGATAAAACCAATCGCCATTGACGTGGGTTTCTTATTAGCAATGCGGCATAATATTTAATGTACGCTGCGCTACCTACTGTTTAACTACTCAATAACTAGTCGCATTGAGAAACTACTGGAGCAATATGCTTCAAACAGTAACGACATTAATTTGTTGTAAGTATGTCACACGAGCGCTTAATCGCCATGTTATTAGAACTAGTTGTAATCGAAGGCTAGTAAAGTAACCAAATATTGCATTGCACAAATAAAATAAATAATTAGATAAATATAAAATTATTATCTTCATTAAAATATCTTGAATGGATTAAGGTGTTGCTCTAAGAAGATGGGCTACGAATTAGCTCGAAACATGTCGAGCTAAACTCGATTATAGACGGTAGTTTCATGATTAGGTATAGGTGCATTTTTAGGGTCCCGGACCCAAAGGTTAAAAACGGGACCCTATTACTGTGACTTCGCTGTCCGTCCATCTGTCCGTCTGTCACCAGGCTGTATCTTATGAACTGTGATAGCTAGACAGTTGAAATTTTCACAGATGATGTATTTCGGTTGCCGCTATACAAATACTAAAAACCAAAATAAAATAAATATTTCTGGGGTTCCCATACAACAAACGTGATTTTTTTTTGCTCGTTTTTTCTCGTTATTGATAACGGCAACAGGTAGACGCTTGAAATATTCACAGAATATTTAGTTATATAATCACTTTCAAAATAAACAATTAAATTAAAATAAAACAAATATTTAAGCGGTGCACCCATACAACAAACATGATTTTTTTGCCGTTTTTATAGATAATGGTACAGAACCCTTCGTGCGCGCGCCCGACTCGCTTTTAGCCGGTTTTTATGAATCGTAGGAGTATGTTTTAAATCATTTTAAACTTAAAATTTAGATTTGTTTTATTTTTTGTAAATTACTTTAGTAACTTTTTCAGCTTCAGTAAGGTAGTTCTCTAGTTTTCTGAGTAATTGGTTGTCTGGAAGAGATCGCTTTTTAGCAATAAGACCGCATATTGTCTGCCTGAATTTTTATTTTTGTAATGTCACTGTACTGCTTTTGGTGATCAATAAAGAATATTTGTATTGTATTGTAGTTACGTATAAAGTTATCACACAAACATTCTACTTGTAGCATCATTTTAGCGCGCGACAGTCGATCTTCAGCTGTGTAATGTTTTTTTACATTTTTGTTGTTTTGTTAACTAAATGTTTCAAAGCTCTTTAAAACAAAGTAACAGCAGTTCTATGCGTCATTTACTCAAGTAAAGTAAAACAGTTCTAAAATTGAGTTTATACTGTTAGGTAGTACGTAGTTATTAGGCAATTTGCATCTGATTGTTACCCATGTGAACATTTAGCTACAGAGAGAGTGGTGAGAAAAATGTTGTGAAAGTATGAAATAGTCGCATATTACAGCAAGTATGTACTATTGTCAAGTAATATTCTATTTAACAAGTAACCGTAATTGTAGTAAAATAATACTAATAAATTACTAATTTAAAAGTTCGGGGACCGTAATCTTCTGTGTTGATTGCAAACATACAAATCATTAGAAAATAATCTCTATATGCGTTTAAGGAAAAAAAACACATCATTAAAGTCATGAATGACGCATTCTCATTGGTCAATTTAATTTCACATGCAGCAGACGATATTGATTGGTCTAATTGTCGTTTCAGCACGCCGGCAACCAAAGCCGGCAGCAAAATGTTTTTTCACTGCTGCTCGAAAATGTGGCCATAGATAACCTAAATCCAGTGCCCAAAACTGCCTACATATATATATATATGTAGGTACATTTAACAGCTGACTCATTTATGGCGCGCAAAACACGACAACAATGTAACACATTAAGAAAATAGGACGTATCAATATATGTATTTCATAATACGATACGACTTTTTGAAAGATAATTTCTGAATTTCATTCCCGGCGTGCTGAAACGACAATTGGACTAATCAAAAGTAATCGTCTACTGCATGTGAAATTAAATTGGCCAATGAGAACGCGTCATTCATGACTTTAATGAGGTGTTTTTTCCTTAAACGCATAATATGCACAAAATGCTGTAATTTTTTAAAGCCTGCTGCACACTGCACTGCACTGGCTGAACAGGCAGGCTCGTCATGTTCATCGTGCTGCCGCAGCCAGACTGCTCAGTGCGCGAGTATACCTACATCCTCGTCATGCCCGACTTGCTGCCGCAGGTCGAACATGACGAGGATGAGATCTTATATTATTATCCAATGTATAATTTTTTAATTATGTGGTTTTGAGTACTGGCCACTAAGAATGGCCTCGCTCGTTAAAAAAAAGTAATTACTTATGTCACAAAAGAAAAAGTAAAATCGGCAGGAGCAACGCAGTGTTTCGATTGTTTAATTGTTATTTCCTCGCATTAGTCGTGAAAAGCACAATGTTTAGTCTCGGCCAAAAGTGCAATAGATGGACTCGTACTTTCGAGGGCTTCCGCTACGCGTCGGCCCTCAAACTAACTCGTCCATCTATTGCTTACTTTCTAGTCTCTACAACAATGTACTATAATATAAAATAAAAACGAATACAAATAATAGAAAGTACTTAATTTAAATTCCTTTGCTTATTAAAAAAATGATTTATACTTAGGTACATCCTATTTACTTCCATTAAATTAACTCTGCATTATTAATGTAACTACTAGGAGAAAAAAAGTGCAACTAATCTAGTTCCATTAAGGAAACCCTCTCCGTTGAATGTAACTCTCAGGAAAAAAGTCCAACTAGTTCCATCAATGGAACTGATAATGTAACTAGTCGGAATAGGCCAAATTTACTACCAGATTATTGCATTGTGTCCGGACTTACATAAGTAAAAAGTATGCCAAGTTTCAGGTTAATCGGATTCCAGGAAATGGTCGAAAAATGGTTTGCAAATTTTAAAACCACAACTCACAATTTACTTATATAGGTACTTAAAAAAGGTAAATAAAAGCCTTCAACAATCAGTAAGTAACAGATGCACATTTCACACACTAGCAGGAACATTCACATTGGCACTTTCGCTGTGGCATTTAATTTACCCAGTAAATACAAAGCAGTTACCAAAGTACCTACTGCAAATAAAACTCGAGCGTTTTTAGTACTTACCAGTTCCAATTCTAGGCAGACACTGTAATTCTGAGCGCATATCGAAATAACAATAAATAGCGTACCTATGGATGTCAAAGTACTTATAACCGCAAGTCATCGTTATCTTATCATTAGCAATATGTCCATCTTCAGAAATTACGCTAAATAGTTTTAGTATTTTGGGTGATTGTAATTAAAAAAAAAATAACTAAATCCTTTATTCATAAACCTGTTATAGCAAAATGACTGTTTTGTCTGCGTCTCATAAAAGAAACACAAGTGGGTGGAGATCAAAAACATTACCATTTTAACCGGTAAATAATAGACCAAATATTTTTCGACACTGCGTCCAGCTTATCACCTCTAATAGCCACAAATTAGCCCATAAGTTAGCTAAGACGAAGTAGATCATCATGTAACGCAATATTGCTCATAGCGGCGCCCAGTCGAGGGAAGGCGGCTGGGGCCCCGTGCCGTGACCCCATGCGGTAACTTGTCCCGGAACCAACTCACTGCGCTCTACAAAGTTTTATAAATTTTATTATCACGGCTCAATGTGATCTAATATGTTCAACAGACATACAATGCTGAAGAAATAATAATTTTTTCACTTCTCATGCTCTTAAAATGTTACTTTTTCATTACACTTGCTCGTCAATGGCGTTATTCCATGCCTGTATACTAAATGATAATGGCCTAAATTGTTCTTAAGGGAGTTATGGATTTAGGTACAGTTTTTCTACCCAAAGGAGTTCTAACTTTAGTTTTAAAATTTGCAAATAAGTCATTTCAGACTAAGGAGGTTTTAAGTCAGCTAACGTTTTATTTATATCTTTAAAACTTAGCTATAACCCAATTTTACAACACAAAACTACGCTTATCGCTTTATCTACGCTTCATGAAAATTCGTTATTTTTATATTTTAAATTTATATCAAATAGTTTTGCAATAATTTTAGTAAATATTTTTTTAACATGTTGGCAGAATCTGGCCGTATGACCAATCGAATTCTAAACTAAACACAGTTTATATTATCTATGGTAGATGACTCGAAAAAAGTAACAATCTGTATTGGCGGGTAGCCATTATTTTGTTCAATTTAAGTGTTTAGAGACAAAATAATTTTATTTTTGGATTTTTTTCCTCGCAATGTGATGAAAATCATTGTGTGTATCACGGGCAGTAAGGGGATTACAAACTCGAGTCATTAAAAGCCCTCCGCCTTCGGCGTCGGGCTTCTAATAGACTCTCGTTAGTAATCCCTTACTTACGACCCTAGATGCACAATGCACTATAGTCTCTGCATATCGGGACTAAAGCTCTTTTTTGATCTCTAGGGATTAAAGTAATTTTTTTTAATTTACTTTGGAAACCCCTAAACTGCCAATCACGGTGTTTGTGGATGGAGGATTATTGCCATTTTCAGTGACTGGGCATAGACAATTTTAAAGCTTTCCACAGACCGCAGCGCGCTGCGGACGCTCCGAAGCGCTCCGTAGCGCCCTGCGCTTCGGTCTGTGGAAAGCCTTTAGTGCGTGGAAATAACCTCAAAATGACAACTGTATAAAAAATATTTTAAAAAATAATAATTTCGTGATACACCATGAATAATTACGAATATTCATTAGGGGTGTGAATGGTAATTTTAGGATTTTCGGAATCCCCACAGGATAAGTAGATAATGAGAATTATATTTATATTCAATTCAATGGGACCGGGACCCTATCTCAGTACAGTAATCATTATTCTTTTAGAGCCGTAGAGGTGTAGTAAAAAATTTCCCGCGGGATAGAGATGGACCATAAATTTTATTTGTGCGCGGACGAAGTCGAGAGAAAAATCTAGTTCATTGTAATTTGTAAACATCAACACGACGTACCTAAAGGAGATAGTTGTAGTTTAGTGTTGTCATTGGAGGAATTATGAGCTCACAGGAACCTATCACCCACTTAGAGCATTTTTAGACGGCCGCGTCTGAACTTTTAAAAATTGTATACCTACTTACATAGGCATTTTGTTTTAGACAGCAGGTCAGCAGGCACTATCGAACCAAAATACCATAGTGACATCGCATCATTAGGCCACATGGGACGTTTTGCAGGCAGTGGCGTAGCTACCGTAGGGCAAGCGGGGCAGTGCACCGGGGCCTCCAAGCTCAGGGGGCCCCTCGGACTTACAAACTATAATGGCGGGCCTATGAGAAACGCGGCTATAAAACGCTAACTAGTGAATTTACAAGCGCGCGAGTCTAGTGAATTTAAAGTGCATTCATCCTTACTTGTCTTATCATGTAAACAAACACGGGTAGGGGCCCTAGTTTATTTTTGCCCCAGGGCCTTTGGTTAACTAGCAGTTTGCAGGACAAACAGAAATATACAATAGCCCTTATTAACCAGGTAACTGGAGCTGGTGACATATGTATAGACAATGCTCAGACGTTTTTCCTGTACTAAGATAGGTTGACATTGACATTTAGGCAAACGGCGCGATGGAGCAGCGCACACTGGTCCGCCAACGTTCGCATGAGTGAGATGCAACATTGCTTATTCGATACGAAAAGGCCGCTTGCACTGAAATCAGTCTTTTTAATCAGACCCAAAGTTCACGCGTGTGCCATAAGTCCATTCGCTTAGCGTCCTTGGTCGGTTATTGACTATCCCTTCCAAGCTGTTATAGACACAGTTTTGTGTGTAACAAACAGCACGCATTCACGAAAATTCGATGTCGTAGAGCCATTGGTGTATGCATTAGGTGCAAACACAAATAGGCAATCTTGCCTTGAGGGCCTTCGAAGTTATTGTAAAGAGTATGGACCACGCATTGTGGCTTGGCGCGGGCACCGGCCGATATTAGCAATCATAATTAGTGCTAAGCAGCAACAATACTGGTGCGTAACCTTGATCTCAATTCCTGCGTCTATCGTCCACCTGCTTAAAGTTACACGAACAGCAGAGCATTAGTATCCTCGACTGATACATTCGGCCAAGGAACGCAATAATTTACATTGCTATTACTTATAAGCCTGAGCTGGGGGTAATTATCAGTAATTAGGTAAGTATATCTGGCTTGTCAAGACAGTAAACACCTAACTCCAAATGCGTTGGGTGCAATAAGTGGCATTAGTTCTTAAGCCGTGTGTCAGGCAAGATTTTGTGCCATAAGCCCTTGTCTACATAACATTTATCTGAACGCGTGTTATGACACTTATAATTATAATGATCGAATGTTATCAATAAATCATATTAGGAACTCGATTTTCACTTATATTAGAAGGAAGATCGTGGTATTGACTTGTAAATTTTAAGAATATTTATAATAGTCCAAGAGGTGGTAGACATTTATTTTGAAGTAAATATTTGAGGCAGCGCCAAAACATGTACTTCCATTATCATAACTATCCCAACACAAAACTGGCTGATGGGATGGGTATTGGGGCGTAACTGAATCTTTATTTTAAATACATAAAGCGAGTCATTTAGCGCGGAAATTGTTGTTGAGGCAAGTTGAACCTTTAAATATGTACTATAATGTCTGAGAAGTAATAAAATATACAAGTCAGATAATTTACTCGAGTTTATAACTTAGATGTTTGAGACATTATTTTAGTACCTAACTGAAAATAAATAATAGGTATACTTATAAATACATATTAAAATTCCACCTCATTTCAGTAGGAATTACTACATATATTAATCTGCCGCGCTTGAGTAACTTCAAAAATCCCCTCTTGGGCTCCCCTACTACTATAAACAGATCTGTGGTTTTATGTTTAGATTTCATAACGTAAACGTTTTACAAGTTTTTACTGCCTCAAATACCTTCTCCATTATGTCTACCAACTCTCGGAATATAGGGACTAACGGAAATGTAGGCATAAATCAAAACTTCAGAATTCCACTGAAAGGAATACAAGTTTGCTGCATTGTTGTTACTTACTATTCTACAGCTTTGGAGTTTGCTAAACTACTTTATACCACCAAATAAGATAATTGTACTTAGTTATCTTCAACATAATCTATCAAAATTATTTCAATAAATTGGACCAGTCAGATAATTATTTAACTCTGTTGGCTTGCATTGCATGTTAGACAACTAATCGGAAAAAATAAAATAACTCTCGAAAGTCACATCAGTATGTAAAGTCGCAAGTGATTTCATGAGACTGATTTAAGTCAAAGCTCTTTATCCGATTTTATATTTTTAATTTTATTCGTGGAGAAACTATCAATTTATTGACAGGGATAAAGCACTATTCCTAAGCTTGGACTGAGTGGAGAAGAAACCGTCCTTACTTTTTCGCGATGAAACCACGTAATAGGGTTACAAATACATATAATAATTCCTCGTACAGGAAAAAAATAAGTAAGTAAATTCTAAATAAGTACTAGGTACTTAAGAACGAGGTAAAGGACTGGCTGAGGAATGTGACTAATGTGTTGAAACTGGCCGTTTAACTTACTTTGCATTCACCCCGCAATGGCTTGTTATATCCTGGTAAGGTTTCAGAAGCTTCAGAGGTTTTGAGCTTTCAGATGAACACTTCACTTTAACATTCTTAAGCGGACTTCCCAGACAACCATATAACTCCGAATTAACAGTTAAGCCACGGTTGACTTACGGTTAAGTAGTATCAAAAATTATGAAACTGTCATCCATAACATAACCCAGGGTTAGGGATTTAATTTTTTAACGTTAGACCGTGCAAGCGGCCCTTAGTGCTTAATGGGGTATGCCATAGGATAAGTATTTAGGTGGGAAACTTATTTCGTCACACATTAATGTATACGTGGGTCTTTATCTATATCACTTTGCCTTTACCAAGCAAAGACAATAAGTACAGTCGAGTTCTCCAATATCTGTACAGGCAGCCGTTCATAAATATCTATACACATACCTTATTATTGTAGCATAACGTTCATGTTCAGATATTTATGCGGTTGGCTGTACAGTATTGGAGAACTCGACTGTACATGTAAAATATTTTTTTCGTAACAATTCTGTTATTTTTTAATAATAAAGGGGTTTAGTTACAAATCTAAGAATTAATCTTCTTCTAACTAATATATAAAAATCTCGTGTCACGGTGTTTGTTATCGAACTCCTCCGAAACGGCTTGACCGAATTTTATGAAACTTTTTTTTCTATATTCGGTAGGACTGAGAACAAGTCGTAGGCTATTTTTTATACCTACTCCTATTCTTCGCAGACGGAGTCGCGGGCAACGGCTAGTTTTATTTATAATGATTTTCACTTGATAACTGAAATGATAATAGTAATTTCAGTTATCTTAATCTGTGATATAAAAACTTTAAACGAGCGATTCTTGTATATTTATTTCGCGGATCTCGAAAACGGTTCCAAAGCTTTCAATGAAATTAGTTAGCTATGGGGGTTTTTGGGGGGCGAACAGTCGATCTAGCTTGGTCTTATATCTGGGAATCGCGTGTATTCGAGTTTTAGCCCATGCGAACCTCAACAGACAAGACCTTAATATTTAATTAATGCTTTAACATTATAGCAACTCTTCTGAAACAATTAACAACAAAATAAATGGAGCCGAAAGGTACCTGTCCATAGATACCTACTTATATATGTTATCAAATTCATTCTTGAATCCACAGCATAAACATTCGTTAACCGGCGACAAACATATGTAAATCCTGAAAACATGAATACGATTGTAAAACTGACCTGTTCCGGACGGAGTTCCTGGAGGAGAGGGTGATATTCCTCTGGGGTAGCCGGGGCGCAGCGGAGGGCGCTGGGGCCGAGGGGGGCGCGGGCGGCGCGGGGGCGGGCGCGGGCGGCGAGGTGCGCGGCAGCCGGCTGCCGGCCGCCGCCGCGCCCGCCGCCAGCACCACCACCAACCACCACCTGTACATCACGAGAGCACGGTACTCACGGCACGAGACGCGCGACATACGCTCGACCTACTGTCACGATAGCGACTGACCAACTCGCAAGTCTACACTCGCGACGACGTTCACTTTTGTTGTGGCACTTGAGGCGCTGGTGACGGCTGACGACTGCCCCACTCCCAATGAAAGTGAGGGCTTTCACTAGTAGTCGGCACACGCAGGCCACCCACCGGACTGGTCGCGCGCGTTTTCATTCAAAAAACGCTCTTATTTATTACACGGGTACACGTAATCTACATACGGATCTACACCCGTTTCATTTTACAATACGGTTATTAATGAACCTGCTACCGTCTCTAGATGACTATCTTGAAGTTTTAACGCGAAAGTAATCGTAATCAATGCTAGATGATATTGCATAACACAACACGCGACATACAAGTAATATGAATATGGGCACTTATTTACATATTTGCTTTTGATTTCGTATTATACCTTCAGAATGCACCATAAATAGTTAGTACCTATAGGTAGGTACCTATAGTGATTTGAGCTAAATATTAATGAATTCGATGTGCTTATTTAGTCACAAGACGAAGTTTAATCTTAGGTTTAAAATGGCTTCACTATAATTTATAATGAATTTTATCTACATCCATATCATAACTTCCCTATAATATCGATACCGGAAATCTCAAATGGCGTATAGGACAAAAATGCGAAAATGAGTCTAAAATGCCATCGTATACAGCTTTTTTTCCCCTATCGAATGGCATTTAAGACTCATTTTCGCATTTTTGTCCTTTACGCCATTTGAGATTTCCGGTATCGATATGTTCAGAAGCTTTAAGCAAATGGCCTATATTAAGAAACCTGTATTTGTGGCTGCATCATCATAATGTTTACATTAAAGTATCGATATTGATCGAAGTATCGATATCGATACTTTAATTACATTCAAGGAAATTTCTCGAGCATCTCATCGAAAAGAATCATATTTGGTTTTAATTATCGAATTAGTCGATTTGTAGTAGTTGTAGTTTGTAAGCTAAAAAGAAGATCAAATCATGGGAAGTGTGGAAAAAACTTAAAATTACCCACGAGAAATGCGGTTTTATTGGGAACTAGCGACCCGCCTCGGCTTCGCACGGCACGGGTGCAACTATATTATGCATGTATTAGACATATAAACCTTCCTCTTGAATCACTCTGTCTATTAAAAAAATCGCATCAATTTCCGTTGCGTAGTTTTCAAGATCTAAGCATAAGTAGGGACAGACTTTGCGACTTTGTTTTATTTATACTATGTATTGATTATATAATTATTTTATAGCTTATTCGACATTATTAAAAACTCCAAAATGACCTCAACCGATGTTAACGGCTGCGTTAATTGTAGAGCACATAATTGCCTATAGTATGCTTTGTAGCTTTATTCGACTTAAATTATAATTATTATTAATTATCTGTACTCGAAATAGATCACGACTAGCAATAGAAGAACGGGTAGTAGCTTATTATATTCATCAGCAATCGAGCAATCTTTAAGTGTGTACGTACCCAAGACGCACCCCCACATGCAAATGGAATCTCGGTAACGGCTCTGGATGAAATTGTGTATTATGTTGAAAAAATGTCGCGTACAAAGTTCATCGCAAAAACTTGTACAGTCAGCAACAAAAATATGAATTTTGTATTTTTATTATAAGAGTGACCACCTTCAAAGTCCGTCATCAGACCCTGGTAATGATTTAGAATCAATTTACTTGTCAAGGCAAATCAAAATGAGCTCAAACTTGATGGGGTTGAGTCGTTCTGCCCATGGCCACCTTCCAGCTCCATCATCAGACCATGATTACCATTAAGAATAAAAGTAGGTACTCATCGAGACGATTCAAACGAGCCCAAACTTAATGGGGTTGTGTCGTTTTATTACGGAGTTCTTAAGGCCAACTTTCATCTCCATCATCAGACCCTGATTACCATCTAGAACCAAAGTACTCATCGAGACGAATCAAACGAGACCAAACTCGATGGGATTGTGTTGTTTTATTATGGAGTGCCTTTGACCACCTTCCAGCACCATCATCAGATCAGCTTAATATCATAATAATTATTGCATTGTAATCCAATTTACACATGCATGCAAATTTTAGCTCAGTCGGAAATCAAGAACTCATTGTTGTGTGTAGTATAACTTTGTAATCGCTGGTATTTAAAATGGGATTACAAACTTATATATGCAGTTTCTGTATCTTTGAAACGTGACTGAAATTCAAATATTTTTAGGTTTTTCTAGGATTTTGTAGGGTTAAATCTATTTATATTTAAAATTTGGAGCCTGTAGGTCTGCTAGAAGTACCTTAGAATTATGATGATAATGAGTGAGTGAGAGTTATAAATGCGAAACTTTGCTTTCGCTTAACTTCGGAACTAAATGACCTACTACAGACTTGAAATTTTGGATTTTAAGTATGTGATTATAGCTTACTGGATGACGAAATTTCTGCGTTCTGGTCTTATCCAGAGGTTCTCAAATAGGGGCCAGAAAATGCGGCGAAATTGTTCCAGTAAAGGATGGTACGGCAGTGTTTGCTTCGCGCTCGACTTGGCGGGGGCACTGCCGTGCCCTCAGATCAGGAACTACTTTCCTCACAAATACAATCAAGGCGGCAAAAATGAAAATAACAGTAGAAACAAGTTTCTTTCTTTGTAAAATATTTAATTATTTCGAGTAATCATAACAAAAACCATAAAAACCTAACATTAAAAACAAACCTTTTATTTACACTCACTTTCATTGCCGTACTAAATTTTCAATATGCGTTCCTTACCGTCGTATCGCCTTAGAATGGATCGCCTTTGAACAGAGCGTAAACAAGACAAACGAATCTTTGGAAAACTATTGACGATCTTTTCTTTTTTAGGTTCTATCGTATGGCTCCCTATAAAAAAAATCCAGAGGCGTCAAATCCGGTGATCCAGGCCAAATCTTCCAATCCAGCGGTTTTCAAAAATTTGTGGACCAATAATGGACATTTCTGCGATTCCACCACTACGACAAAATGAGCTTTCATCTGTTCAGATGACACTTGAATGAATGAATGAATCTGGATTTTGGCGATGTTGTTGTAAAAATCAGTCACAACAGGCTTCACCTATGGGGAAATCTCGCGGCAATAACTCGTGCAGACGTGCACCTTTGCCAGTTTGAAAGAGGTGCCGTTTGTTCATTTTTAAAACTTTATGAACTACTGAATGATGGACTCCAAAATTCTAGCTGCGATCCGTGTATTCGAGCGAGGATAGTCAGCAAAATAATCCAACTCTTTCTTTAAATGGTAATGACAATGTATTATTACCCACGGCTTCCACATGTGTATTTCCAGTAGTTAGTCGACCCTCTCTTAGCCGTTGAACTGCATTTACTATTGCACGAGGATTTGTGGATATCTACGATTGGGAAACCGTTCTCGGTAAAGTTCGGTGGTCGGGCTCCGTTTCTTTTTGTTTCGCCGTACAATAACACCACATATCAGTCACTTCTGCTGCAGTTAACACTTGATTCGGCATTTTATTTCGTATTAATCGATGAACTCATTAACGTAACATTTTTTTGTATAGAAATCTTAAAAAGGGTTTTTGTACCTTTTCAAGAAGCAAAGTATAAGCTTATTCGTAAGGATGCCAAACAATCGACGATGTCTCAAGCTTGCTTCTTACTACGGCATTAAAGACGAGTTTAATGGCAACAGGATCACTAAAGTCACGCAGGTTGCGGATAACGAAGCCCAGTTTTCGATAACAGCTGGCAGCAAGCGATGACATGTGCTCATGAAAAGTAAGCCGCGAATCGAAGACCACCCCAAGATCCTTAACAGAGAACACGCGGTTTATAGGCTCGGATCCGAGCACATACTGCGCATGCAACGGCATGTGAGCACGGCTAAACGTGCAAACGCAACACTTGCTCGCGTTGAAAAGCAGCTTGCTTTCAATGCTCCAACGAAGAACCGAGTCAATGTCCCTTTGCAACGACTCACAGTCAGTACTCTGCTCCACTTCATATACCAACTTGAGATCGTCAGCGTATAGAAGACAGTGCGCTGACAGAAGAACAGACTTCAGGTCGTCTATCATGATGCCAAATAAGAAAGGTCCTAGTATGGAGCCCTGACTAACGCCAGACCGGGTATGATATGGGGCCGAGACGAAACATCCATGCTGGACATACTGCTTCCGATCACGCAGATAACTAGCAAAGAAGGACAACAAAGCGGGAGAAAAGCCAATCCGGTCCAGCTTCGCTAGCAGCACATCGTTATCCACGCGATCGAAAGCCTTTGCAAAATCAAAATATAGGACATCTAAATACTTGGATGCCTCTATCCAGATGTTCAGAAATGCTATATACCAAAATTAAAAGGTTAGTGTCAACAGAACGGCTACGTCTGAAACCGTGCTGCGCGTCACAAAGAAATGGTTTTACCTGTGCGCACAGAGTTCGGTGGAGTATCGACTCAAAGAGCTTAGCCAAAGTGGAAAGGACGGCAATGGGTCTGTAGCTCTCCACAGAATTAAGTTCATTTGCCTTAGGGATAGGTCTTACTCTCGACACCTTCCAGCGAAGAGGGTAAGATCCAGTGATCCTATAAACACACAATATATCACTACATATGCAATTCCGCGCTCTCGGTAATTTATCTATACATGTCGTAATGGCTGCGGAACACTAGGTATTCAGGGCGTGTTTGACACGCTTTTGGCCGGTTTTTTTACAAGCTTTTATTTAAGTTGCAAAGTTCGTATGTAAGCCATGGTTTAAAAATTTGCTAACCCTTTTTAGACCATTTCCTGTCATGAAATTTGCCATAGTACTGAAATTTAAACATTAGAGATGGCTAGATTTATTAAAACGATTAACTACGTTTTTACCCAGTTACTAAATTGTCCTTATTATTTTAGTAGGGGCAAGAGGAAAACTTATTTTTGTCTTTTCTTCTCTTATCCGGGTCCTACGCATAGATAATATGCGTTGCGTGCCACGTACAATTTGAATAGCCCCGCGGTCCTCGCCTGTGCGTAGAAGGCTCTAGACTATACATACATCAGCAGCAACCGACTCTCGCGTAGACCAAGGTATCGTGGTTAACTATGGGACGGGGCACAACACTAGTGGACTGCAAATCAATCCATTGGCGTTGGTGGCTGTATTTTAAACCCGACTTTAATGTTTAGTTTATTACTGCCATTCTAAAGTGGTTATGGATACCAGATTTATATATTTTATAAATCGAAGATGTAACTATGCAAATTACAAGAGATAGAAAATATAAAGTACTTGAGTTATCAAGTCGTGGCGTGTGGGGCACGGAATTTTCTGACTTCATATCAAGTCGGTGGCTTCGAAAAGGTTAAATAATTATCTCAAACTCATCCTCTCCCTGACCATTACCTAGATTTTTTCAGGAGGATCAATTAGTAGATAGGAAAGTTTTTTTATGTTATTAGCATAACTATGAAATTGTAACTAAGCGGTCAGTTCGACCAATTCAAAATTAACACGTCTCTCCCAAAAGTACGCATTTCCGGTAGTGAAACCTGTTACTAAGTTAGTAGTAGTTAGTAGTTACTTGAGTCAGGTTGATATTTACTACAAAATAAAAAAAACATACGAAAAAATTATTAAAATTTATTCATTAATTTGTCGAAAGAAACATTAACAATAAAACATGTATTCAACATGAGAACTAACATAGAGCAGTTGGAATATTTTTGATGATAATGTTTAAATGAAATAGCATTAAAATCAGATCTTCGGACAGGGAGTCTTGCGGAGATAGTTTTTGCCGGAGGGTAGTTTGACCACAGTCACTCCACTAGGGAACACCTTACTTACCTGGTCCTCAGGAACAGTCGGAAGCACCATGCAGTCATCTCCCATCTGAAATATTAAAAACAGAGTCTAATGAAGAACTGCATGTCGCCAGGAATCAAACAGTGTTAAGTTATAACTCGGAACTAATATAATCACACTAATATTATAAAGGCGAAAGTTTGTGAGTGTGTGAGTGTGTATATTTGTTACTTCTTAACGCTCAAACCGCTGAATCGATTTACATGAAATTTGGTATGGAGATTGACTGAAACCCTGGCAAAGACATAGGATAGTTGTTATCCCGGAAAATCGCATAGTTCCCGCAGGATAGCGATAAACGAATTCTTTGCAGACGGAGTCGCGGGCAACAGCTAGTTATAAATAATTATCGAAATAGAATTGCGCGTTTTCTTTTTGACCCTTATTTCTTTAGTCAGCGATATGTGTCATTCGCTAATAATATTCGCACACGCTTCCTTGTATAGACAAGAAAGGCAAATGAGTAGGCCTGGAAGAAAGCTTGCCTTAAATAACTGACCCCAGAAGGGTAACTGTAACTTTTTTGACACTCGGCATCGGATTGAAATGACACTTTTTTATGGCTGTGACAGTTGGCTGTTTCCGATACCAATGGTCAGCCCATACAAGAACTGTCAAAATGAACGCGATGGCGATTGCGAGGGAGTTAGACAATTAGCCTGCAGATCGTTGGTGTCCCCGATCCGTTGATCGGGGTTTTCGGAGCGGGAATATTTGACATTAGCCAAAGAGTAGGTATTGACTTAAAAAACAGAATTTACTCTAGCAGGTTTTTGTACCTAATGAATAATTAATTGAAACAAAAAAATACTTGAAAAAATCATACATATACATATGAACGAATTGTTACAAAGCAAAGAAATAGACCTGCGATAGCAAACTTTTCGTGCAACAATTGATTCCTTCAAAAAATTTAAATATGCACCTATTACAACTGCCGACGTGGAAAGATCGTTCAGTTCGTTGATATGGATATTTACAGCAAGACGCCGCAGATTAACTGTTCCAAATATAGTTAAAATATAAATATTTTTTTTTTGAAAATCGTGCAACTAAATTTACTGCATGTAATTAATTAAAGTTATTTTTATTATTATCTCATAAGGCTTAGTAGTAAAGCTAAAGTACTACATGAAATAAAAAACAATTCGCAGAGCAGTAGTTATTAATTAGGCATAATATGACATTTTCTTAGACTAACCTATCTGTTTATTTCTACTCTTTCTCAAATCATTCCCGCATCGAAAACCCCGGTGTCTGATGATGACCAGGGTTCGCATTTTTCATCGCATGGTAAGATGAAAGAAAACTATGGAGTCGATATTAAAGTTAAAATTTAACTCATATTCATACTCATACTCATTCATGTAATTAATACCGAGAGACAATTTGAATTCAATTAAATGATATTTTAAATAAAAAAACGAACTGCCGCACAATAAAAAAATTAACATTTAGAATGCTTCTATTTCGTAATATCCATGGGGCATGGAGACACAGGAATGAGCGTCAAAATTTTGATAAGGTAGGTATGGCGTGTGTATTGTCCATTTCAAAATTAAAATCGTAAAATGAGTATAATGTCATGGCGACGTTTTTCATATTTTCTAGAATAAAAGAGGTTTTATATTGGTTGGTAGTATATTCTAGACTTCTCGCATCGTACTACAAAAATCATTTGAATTACATTAAGTAAGTAACCACCCATAGACATTACCATCAACAATCAGAAACTTGAATATGTGGAAGAATATGTTTATCTAGGCCAGATAATAACGCCCAATGATCAAATGTCCAAAGAGATAGACAAACGAATTGCGACAGGGTGGAAAAAATACTGGGCCTTGAAAGAAATTATGAAAAGCAGAGAACTGGGTATTAAGATCAAAAAGAAGACTTTTGATACTTGTATCCTACCATGCATCACATATGGCTGCGAAACCTGGGCTTTGACAAAACACCACAGGGACAGACTAGCAAGATGTCAGAGAGGAATGGAAAGGAGTATGCTAAGGATTGAAACTTTTGGACAAAGTTAAAAGTGTAGACATCAGGCATAAGACGAAACTAACAGACATCCTATCGCGTATAGACCAACTTAAATGGAGGTGGACTGGACATACGCTCCGCTGTAAAAAGGAGAAATGGAGCAAGCAGGTGACAGTTTGGTACCCTAGGGATGGCTATAGAAGCCGAGGTCGCAAAACTGTAAGATGGGAGGATGAATTGAGGTTGACCATAGGACCCCAATGGACAAGGATAGCGGCAGACAGGAAGCAGTGGAAAGAGTTGGAGGAGGCCTTTGCCAGAAGGCATACCGAAATTAGGGATATATTATGATTATTTTAGTGTAGATTTTAATGTTCCTTCTTTTATTTTATTTTGTTTTAAATTGTATATCTAATTTTAAACGTTTTACTTTTTATTGTAAATATTTCGGGAAATAAAGGCTTTATTATTATTATTAAGTAAGATTAACTTTCGATTGACATTTTAGATCTGTCAGCCTAATAAAGGGATAAAAGTATTACGAGACTAAGAAAATAAGTGAGTATGAATATGAGATAAATTTGAACTTTAATATCGACTCCATAGTTTTCTTTCATCTTACCGTACGATGAAAAATCCGAACCCTGATGATGACGGAGCCATAATATTAGTCTGAGAGCTGATTGAAAATTTTGGGTAGTTATTCGAGGCACGCTGAAAACTTGTGTAATACTTCCCCTATAATACCCAAGCACAGACCCACAGGCCTGGCTGACCGAGTAGCGGGGCTAAATCAACCCTCACATTTTGAAAGATATAATTTTTTTTGCAAAATAAATGTCGGTCCCGTTTCGAAATTTTTATACCTTAAAAATTGACATTTAAATAGTGAGAGAATAAATAAGCCAGATCATTTTCTCGGGGCTTAGACATTGCCAGGTGCTTGCAAAGTAATTTTGAAAAACTTTTTACAAAAAAAATACTGGCCGCAGAGTTCAAACGCCGCTAAATTAAAATTCGAAATTTAAAAATAATTTTGTTTATTTAACCACGCCCAAATTAACAGTAGGATTGGGTTCAAATTATATTAATAAGTTTTAATTTTAGATTTTTTTATTTATTTAGTTATGCATAGCTGCTGATTTTAACCAGAGTGCATTCTGATTCATCTTGAGCCTCAACTTAGGTAAGGTGGTAGTACTGGCTAAACTAGATTTGTAGGGTACTTAATGCTTTGAATTGAGGTTTTTTTTATAAATATTTTTTTGATAATCTATTTATCATTTTTGAATGTCAATTAAATGGAAATGTTTTCAAGCTAGTAAGCTAAACAGCAGTCACGTTTTTTGGGTTCCGTAGTCAACTAGGAACCCTTATAGTTTCGCCATGTCTGTCTGTCCGCGGCTAAGCTCAGAGACTGTTAGTACTAGAAAACTGTAATTTGGCATGAATATATATATTAGTCACGCCGACAAAGTGGTTAAATAAAAAAAACTAAATAATTTTTTTTAGGGTACCTCCCATAGACGTAAAGTGGGGGTGATTTTTTTTTCTCGACTAACCCTATAGTGTGGGGTATCGTTGGATAGGTCTTTTAAAACCATTGAGGGGTTGCTTACATGATTTTTGTATTCAGTGATTTGTTTGCGAAATATTCAACTTTAAAGTGAAAATTTTCATTAAAATCGACCGTCCCCCCCCCCTCTAAAATCTAAACTGTTGGGTGGAAAAATTTTAAAAAATTCAAAATGGTAGTAAATATATTAAATTTACAAGGAAAATTATAGCGGCTAAGGTATTAAACATACCGTCACTACTTTGAAAAACTCGTATCTCAAATCAGCATGTAAACAAAACTGAACCTGTAATAAAGTTCACTTTGCCAGATTAACGATTTTGAGATACGAGCTTTTTTTTCAAAGTATTGACGATACCTAACTTGGAAGATTCCGTACACATACGAAATCCTTAGAAAAATATTACTTGATTTTTTCGTAATGGCTACGGAACCCTATCTTGGGCGTGTCCGACACGCTCTTGGCCGGTTTTTTCACTATCACAATAGATCAAAATCTTGACCAACGTTTAGAAGAGGCAAAATTTACATTATTATAAAAATAAATAAAAAACTGCAATAGTTTTTTTTAAATGGTTTTTTGCATCTGATAACACTATTCTAGACTATTTTTCAATAAAAATCAATGCAAAAATAATTAATTACGAATATCACGACTTAAAATCTTAATGTGGGTATATATTTTTCACCTCACTAGCTCGGAAAGCCCTTTTTGTTTGTTTGACATCTATTGAGAAAATCGCTTTTTATCCACATGTGAAGAAAGAGTTTTGACATTTGAAGGCAGCTTACGTGATATTTATTTGACAGCTAACAAAATGTAAAACGTTAAAAGTGCTGAATTTTTAACATCACAATTAATGAATTGCATCGAGTAAAAAACACTAAATACAGTCTTACTGTTGCGAACGCATCCATAACGCCACCAACGGGCGAATATTCAAACTTCGGCGGCGGTTAGAACTTCCCGCGCCTTTCAAATCTAAGCGCGGCTATCGGCGCGCCAACCGATTCAATTCGAATCAGATCACCGGATCGAACGCACCTCGAACTGTTTGCTTATACTATAAATTTAACTGTGTACTGTACATTACCTCAGAATTACATATATATTGAGTTTCAATATTATTTTTATTAAAGAAGAACCCTAGAAGAATTCATCTACAAGACCTAGGGCTCAAACATTGGTCCTTCACCCGGAAGAAGAGCGTCAAAGTTCGTCTTCATCAGTGCCTACGAGATTTACGCCGCAAGCTTTCGTCATCGTCGTCAAGCACAGATTCGTCAAGACGTTCACAGCATCCCGTGAAAGAGGACTGGAGCGCAAGAAGCATAACTGCGAGACGAGGGTCAAGACAAAGAAGCCGCGGAGGAAAGTATCGGATGTGCTATATACGGTTTTTCGTCAAGGAAGTTCTCATCAAGCTATCAATCCTTCATTCGTCAAAGAAGAAGCCAGCGTATTTGAAGAACACCGCGAAAAGCCAGTCTGAAACATTTATTTACGAGGAAGATAATACAGTGCATCAAGTCAATAGAGCAACGGTTCATCATTCAGTGAGTTCGTTCCAATTTTCCCAAAATTCCCTAAAGTTCCTATAATTTATGGTAACTTTTCCCTTTATCACGTTAATTAACGTCACAGCTTCGATTTATCAACTTCAAGTAGTTAATTTCAACGGTAAAATTCAAATTTTAATTTTCGTTCTAGAAATAAAACTGTTAATTTATAACATTCACCTTAACAAACTTCCTAACAAACTTCAACTATTTTTTGGCTACCTGTCGCACAGCTAATTTGTTTACAAATCGTCACAGATAAGCGATTCATTTTCATTTTTTCTTAACTGCAGTTGCGTCATCTTATCTACTGATAACAGATTCTGCTACGTTATCTTATCTGTAAAGCGCGCGCTGTCTGTTGTCAAAAATCATAACATAACCTCCTCAATTATACAGAAACAGAAAAGTAAACAAAATAATAAGTTTGCGATCAAGTCTTACGGTAATAATCTTTTGTGGTTGTTTAATTTTATGCGTTAAGTCCATAAGTTGAATAATTTTCATAATGGCTAGCGTACTTATTAAGAAACGTGCATCTCTCAAGTGCAAACTCACTAACTTTAAAACGTTTCTGACCCCATATCAGTCTATTAAATCATTGAGTGAGCTACAAATAAGTGAAGTTGAGTGCCGACTGAGCAAAATCGTAGATATGTATTCTGTTTTTGATGAATTACAGGAGCAGATAGAAATCGATTCGGAAAACCCGGACGAGCAATATAAAGAACGTACCGACTTCGAGAATCAATATTATGCCATTTTGTCATGTGCGCGTGAGTTACTTCGGGTACAAAGCAACCCAGACAATAAACCCTTGTCTGAGGCGGGTTCCAGTTCATGCCAACACAGAAATGACCTGGTAAGATTGCCCAAGATTAATTTGCCTCACTTTAACGGCGACTATCAGCATTTTCTCGAATTTAGGGACACATTTAAATCGTTGATTCACAACAATGATTCTATCGATAACATAAACAAATTCCATTATTTGCGTGCGTCATTGCAAGGCAGTGCAGCTTTAGTGATTAAAAGTTTAGACTTTAAAGGAGATAATTACAACACTGCCTGGGAACTATTAATGTCCAGATACAACAACGAGCGTTTATTGGTAAATAATCATGTCAAAGCCTTGTTCAATGTTGACCAAATTCAGAGAGAATCTCACAAAGCATTGCGTCATATGTTAGATGTAACAAATAAGAATCTTAGGGGACTCACAACATTAGGACAACCGACTGACCACTGGGACACATTGATAATTTACATGATGGCAACAAAATTAGATCCAGTGACCAGTCGCGAGTGGGAAGAACATAGAAATAGCCTAAAGGAAACCCCCACATTAGAAACTTTTACCACATTTATTTCCAACAGGGCCGATTTATTAGAAACTCTTGAAGAAGGAAAATCTTCTCAAGGCAGACCCATGCATCAATCTTTCAAACAAAAGAACTTCTTTGTTGCAAATGAGTCAATTAAAAATAATAAACCTAAATACACTTGCCCAATGTGTAAACAAAATCATTTTTTGTTTTCATGCGAATCCTTTCGCAAACTATCAGTTGACCTTCGTCAAAAGAAGATGAAAGAGTTTGAGGTATGTCAGTTATGCCTCAGACCAGGTCATGCACTATCCAGGTGCAGGTTATCCACCTGCAAATATTGTAGTGAGCGTCATAACACTCTTTTACATAAAGAGAACAGTGATACCACAGTCGAAGTGGCTGCGATATCAGCTGATCAAAATTGCCAGACTCAACAATCCTCTGTACTACTTTCCACAGCTATGGTGCAGGTCAGCGACGCCAAGGGTACGAAGCATGTCGCCAGGATTCTTTTGGACAATGGCAGCACCACCAACTTTGTCACTGAGAAGCTCCGCAGTAAGCTGCAACTTCCACTTTCTTCCACAACTTCCACGGTGACAGGTATTAACAATTCCTGCTCTAAGAGTACACAGTCTTGCAAATTAACAATTCATTCGATGACTGGGGGCTACAAGACGGAACTTAGGTGCCTCGTGCTTCCTGAAATAACAAAACTGTTACCTTCATCGTATATAAATAAATCTGACTTGCAAATTCCGTCACATATACAGTTAGGTGATCCCACATTTAATATTCCATCGGTTATAGATATATTAGTCGGTGCAGAAACCTTCTGGGACGTCATAGGTTCCAGTAGAATAAGCTTAGGGAAACGTCAACCTATCTTGTATGATTCGAAACTGGGCTGGATAATTTCTGGGTCAGTTATTAGTAATCAAAGTCAACATACTGTCTGTCATGCGTCAGAATTACATGACACCGACATTGATCGGCAACTCACCCGCTTCTGGGAGTTGGATAGTGTTTCACCTATACATAATTTCACGCCAGAAGAGCGTATAATTGAACAACACTTTGTTGACAATACAACACGTACCAAAGATGGGCGATTTGTTGTTTCAATTCCATTTAAGGAATCAACAAAAGTATTAGGCGACTCATATGAGATGGCCAAGTGTCGTTTTTTGTCGTTAGAAAGACGTTTAAAACGTGAACCCGAACTTAGAAAAAATTATAACGAGTTCATGACTGAATATATAAACTTAGGACATATGTCACCTTCAGACCAAAAATTAAATGATGATGATGTTGATTGTTTCTTGCCACATCATGGCGTAATTCGCGAATCAAGTGTTACCACCAAATTGCGAGCAGTTTTCGATGCCTCGGCAAATACAAAGTCAGGTGTTTCATTAAATGCAATTCAGATGGTTGGTCCCACTGTGCAAGACGATCTCATATCAATTTTGCTTAGGTTTAGGCAACACAAATATGTAATCTCGGGAGACATCGAGAAGATGTACCGACAGATATTAATTGCACCTGAACAACGACGCCTACAACAAATTTTGTGGCGTTTCAATCCAACTGATCCTCTCAAGTGTTATAATCTCAACACCGTGACCTATGGCACAGCCTCGGCACCATATTTAGCAACAAGGTGTTTGAAACAATTGGGGCTTGAGTCATCAGATCCAGTCATCCAGCATTCGATCACACACGATTTTTATGTTGACGATTATTTAAGTGGAAGCTCTAGTATTTCTGAAGCTATACAGTTGGGAAAAGGCGTGATTGACTCGCTAAGCTCAGCTCAATTAAATTTAAGAAAATTACGCTCAAATAGCACAAAAATACTGGACGCACTACAAAGTCACATTAACTCTTCTAATCTGAGACAGGATCATGTACTAAAAAACTCAAACATACAGAACTTAAGCACGTCAGCTGCAGCTAAAACACTAGGTTTATATTGGAAATGTAACTCTGACACGCTCATTTTTGATATCAACTTGCCTAGCGTCAGTAAAGTAACTAAGCGTCATGTACTTTCATCAATCGCGCAAGTATTTGACCCAATAGGTTTAGTTGGACCTTGTATTGTAGAAGCCAAGGTAATAATGCAGAAATTATGGCAGCATAAATGTTCTTGGGATGACGAAATTCCAACGAATCTCTATTTATTATGGACTAAATTTGAAGAAACCTTACCTTTTATCAATGAAATCAAAATACCACGGTGGATTTTATGTAACTCAGTCCAAGATATCGAATTGCATATCTTTACTGATTCATCGGAGGTCGCGTATGGAACTTGCGCATATGTTAGGTCGAAAGATAGTTCAGGGGCAATAACAGTCCGTCTTTTAGCCTCCAAAAACAAAATAGCACCAATTAAATCGACAACTATTCCGCGATTGGAACTATGCGGTGCATTGTTGGGTTCAAGACTGTGTACTAAAATACTGAGCTCACTCACACTTAAATTTAATAAGGTCGTTTTTTGGTGCGACTCTATGATAGTGTTGGCCTGGCTAAAGTCATCGCCAACTAACTTAAAACCATTTGTTCGTAACCGAGTGAGCGAGGTACAGGATGTTACTGCTGGTCACACATGGAACTATGTGCCCTCAAAGGAGAATCCTGCCGATTTAGTTTCGCGTGGCATGAATGCCAATCTTTTGGCATCGTCTGACTTGTGGTGGACTGGCCCAGAATTTTTAAAACAGGAATCGACTTCCTGGCCTGTATCACCGTCTTCGTTAAACACGAAATTACCCGAAATGGTAACATGCTTGGTCACTGATACTCAGGAATTACCATTTTCTCTTTTAATTAATCGAGTATCCTCATTTTCAAAAATACTACGAGTCGTAGCGTACATTAAGCGATTTGTCAATAATTGTTCAAAAAATAATATTAAAAAATTAGGCTTTCTCGAGAGTTCAGAATTAACGACAGCTGGAAAAACTATTTTATCTATGTGTCAAAAAGAAATGTTTGAGGAAGAATTTTCTTTGTTGAAATCTGGAAAATCGCTTCCTCCAAAGAATAAACTTCTTCCATTCACGCCTTATATAGATTCAGATAATTTATTAAAAGTAGGCGGGAGGCTTGACAACACGCATTATAGCGATGAGGTCAAACACCCTATAATGCTGTGTAGTAAACATAGGCTAACTAAATTAATATTTGATTATTTTCATTTGCAATTTTTACACGCAGGCCCACAATTGTTGCTAAATAGCATCAAGCAGCGCTATTGGCCTCTAGGTGGTAGAAATTTAGCGAGAAAAACAGTACTAAATTGTGTCACGTGTTGCAGGTTTAAAGGACAGACAATCCAACCTATCATGGGAAACTTGCCTGCAGCACGCGCTCAATTAGATTTTCCTTTTAATAACACCGGCACTGATTACGCCGGGCCTATAATGATAGCTGATCGGAAAGGAAGGGGCTGTAAGTTAATTAAGGCTTGGATTAGTATTTACGTATGCTTTGCAGTCAAAGCTATACATCTGGAACTCGTCTCCGATCTCACCAAAGAGGCATTTATGGCTAGTTTAAACCGGTTTATTGCTCGAAGGGGTAAACCGACAAATATTTATTGCGATAATGCTACTTACCACACTGGTACTTGTAATGAACTGTACAGAGTGCTAAAATCATCAGATGTAGCTTCAGATCTTGCTCAGTCTGGGATTAACTTCGTTTTCTCACCCCCATACTCACCGCACTTTGGTTCTTTGTGGGAACGTTGTGTGCGCTCAGTAAAGCATCATTTACGGCGTATTTTAAATTTAACACATTTAACTTTCGAAGAAATGACCACATGTTTGTCTGAGATCGAAGCTGTATTAAATTCCCGTCCCATGACTCCTGTATCCACCGAACCTTCCGATCTAACTGCCCTCACCCCGGCACATTTCCTAATTGGACGGCCACTAATGTTTGTTCCCAGCTCTTCCAACACAGCACCAGAGAAGAACATAAATTGTCTTCAGAGATTTCAGCGTGTGGAGCAACTAAAGCGTCACTTTTGGAACAGATTCCAGCTCGAATATGTTTCTCAACTGCAGAAGAAAACGAAATGGTTTTCATCACATGATGAGCTCACAAAAGGGGCTTTGGTCATCGTGAAGGAGAAAGGTGCACCGCCTCTAATGTGGCTGCTTGGGCGCATCATCAAGATTTACCCTGGAAGAGATGGAGTGGCTCGGGTCGCAGATATAAAAACGAAGAAAGGCACCATCAAGAGGGCTTTCAATAACATATGCCCACTGCCAACATCCACCTAATTTGGCTCTTTTATTGACTATAAGTACGTTGAAGTACTTCAAGGCGAGGAGCATGTTGCGAACGCATCCATAACGCCACCAACGGGCGAATATTCAAACTTCGGCGGCGGTTAGAACTTCCCGCGCCTTTCAAATCTAAGCGCGGCTATCGGCGCGCCAACCGATTCAATTCGAATCAGATCACCGGATCGAACGCACCTCGAACTGTTTGCTTATACTATAAATTTAACTGTGTACTGTACATTACCTCAGAATTACATATATATTGAGTTTCAATATTATTTTTATTAAAGAAGAACCCTAGAAGAATTCATCTACAAGACCTAGGGCTCAAACATAATATATTTTTCAATAACAAATATATTTTTCACCTCACTAGCTCGGAAAGCCCTTTTTGTTTGTTTGACATCTATTGAGAAAATCGCTTTTTATCCACATGTGAAGAAAGAGTTTTGACATTTGAAGGCAGCTTACGTGATATTTATTTGACAGCTAACAAAATGTAAAACGTTAAAAGTGCTGAATTTTTAACATCACAATTAATGAATTGCATCGAGTAAAAAACACTAAATACAGTCTTACAACTTTATTTTAATTCATAAATATCAGCATTCATCATTAACCTTCATTCTTGTTGCTAAAACGGATAAAATGTTCTGACAGTTTAAGTAAGTCGATGTGCGAACAAAACGCATCCGAAATAATAAAAAAAAAACTTAAGTCAAAACTTTTCAATTAATTATTTTGAGTGAATAAATAAATAATAATTGATAGTACAAACCCTTTTTCTTATTTTCCTCGCTGTAGTGAGGTGAAAAGTTTTGTGTTATACACGGGTGAAAAGTTATTTTACGTCTCGTGTGTTGAAACACTCGCTATCGAAAGGATTCTATTTTTGAACCACTCGCTTCGCTCGTGGTCAATCATAGAATCCTTTCGATAGCTTGTGTTTCAAATGGACACTCGCAGGTAAAATACAACTTTCCCCCCTTGTATAACAAATAACTATTTCACCTCACTAGCTCGGAAAGCCCTTTTTGTTTGTTTGACATCTATTGAGAAAATCGCTTTTTATCCACATGTGAAGAAAGAGTTTGGACATTTGAAGGCAGCTTACGTGATATTTGACAGCTAACAAAACGTAAAACGTTAAAAGTGCTGAATTTTTAACATCACAATTAATGAATTGCAATGAGTAAAAAACACTAAATACAGTCTTACAACTTTATTTTAATTTATAAATATCAGCATTCAACATTAACCTTCATTCTTGTTGCAAAAACGGATAAAATGTTCTGAGAGTCCAAGTAAGTCGATGTGCGAACAAAACGCATCCGAAATAATAAAAAAAAACTTAAGTCAAAACTTTTCAATTAATTATTTTGAGTGAATAAATAAATAATAATTGATAGTACATACAAACCCTTTTTCTTATTTTCCTCGCTGTAGTGAGGTGAAAAGTTTTGTGTTATACACGGGTGAAAAGTTATTTTACGTCTCGTGTGTTGAAACACTCGCTATCGAAAGGATTCTATTTTTGAACCACTCGCTTCGCTCGTGGTCAATCATAGAATCCTTTCAAAAGCTTGTGTTTCAAATGGACACTCGCAGGTAAAATACAACTTTCCCCCCTTGTATAACAAATAACTATTTCAATAAATCAGAAAATTCGAAATTTCTCGAAAACGGTGAGACTTTTGGGTGAATCTTTAGTGCCACCCGTTGCTATGGTTACACAAATTTTGTCCCCTGGACAACCTAAGCATTTCTCTATGAAACAGTATGAAGAGTCACTTGGACAATCGGGAACAGAGTAAACAACACAAAAAAGTTGATCCACCCTTTTAACAAGGACATTTTTTGGTATTTGGTAGATGACCTGCCCACATTATATTATGCCATTTAAGTTTGTCGTACTACTTACGGGACACCCTGTATAAGTTAAAACAAACAAATATAAACTACTAAAATTAAATCTTTCATCGGGAAAAGGATAGTTCTTTTCCTTACCTTCCAGTCCACTGGTGTAGCTACTTTGGCCTTGTCAGTCAACTGCATGGAGTCCAGAACACGTAGAATTTCACTGAAAAGTTAAAATTATTGAACAAATTGTTGAATCAGAAATAATTTGTAGCTGCCATTAATACTGACGGAGTAGATACGTCAAGAAGTGGCTCCCGTATTTGTTGCTATCTATATATATAAAAGAAGAAACTGACTGACTGACATATCAACGCACAGCCCTAACCACTGAGCCTAGAGATTCCAAATTTGGCATGTAGGTTCCTAGGGTGCACTAAGAATAGGATTTTTTAAAATTCACTCCCTAAGGGGCTGAAACGGGGGTCAAAGTTTGTATGGGGAAACAAGATTCGTTCGACTATTTTATTCGAAACTTCACAGAAGTACTCCTAATGATAAATGAGTAAACAACACGTGTTTCAGGTTTTTTTGAGAAAAGGGGTAACAAAGTCTGAAAATCAACATGGGTGTTGTTTCTATGGTTTATCGGGTCGCTGGTTATGAAAACAACAACGGTTTTAAAATCCGACGTGGCGGACGTAAAATACCATCTCCCTGGATGGGGTGCGATGAGGTTGAAATGTCTAATGAAACTAAATGACTGTTGATATATCAACGCACAGCCCAAACCACTGGACCTAGAGACTTGAAATTTTGCACATAGATACCTTATACAATGTAGGCATCCACTAAGAAAGGGTTTTTGGGAATTCCCACGGGGACGGGAAAAAACGGGATTTATATATTCGATTCCGAGTGACCCTATCTCAGTAACTATAATAACTAGACTCTTCAAACTTGATACACAAGTAGGTATTAAATTAGTTAAAACATTAATTTCAGGATTTTTGAAAATTCCCACGGGATAAGGAAAAAACGGGATTTATATATTCAATTCAACGGGATCCTATGAACTATAATTACTAGACTCTTGAAATTTGGCATAGAAGTAGGTAATTATAATAGTAAAAAACAGTTTTAAGGATTTTCGGAAATTCCCACGGGATAAGGAAAAAACGGGATTTTTCGTTTTACTGGTCGAGTGGTCGTAAAAAGCTTAAATTCGGCATCTAGGTTGCTTGGAGACTGTAGAGGAGGATTAAGAGAGAACTTTCCAAAATTCCCATGGGAACGGGAAAAAACGGGATTTTGCGTTTTACTGGTCGTAGAAAGCTGAAATTCGGCATGTAGGTTGTTTGGGGAGTGTAGAGGAGCATTGAGAGAGAGGACTTTCCAAAATTCCCACGGTAACGGGAAAAACGGGATTTTTCGTTTTACTGGTCATAGAAAGCTGAAATTTGGCAAGTGGGTTCCTTGGGGAGAGTAGGGTTGCGTTAAGAAAGCATTTTCCGAAATTCTTACGGGAACGGGAAAAAACGGGATTTTGCATTTTACTGGTTGTAGAAAGCTAAAATTTCAAAATTTATAAGTTTAAATACTGTAAGTAGGCCGCAAAGGGTTCTTTAACCGACTTAAAAAAAAGGAGGTTATGCATTCCACTTTATGCATTTTTTTATGTAGGTATGTTCGCAGATTTCTCGGTCAATTGTGGACCGATTATAAAAATTATTTTTTTATTCAAAAGAATACAATATACTCCTGAGATGGTCCCATTGTCACCAAATCAGGATCTGATGACGGGATCTCAAGGAAATCGAGGGCAACCCTCAAATTTTGTAGGCACGCATTACGTTTTTCATATATTTTCTCAAGCTATTTAAGTGTTTGCGTCTGGTAGACATCATCTCATGTTGATGAGCTGATGATGGAAGGTAAATCTCCTTAACGGTTAGGAGTTGAGGATAATTTTTCAAATATTATAGGTGCGTATAGACCGATTGTTGTATTCTTTCAGGTTATCCGGGTGACCTGATGATGGAAGGTTAAACTCCTTAACGGTTAGGAGTTATAGGAAGTTTCTTTAAATATCATATGCACATATAGATCTTTAGTTGTATTCTTTCTGGTTATTCAGATGAGCTGATGATGGAAGGTATAACTCCTTAGCGGTTAGGTCACACAACACCTTTACAAAATACTATAATATGTATAATATCAATGCTAAGTAGGTACACAGCGCTTCCAGTTACTCAAGTTTCCGTAGAAGGTAAGAAAACATTGAATTATACCTAATGCAGGACAGGGGAAAGTAATAATAGGTTTTATATTATTAACAAGCCTGGTTATTTTAGTGCCCGCTTCCGAATTAGTGAAAAACATTGTATATAAAGAAATACTGTAAAGGACCGTATCTGCCTGAAGTTTAGTCGGGCTTGCTTGCACGCTTGCTTTGCACGCTTACTTGTACGCTTTCTTGCACGCATGCTTGCTTACATGCATGCTTGCTTGCTTGATATCTTAGTTCATTGGAATACTCATGGTACACGCGAGCGAAGCCGCGGGCAAAAGCTAGTTCCCAATATTCCAAGTTCTAATATTAGTCCAGTGCACTAATGATACCATTTATTTTGGAAATCCATAATATTGAAAAGGTGGATATTTTATTATAATTAGACGGTCAAATGGCCTAAAGTACCAAGGCACTTTTGACAGCTGACAATAGCGCACAGTGTTTTTTTTGGTCCTTATTTTGGGACAGCCTCATTTTATTGTATAATCAAATACTAAAATATATCACGAATGTAAGACAAAAACTCCCGAAGTGCCCCGTGGCATAGTTTTTGAGAAAATGAGTTTAACTATAGCGCTAAAACACTATTTTACTATGCTTAAAAATTTCAGCCGTGCGTGAAGTAAAATTTTAAATTTCATGAGCGAGCAAATGTCAAAAGTGCCATCACTTTATGCCTGACTACGAAGCTCGATGTCCCGGGTTCTATTCCCGCGTCGGGGCAGATATTTGTATGAAAAATACGAATGTGTGCTCCCGAGTCTTGGGTGCTTAATGTATTTAAGTATGGCATACATATGTCTATATAAGTATGTTTATCCGTTGCCTATACCCATAACACAAGCTTTGCATTCTTTAGGACTAGATCAATTGGTGTGAATTGTCTTGTGATATTATTATTATTAATTAGAGGTAAGCTTTGTTTGTGGAACTACCAAACAGTTTTTAAAATTCTTATACATCTAAAAATCTATTTTTCATTTTAGGAATTTTAGGATTTTAGTACCTACTATAAAAATGACTAATAAAATGACAAATAATAATGAATAACAGTAAATTCTAGCTATCATTATTAGTAGCAGATGCTTTAGAATAATAAAAATAGTACAGATATGTCAAATATATGTTTACACCATACTACCTAGTTGCTGTCACTCCATGATTGAAATTTTATTTTGTCTAAAATTGTCAAAAGATGTACAGTGACAAGGTACTTATAGTAGTTCCAATCATTTATTTTCTCGATGACGGATCTAGTTTGATAGTTATAGTGTTGTGACCAAATAAGTGATCAGTAGATACAATATCGATCCAATTTTATGTATACGAATAGTACTACTAGCTGATTTAAGAATCAGAGATGATGAATAGCACTACCTATCTATACTTATATTACTTATATTATAAAGAGGAAAGATTTGTATTTTTGTAATGAATAAACTAAAAACTACTGCACAAACAAAAAATATTTCACCATTAGAATGCTACATTATTCCTGAGTAACATCACTATTTGTATTTCCATAGAATGTAACTTTATTAAAACGTTTATTGTTTATAGTACTTTAAAAAAAATTTACTGCATATATGTACTCAATTTGTCTTAGATGAATATTATATGGGATCAAGGAACAAAATTAGGCAGTTGTATTACCTCGCATTTAAAAGTTAATTTTTGCGTAAAAAACGCAGTTACATTCTACGGGAGCTGACATCGAGAAAATAAATGATTGGAAATACTATAAGAGCAAAAACTATTTGGCCTTGACTTCATATTACTACATTAACTTTTTTACAACTTTGGTTATTTCTACGAAGCCCAAATTAAAGATATACCTACTCAAAATTACGGCCAGTTGTAGCTGGATACAAAATGGAAAGCCTGAACTTCTTTTCAGAATCTATGATGAACACCGCTCGGGCAGTCAGGGGCATGCCTGCTGCATCAAGTTCATCCTTGTCCACCATTCCCAGTTGGTTTGCCAGCTTCCGCTCCTTGTCTTCAATAATAGGGTAAGGAAATTTCTCATCCTCATTACATCCTGAAGTTTATAAAAAAATATCTTTTAACTGTGTATTATGACTTAAGTGAGAATTCCATGGTAGGTGGGTTAAATATCAAATAAGTGAAATAAAATAATTGAAAGAGTTAAAACCTATTATTATGTTGGCACATAATAAATGGGTGATTTTACGATAAGAGGTTCTATCAACGTCTACTGTAAAAACACATAGGTACTTTCATCAAGAATTCGCCTTGTACTTTTACTTTCTTGGCAGCAGTGGCGAAGCGTGAAATTTTTTTCAGGTAAAGCCGTAGCGGAAACCAGTGGCGGCGCAGGACCTAAATTTGGTGTGGGCAAGACAAGACACATTTTGTGAGGCCCTGTGATGGCGCGCCACACATTAGATTACGGATGTAATGAGCAAAAAACGGGAAACTTTCGAGGCGAAAGGACCCTCAGACCGCGAGGCCGAGGACGGTGGCCCACGTCGCTTTTACCCAGCGCCGCCTCTGGCGAAAACTATTAACCTTTATCTTACCCTTTTTATTTATTCTCTTCTTGAAAATTAGGACATAACTTCTAAAATCGTCACTCAACAAATTCGCATCCACAATCAGTTTTAATTAAAGGAGCCTTTTCTACTTTTATTAAGCCTAGTAAATACAAAATAATTTATCTAGCGAGTCCGACCGAAGATAAAATATAAATTAAACTGACCACTTGACACTATAAGTTTGCACAATCCGATATTACGAAATTTCACTGGTTTCGAGCATCAACACTAATCTGGCTATGTATTTTTTTATTAAATTAAAACAATATATGTACTACTAATAACAAACAATAATAATACTTCACAACAAGAAAGGAAATTTTTTTTTTTTTTTTTTTATTTATTCAAAGCATTGGCAACACGGCCATCAGCTTAAACCAACTTTACAGTACAAAAGTTCTTAAATTATCTAAGACAAAAGAAACAAGTGAAAAAGAAAACAAATTAACAAGTTTTCAACATGGGTTGTTTAAAACTAAAAAAAAAAAAAAAGCTTAGCATTAGCTTAAAAAACTTGTACACAAACGGGGGACCTAACAAAAACGAAACCCAATCGACTCCCCCGTGCCACGAAAATTACCCATATAGTTTCTATGACCAACTTTCGCTAAACAAGGGACGCGACAGAGATCTCGTTCCCATCAAGCCCCCAATGTATGTACAAACGACTCATGAATTATTCATTCATAGTCGTCCTATAGTATGAAGTACAAAATTATACACTATTGAGTATAGTTGTGGAAGTTTCAAAATACCTTGAATGGAATTAGGGATAGTTTTTAAGCCTGTATCTTTACATAGAGCAATAAACAATAATCTTTGTAGATTGAATTCAGGACAATTAAAAAAAATATGATCTAGATCACACATGCCAGAGTTACAATATGTACAAGTAGCTGATTCACTTAACTTTAATCTAAAAAGATGCGCAGGAAAATGGCCGTGGCCTATACGTAATCTACAAATAATCGATATAAAGGATCTTCCCGGGAAATTTCTAAAATGTTCAAACCAAGATTTAGTACTAGGTACTGGGACTATTTCAGCTAACCATTTACCTTTTGTATCTCTGGACTTAGACAAGGAATAAGTCCAACGTTTTATCATATTTTGTTTAATTGAATAAACTAAATCAGAATACGGAACTTTAAAATCGGAAATATTTATGTCTTTTGTAGATTTGGCTAATTTATCGACAAGTTCGTTGCCCATAATACCAGAGTGACTTGGCACCCAGCAAAATTCAATAAAAATATTTCTATTATACAAAAAACTCAAACAACTTCGTAACTTATAAATTAAATAATTTACAGATGCACTAATACATTTATTTTTAAGGGCTTGCAAGGCGCTCATTGAATCAGATAGAATTAAAATTTTGTCCCCTGCAGAGTAATTGACTCGAATATGCTCTAAAGCATATATAATACCTAGTACTTCAGCCGAAAAAACAGAGAAAAAATTGCTACATTTATAAACTGTCCCTATGTTCATGGACGAATCAAAAAATGCAAAACTAGTTCTATCTTTAGTTTTAAAGCCATCTGTATACACTTTAACAAAATCAGTCTTATCTTCAAGGAACTCCAGAAAATCATATTTAGATTTAAACTTAATTAGATCAACAGCCACATCTCTCAACATGTCATGAAAGTTATATTCGAAACAAGGCAATAGTGTAGACCAAAACACCACATCCTGAAATTCGAAATTCAAGTACGTTAAGGCACTGGATATGGATGAAGAATTAGGAAGCGGAATTAAATTATAGTTTGGAATATTTGCATGCTTCAAATACCTGAAAGTTACTAGATTATCACGGCTAATAAGCTTAAGGCAATAACTTCTTCGTATGAATAGTGGAACAATACCAGCTTCAACTTCCAAGGAATTAATTGGAGACGACATCATAGCACCTGTAATTATTCGTAATGCTCTATTTTGCACCATATCTAATTTCCTAAGAATAGAAAAATTCGCGTCCGAAAAGAACATACAGCCATAATCGAAATGGCTTCGGATTGTTGCAATGTAAATCGTTTTTAAAACTTTGGGATCAGCTCCCCATTTTACTCCAGTTAGCGATTTTAATATATTCAAACCTAATTCAGCTCTTTTACAAATAACATCAATATGAGTTTTCCACGAAAGATCAAAATCTAGAGAAAGACCAACATATTTTACGAAAGATTGAGCAGGAATAATGTCAGAATTGTAAAAAACTTTAGGGTAATGCAATCCATTTTGGGAAAATAAAATTGCAGAACTTTTGGAAATATTAACCTCAAGTTTTAGGGAATTTGTAAGTAAATCGTAAATATTACGCAAACAACTATTCATAACCGATTCACCACTTTTGATATCATTACAGTTTACATAGAGAACAAGATCATCAGCAAAAAATAAATGTTTAACAGAATTTGGAATTTTCTTAATGAAACATACTAAACTAAGTATGAATATAAGAGGTGATAAAACGCAACCTTGAGGAGTACCTTTAGTAGAAATTTTAGGACCAAATAAACTAGATTTAATTTTCAAAAACAAAAAGCGCTTGTTCAGAAAATTGAACAGCCAGAACAGAACATGACCTGGAAAGCCTAAAGAATGCAGACTTTCAATAAGGTAGGAATGATCTATATTATCAAAAGCCCCTTTAATGTCCAGAAATACCGCTAATGTAAATTGATTATTATGGAAGTTATTTTTAATATCACCAATCAAACAGCTTAAGTTATCTATTGTACTTTTACCTTTTCGAAATCCGTATTGAGTACTTGGTATTAAGTTGTTATTTTCAGTAAACCACTCTAACCTATTTTTTAACATAGTTTCGAAAATTTTCGAAAAACAAGAAGTTAAAGAAATGGGTCTGTGGGAATTTATACAGTTGGGATCCTTGTAAAGCTTTAAAATCGGTACTACATATTGAGTTTTCCAAATCAGAGGAATACAGTTGTTTTGCCAAAGATCATTAAATATTTGACATAAAACTTCCTTGGCATATTGGGGAAGATTTTTGATTACTTTATAAGAGATAAAATCAGGACCAGGGGAGGTATCCTTTTTATTTTCTAACGCAGTCGCAAATTCGCCCATAGAAAATGGGTCTACCATCCATTGAGCCTCCGGTTTTCCACGGCTGTTAAAAAAATCTTGCAACTTAGGTTCGGAAATTTGATTATCAGAACCAGCTATTGAATCTAAAAACAAAGATGCATTAGCGGGATTCTGAAGAAAACTTGAAGATGAAGACATATTATTAAGTTTGGCGTGTTTAAATCTACGAATGTGATCCCAAATAATTTTACTCGAAGTCATTCGATTGAATGATGAACAGAGATTCATCCAGCTTGAACGTTTTATTTCATATAAAGTTCTTTTTTTCAAAGCGTCTAGTTTTTTAAAAATAATATAGTTTTCCATATTTGGATAATGCTTGTACGATAATAAAGCAACTTTGGCTTGTAAAACTACGCGATCACAATCAGCATTCCACCAAGGAACAGATTTGGAACAATTCCGTTTTTTGTGCGAGTAACACTTTTTGGCAAAAGTCATTAATATGTCATGTAAAATACTCAAAAACTTATTATAATTTTCAAGAGGGTTATCAGCAAAGCCAAAACTTGAAAACTCAACTTCACATAACTTATTAAATTTTGACCAGTCAATCTTTTTTAAGTTTACGCTAGCTAGAGAGGCATTATCCAGTGTATCACCTTTATTTATTAAAGAGGTGGTCAGGCCGAATGAAGGAAGAAAAGCATCGTTAAATACTTCAATGAGCAGTGGGAAATGATTACTACTGAGCAAATCATCGAGGACAGAAACTGTGCAACTAGAGCTAATAGCACGGGATGCGAATACTAGATCCAATACATTACCTTGTTGACCAAATGGAGCAAAGGTTGTGATTGTGTCATCATTTAAGCAAACTAACTCGGAACTTTCCACATAATCATGAAGGGCTTTACCTCTTCCATCATTGAATCTCGAACTCCAGGAAGCATGATGTGCATTGAAGTCACCAATTATTAAATAATTATTTGAAACAAATTTGGAACATGAATCTTTCAATAAATTAATAGTGAACTTACCATTTGGTGGTGGAGGAATGTAAACACATAAGATGTCAAAAGAAAAACTATTAATGTAAACTGTAATTAAAATATTTTGAAAATGATATTGAGAAATTGTGTCTATTATTTTAAATTTATACTTGGAGCGTAATGCAATTGCAACCCCACCATGTGGGTGGTCGGAATCTCTTCTTATAACAGTAAATCCAGGCAGTTTGATGATTTTACATGAAGTTAACCAGGTTTCATTGAATAAAATCATATCAACACACTTGTCAAGTTTACTGAGGAAATCTTTAAGTTGATCTAATTTAGGGAATAAACTTCTAGAGTTCCAATGAATGATATTAAACTGACCAACAGAATCATGCATATAAGATTGAGTAGAACTATCCATAGTTTACAATGTAAAATTTGTTACTAGCATTTCTTTAATTAATTGAGTGGATATAGGTCCAGAAGGGGATTTTGTATCCTTTTTCTTTAACAATTCTATTAAAGTTTTTGTAATGGTACTGATGACAATTTCTGAATTGATAATGTCTGATATTAAGGCCCTACCTTGAGGTGTCTTGGCAGACATAGGTATGTTAGAAGAGATCTTGGGGTTCTTAATAGCGGGATTCTTTAGCATGGCTGCGTATGATGTTTGCTTGCCGATAATCTTATTCTTTACTTCAGCGACCTTGGCCGCCTTTACTGAGCAGGAGTAAGAAACTGCAGAATGTGGCCCGCTGCAGTTGGAGCACTTGAAGATGTTGGGAGTGCCGCACTCCTTGTAAAAATGACTTCCTGAACAAGTAGAGCAAACTTGAGTGGCTTTGCAGGCACCACTACCGTGTCCAAATTTGTAGCATTTAAAGCACTGTAACACAGGTCTAATATATTCAGAAACAGGCATCCAAATATGCTCGTATGTGACATGATCTGGATGGGTAGACGCCAAAAATGTAACCAGAACAGTTTGCAGTGGTTTGTCACTTCCATTTTCTTGTTTTTTGAAAAATCTTTTGACTCCGAGTATTGTGCATGAAGCTTTTAAATTCACTAAAAGAGATTCTTCATCCAATTCCACAGGAGCTCGAATAATTCCTTGACTCTCAATACTGTCATAAGGTATTTTTGATGTCCAATTGTTTAACTCCATAAAGCTTTCATCTAGTAAGAAAGCGTTGGCATCCCGAGCACAGCCAAAGTAAACTTTAGCAAAAAAGTTCCCAGCAGCTTTGACATACTGGACCCCTTGAACATCTTTTAATGCTTTGTTTATTCTTAACAGGTCCATTGGGACTCTGTTATTTGGTTGTGAGAGGCTTGATTGAATAAGCACTGGGTATTCTTTTTTTGTAAGGTCTTCATAGAGAGCATGGTGGTCTTTAAAAAGACCGCGCTTATTTTTGATAAAAGTCATTCTTATTTTGCGGCTTTCGTCATATTCAGATGAGGTCAATCTTCTTTTTCCCTTTATTATGGGAGCGGACGCAGGGGCGGAGCTAAAGCCCTCACCCCTGGCGTCATCGTCCATTATTACGGAACACACTTATAGAATGTAATTTTAAACTCAATTGCAATGAAAAATTAGGAAACAATGGCGTAAAAAAGGGCTAAAACCAAATAAATTAAAATTATATTGAAAAAAGCGCCTTTATAATTTGTCGTTCCCGCCCTTTTCAACAAGAAAGGAAATATGAAATTTGTAATCAATGACAAATCAATCGTAATGTTGCCATTACAATTATTTCCAATAAGTGACGGTGTTATTTTATAAAATTCTAATCTAATATTAATTTCGCCAGTTTATAAACCTTAATAATAAAAGCAGATAAAATATAATTGCTTTTGTTTTACACTAAATCATCGATATTTTACGTTCCATTTCGCTGCAGTAATTTTGTATAAGTAGGCGATCGTAGCGCCAAAAATGTTCCAAGAAGCCGCTCATGGCTCGCGGCTCGCGGCTTCGGCAGGCAAAGTGAAAGTGAGCCTTACGCACAACACACAAAGTCTTTTTTTAAATGTAATAAGCCGCTTAATCCCGGGTTATCTAAGTAGCATAAACACACGATGTTTCCTGGAGTGGTGTGGGTGTTTGTCAATGAATTATTTAAATGTCTGAGTGTACAATTTCTAATATTTCCGACCGGCATTTACTATTAGAGATCGTGAATGAATCGTTTTTGTGAGAGTATTACGTTGCGTTTTGATTCTGCATTGTGTTGAAAAAAAGTTAAGTTTATTAGGGAAGAGTATGCCTGTATTACAAACAACAGGTTATTAATAGAAGCGTTTGATTACTTCAAAATTTTAGGCAACCCGGAAGGAATCGGGATGTTAGCACCCTTCGCCACTGCTTGGCAGTAAATTTCAGTTCTTAATTTCCCTCCCCTGGCAACATTTTAATGATGAAAATATGTATACACCGTGTCCAATAAATTCGAATACAGTTTCAAACTCTCATTAAAATAAAGCACTAATAACAAATGTCTTCTCTACTATAACGCTCAGTTTTGGGGCAAGCTAATATAGCGATGTTGCTTTGCATAATTATTTAATTTACATTATTTCTTCTTTTGTGAGTGCTCTTGAGATAACTCATTCATAGCATCTATTTGATTGGATAGGAGGGCGACAACTTACAAAAATAAAATAAAATAAATATTTTTTTCTTTCATTTCATAATAATTTAAAAAATTACTATGTATAGCAGAGCTCTGGTAAGGAGTGATTCCCATCTTCCAACCTAGCTATCCAACCCAGGTTGGATATTGAACTCACAGTGCCCTCTTCCAACCTGCCTCAGGTTGGATAATAGGAATATAATTGATTATTAATAGACATTGGATTATATGCACTATCAAAATGCCAAAATATTCATGCAAATATGAACTAAAAAAGGACGAAATATGCACGAAATATGCACAATCAAAAAACCATTTATTATTAGAATTTACGATTAATGTCTAATTATTAATTTTTCTTCCCAACTTCCAACCTGTACTGAATAGGGTAAAGTCACAAGTAATTCTATATAGTCAAGGCGTTGGTATGTTTGTATGTTTATATTTATGTATATTTGTCTGTATCTTAATTTGTCCGGCCCTAGTGTACCGCAGGCTCAATTATTTTAAATATGTATTATATTATATCCTAGCTCAATCAAAAACCTAAGTACCCAATCGTCACGCAAATTGGCTCTTGTTTCAAGAGTGATATCATACCTCTTCACATTTACCTCATTATAATAATTAGCTGGCCATATTTAATTAATTTAAATGATAATAGTGGTTAACGTTATTGAAATTTTAATTTCTTAGTTATTGCCTTGAACAAATCCATTGGAAATGTTTTCTCCTACTGATGATTTATATGATTTATATGAGATACTAGTTAGTAATGTAATTAATTTAGTTTTTTTTTGTTTATAATCTGGTTTGTGTATTTATATCCGTTTAAATAATTCTGTTTAATGTATCCTTTTTAAGCAGATGGCCTTGGTAGCCAAAGCTCAATAAAAAATATTATACCTATGTGTGCTATGTGGGTAGACTGGTGTCAAACAAAAGGAGGTAAAAAGAAAAATCTAGTCTGTCATTTGGTTTTGCTATGGACGGAGTTTACATGCTCAACATCCAAAATCGTAAGTTACAACAACAACCAAAATGATAACCTCCTTTTTTGAAGTCAGTCAAAAATAAAATTGATTACGCACACAGAGCATGGACATATTTGTAATAAACAAGTATTGTAAAAACAAAAAAGTCTATATTTTAAAGACTGTTTTTGCAGAAAGATGACAAACAAATTTTATATAAAATACATAGATAAAGGACCAATAAAGAAAGGAATAATAATTTGACTGTGCCATCTGCTTAAAGTGGTGCAATATATTGTAAGTACAAATTAATAATTACCTGCATAACATTTAATGTCCTTGCACCAGTCATGGTGAGAATCAATAGTATCACAGGATAGGCCAATCACCTTAACATTACGCTTAGTGAACTCTGGATAGAGTTGAATGATTCTGGCAAGTTCAGTTGTGCACACTGGAGTGAAGTCTGACGGGTGTGAGAAAAGTATGCCCCAACTGAAATATAAATAGATAAATATCAAATCATAAAATATCATCAAATGTTTGAGATGGCTTCAGCAAACTAACAAACAAATACAGGAATTTGATATGTTAATACACATTCTTATTAAGTTTCTGACATGAAAACACCGAATTGTATGAGTAATTAATTGATTAAATGATTATGATATGAACTAGGAATAAAAAACTAACCTGAACGATAGAAATAATTACTTAATTTTATTTATATATTAGTTAATAACTTACGATTCGCCCAGCCACTCGTGAAAGTTTATTTCTCCTTCAGTAGTATTCGATGTGAAATTAGGAAAAACATCACCCAACAATAACATTTTTATAGCTTTCCGTACCCGGCTTGAAAGTTATAACTGTGTGTGAATTCAAAAAAAAACAGGTGGTGGTGTTATGTTTGTAAAGCTGGAACGCGAAATACTTCACAGAAATTAATTTAATTATCGTTGCTTCGATCCCTTTTCATGCACTTTTCTCACTTGTTTTAAAGATTTAAAAATTTTTGAATTTGTCAACTTTCTTCAGATTTTTTTATTATTATTCATATTGTCTGCAAATTGTCTGTAAAGTATTCTGCCAGTTCTTCAGAAGTTTGTCTATGGATGGTGGCTTAAAGGCAGTGGCGTTATAAAGGGCCTATTACACTTGGCTAAATTTAGTCATCCAAACTAGTCTGAAAGAGAGGGAATAGGAATGACGCTCCTGATTACATTTAACCTAAAATTCCTAAATTAGTCACTGAATCAGTTAACATTTCAAGCTATCGGTGTCGGACGTGTCGGATGCAATGCCGCCCGTATTGTCCAAAAATCAAAAAATTGGCCTTGGATTAGCCTTGGCTGTAGCATCCTTGCTAGTACAAAAAATAAAAAAATAAAGGACTTGGGCATTGACCTATAATAACAACAAGACACCCAATCGCTTAACAAAAGTTCCTCAAAAAACGTCCGAGCGGCGTTGTGTGTACGTATACATCAATTTATGTTGATAAAATTAACAGCATACATTCAAATTAACACCTTTTTTCGTAGCAGTAATGTTTAATGTCAATTGTATACGAGCGTTAGAAGTAGTTTCGTGACGTCATGCGCTGGAAACCGCCTAAAAAAAGAGTAAAGAATGCAGTGGAGTCGTCATGCGAAAAAAATAAACAATTTGATTAAATAAAAAAAATATATAATCTTTATTTTTTAATATTCTAATTTAAAAGTTAATTTATTGAAGAGGTGCCCGTTTACTTTGGATTTTAATTTTTTCTGTGTTTTTTTGGCGATAATAATATAATGAAAACGTATGCTTATGTAGTTGAACGTTGAACTTATTGTTTTCATTAAAATAGTTCTATGATTTGAAAATCTAGTGAATGTTGAATAAGACTTTCTAAAATGCTGGTATTTACAAATGATTTTAGTACTGCACAAACAACTTTTGCCGCATTCAACTTTGATGTGTAATGTTGATGTCTTTTGGTCTCTTCTGTTTTTTTACTTAAAATAAACAAATCCTTGGACGAATAAAACAAGCCTCCCATGTTTTTAATGTCGATCAAATTGTGGAATGACGTTTTTTCTCAAAAAACATTTTTTTCAAAAAAACCGGTTGTCTGTAAAGTCGATTTACGGACGATAGTTTAACGTGACAACGTCATAACAAAACATTCAAAAAACAAAAATCAAACCAGGTGGTCACCCATCCAAGTACTGACCGCGCCCGACATTGCTTAACCTCAGTGATCGGATGAGAACCGGTGTTTTGTCAAATATCTTGAAAACGGTGCATCCTACGGCAAAATCAATGAAATTTTCACCCCCCCTTTAATACCCACACGCCCCCTACCCCGCACTCACACCCCCCTCAACCCCCCCCACCCCGCACCCTCACATTCAAAAACCGGTGTTTTGTCAAATATCTTGAAAACGGTGCATCCTACGGCAAAATCAATGAAATTTTCACCCCCCCTTTAATAGCCCCACGCCCCCTACCCCACACTCCCTCCCCCCCTCAACCCCCCCACCCCGCACCCCCACATTCAAAAACCGGTGTTTTGTCAAATATCACGAAAACGGTGAATCCTACGGCAAAATTAATGAAATTTTCACCCCCCCCTTTAAAACCCCCACGCCCCCCTACCCCGCACCCCTCCCCCACTTAACACCCCCCCACCCCGCACCCCTCCCCCCTCAACACCCCCCCCCACCCCGCACCACCACATTCAAAAACCGGTTTTTGTCAAATATCTTGAAAACGGTGCATCCTACGGCAAAATCAATGAAATTTTCACCCCCCCTTTAAAACCCCGACGCCCCCTACCCCGCACCCCCTCCCCCCCCCCAACACCCCCCCCCCCCACCCCGCAACCCCACATTCAAAAACCGGTGTATTGTCAAATATCTTGAAAACGGTGCATCCTAGGGCAAAATCAATGAAATTTTCATCCCCCTTTAGAAACCCCCGCACCCCCCGAACCCCCTCCCCCGCGCATTGTCCATCCTAGCGTTTGCCGCTCTCTTGTACATATTGGCCTTCGCTGCTCTGTAGGTACATGTATGGGACATGTCCCGTACATGTACGTTACATGTCCCGTACATGTACGTTACATTGCGTCATCCTTTTTCGTGTATGCAGCCGGCGTTCATCAATTTATTAGACGATGTCACGTTTGCTATAATACAACATGTTTCATATTCGTTTATGTTAAACTTACATAGTGTCAATGTTTTCTACCTTAGCAGGCATGAATATAGTATCCTTACTCAATAATAATTTAATAACACAGCAATTATAAAATGAAATTAATACAAAAACAAAGTTAAATTAAGTTATTAATAATTACGTTCAACATTAAAATAAAAAAATAGACTATTCAACTCCACAGCTTTCTCTACTCCGCGGAAGCTAGACTGTCTGTCTCTTTTGCTCTCGTGAGTTTGATTAAGATGCGAAAGAGATATACGAATACGGGGCGAGAATATTTTGTTTTAGCAATTGAAATGTAAATTTTTAGCAAAATACTAAAAAACATCAAGATAGTTATGCAATTTTGTAAGTTTAAAGTAACACATACCAGAAATACGACACTCCATCCTTTTTAAGAGTGGATTTGCTGTCATTTGTACAGTTTTTCCCCGAAAACTTTGTCATTGCGTGACGTTGTAATCAACGCGCGGTCGAAACACAACTGAACCAAAAGCCTGCGCAATAGACGCGTGGGCAGGCTTTTGCTTCCGACAATTTTTGAGCATGATTGGGAGTCTAGTTGTTATTGTAGGTCAATGTCTCAACATGAAAAAGGTAATTTTGCCAGTTATAATAGACTCTGGTGCATCATGTCATATGATCAACAATAGTCAACTTTTGAAGAAAATTAGACCCATTGAAACAGAAATAGTTTGTGCAAATAATAATATTATGAAAGCGGAACTCTTTGGAGAATTTGAAACAGATACAGCATATTTTAAAAGACTTATGTATGTTCCAGACTATGCGAAGAATTTAATATCTGTCAACTCTATTACTAGCCAAAATGGACGGGTAGAATTTTATGAAGATGCTGTGGTAGTAACGAACGGTAACAGAATATTATGTCGGGGCAAGAAAAACGTTTCGGGCATGTATGAAACAGAATTAAAGATCCAAGTACCAGAATGCTCCCTACGTGTTGAAAATACAAATCCAGATAATTGTCATAGAAGACTGGGGCACATATCCGATACACAGAAGCTATCCAAACTTGTTTATGGAGTCGATACAGAGAAGAATATAGCTACTGGAACCTGCGAAGTCTGTGCACGATCAAAACTTACACGTAACCCATTCAAAGAAATTAGAACACGAGCAACAAAACCTTAAGAAATTGTTCACTCTGATCTTTGCGGTCCAATTGATGTCCCCACTTGGGATGGCAATGTCTATTTTCTTACACTTTTAGATGATTATACACATTTCGTGTATATTTATCTTATTAAAAACAAGTTTGATGTTTCAGATAAAGTCATCGAGTACATTAATTTTGCAGAGAATCATTTCAATGCGAAAGTTCAAAAATTTAGATGCGACAATGGAAAAGAATATGCAAACCACAAATTTATAACCTGGTGCAAAAATAAAGGAATTGAAATAGATTTTACTATTCCCTATAGTCCACAACTTAATGGAAAAGCAGAGCGTCTAAACAGAACGCTCATGGAAAGGACTCGCGCTTTGCTCTTTGACTCAGGACTGCCACTAGATCTTTGGGGAGAAGCATTGTATACAGCGACATATATTACAAATAGCTGTTATACTACAGCACATAATGTTACTCCAGCAGAACTCTGGTATAAAAGAAAACCAAATTTGTCTTATTTAAGTGTTTTTGGGTCAGTTGCATACTGTAAAATTAATCGTCACCTCGGAAAACTAAAATCAAGATGTGATGTTGGAATTTTAGTTGGGTATATAAATGTTAGATACAAAATTTGGGATCCAGAAAATAGAAAATGTTTTTATGCAAGAGATGTGGTTTTTGGCGAATCAAAAGGAGCAAATAAGAAAATAATGGGAGAAGTAAAAGAGAACCTTGTAATTTTTAAAAATGTTTTTAGATATAACAAGAATGAAAGTAAAACAAATGAAGATGAAACAATTGAAAGAAGAAACAAAACAAGAGAATGAGTAAACGACAGTCAACTAGAAGAGGATATTATAATTGAAAATAGTAGAAACGATGAAGACTTTGAGGATGCATTTGAAGGGGTGACAGTAAATGAAGAAAATACAAATGAAGGAAGAATTGAACAAAGAGTGTTTAACGAAAATGAAAGGATGACAGTTGATGAAGAAGATATTTTTGAAGATACGAGAGAGAGTATAACTGAAGCAATTGAAATTGAAGAAACTGAACAGAGAATTGATGTAAATAATGAGATTCAAGAGAATATAACTAATAGTTTTGGAGAAGAAAATGAGAATATAGAAGAAGCAATAGAAAATAGAAGAACACTACCAGAAAGAAACAGAAAATTACCTACAAAATTTAAGGATTATGAAATGGACTTTCAATGTTATTGTAATATAACGTTTGAAGAAGCAGTAAAATCTGATGAGAAACAAGAATGGCAAAAAACTATTGAAGAAGAGAAAAAGTCTCTTGAAGAAAATGAAACATGGGATGAGTAAATGGGTTTTTGCTAAAAAGGCTGACGGAGACACAAAGCAAGATTAGTAGCGAGAGGATTTGAGCAAAAATATTTGGTTGACTACGAAGAAACATACAGTCCAGTGGTGAATACTACAAGTTTGAGAATTTTATTAGCATTGGCAGCTCAAAAGGGATTAAAGTTAAGACAATTTGATATAAAAACAGCTTTTCTGTATGGTTCGCTGAATGAAACAATTTATATGCATATTCCAAAAGGTAATCCTGAGTTAAAGGGCAAAGTTTACAAGTTAAAGAAGAGTTTATATGGTCTGAAACAGGCACCATTAATGTGGAATATACGGTTTACTGAGTTTTTGAAGACTTTGGGATTTAAACAGCTAAAACTAGATTCCTGTATTTTCGTTTCAAGTTCAACTTTCCTAGCTATATATGTTGATGACGGATTGTTAATTGGGGAAAGCTACGAAGTTTTGGATAAAATACTTGTATTAGACGCGGGTTTGGGAGATTAAGATACTAATTGGATGGATACACAATGAAACAACCTTTTGTCTTGCGGTAGTTAGCAAATGAATCACGTTTATTTTTAAACAGTTATATTTATAGCGAACGCAGCCAACCACAGATAACACAACATGCCCTTTCTTTAATAAAAAAAACAACAGACTGACAGTTGTGACATCTGACGTTTGACTTGACTGACTGACAGACAATGACATTTAATTATTAACAATAACATGCAAGATTTTTAAAATACATTAGACAATTAATTAGAATATAATATTAACAATACAATTACAATTATAAGACATTATTTGACTAGACTATTTACATCGATAATTCTATCTTATATAAATTATGTACAATAATTTTACAATTTGCAATTAAATGTTTACAAATCCAACCTGTTAGTTTTCTTTAACAATCTGCCTCTAGAACTATATCTTATTTCAGGAGTAATGCTACTAATTGCCATATCTAACATTTCTGGTAAGTTTTGAACATTATTGCTTGATTCTGACTGACTTTCTGACTGTGACATGACTATTTCATTTTCATTCAAGAATTCTGTATCTTGATTTCTTTCATTTATTTCCACAAACAATGGCGACAATATTGTATATTCATCATTACTTATTTCTGACAAAGGACTTACAATATTAGACATATTTGACATTTCATTTTCAATATTAATATGACTTGATACATTGTTATCATTTGATGGACTAATTTGGACATTCGACTGACTTGACTCCATCGACATAAAACTTTCATTTATGGAGTTTGTTTTAGAGCTACTTTGACTATCATTTGTACCATTCATCAAATCGTTTTGAGCTTTTAGAATGTACTCTGGAATGTAATAATATTTCACATTATCATTCTCCTTTATTTTTTCACATTGACTTGGACTTTGACCTTTCGACCTGACATTGAAATCTGACTTATTTTTATTGTTTGTAAGTGTTTGGCTAGACTGATTAGAATGTGACTTCGACAATATTTGATCTTTGTTAATTTGACTATGACGACTTGACTGCAATGATATGCTTGACTTAAACAATTTTATATGCTGAGAATTTCTTCTATATGTTACACCATTTTCATCGTTCACTAGATATGATCTAGAAAATTTAGACTTTGACAAAATATAACCTTTAGACCATGTTAGATCTTTGGGGTTTTTCTTAAAATATACTTGATCATTAAGCTGAAAATCCTGAGATTCTATAGCATTTCTATCATAGTATGACTTTCTTTTTTCTATCATTTCAGACTTATTTTTGAAATGATTAAAAAATTTGACAATTTTAGGCTTTAATTGACTAGTTTTAATGGGTATTTTTGTTCTTAATCTTCTTGACATTAATAATTCTGACGGTGACTTCAAATTACCTCTAGGTGTTGACCTATATTGTAACAAACCTATATAAATATCTGTGCCTGACTTTTCAAATTTTCTTAATATGTTTTTAATTATTTTTACAGATATTTCTGCGAGACCATTCGACCTTGACAAATAAGGACTAGACATAATGTGTTCAATATCCCAATCTTTCATAAAATTAAGAAATTCATGGGAATTGTACGGTGGACCCCCGTCACTCACCAACTGCACTGGAATTCCGTGACGGGCAAAAATAGACTTTAATTTTTTTATTATAGTTTGACTTCGACTATCAGTATTTAACTCAGCTATTTCGATATAATTAGAGTAATAATCAACAACTAGTAAATATTTTTTGTTATTGTACTCAAATAAATCTGTTGCAACTTTTTGCCATGGCAAAATTGGCTGTTCATGAGTTAATAAAGATTCTTTTGTTTTATTTGCACTGTATGTCATACAAGTCTCACATTGTCTAATTTTTATTTCTATGTCATGATAAATGTTTGGCCAAAATACAATACCACGGGCTAAATTTTTAGTTTTTTCCATGCCCATGTGACCCTCATGCAACTGCTGGAGTATTTCTGATCTCATTGACTTTGGAATAATTACCGATTGATTTTTGAATACTATTTCATCAATTACATGAATTTCATCTCTAATATTCCAATATGGTAAGGTTAATGGATCACATTGTTGTTTATTATTGGGCCAACCCATTTTATGATATTCTATTAGTTTTTGTAAGATTTCGTCCGACTTTGTATGAGATACAATTTGCTTCAATCTACCCTCACTTATTGATAAATTTGAAGTTAATAATTTGACTTGACAAATAATATTGTTTTCAAATTCATCCAAATCCAATTTTTCTACCTCAGTATTTAAGACAGGTGCTCTAGACAAAGTATCCGAGATATACATTTCAGATCCTTTTGTGTATGACACAATTAAGTCGTATGATTGTAACGTGATCATCATCCTTTGAAGCCGTGCTGGAACATCTGATAATGGCTTTTTAAATAACGTGATAAGAGGTTGATGATCAGTTTCGACATGTGTTGTTTTGCCATAGATGTATTGATGAAACTTTTTACACCCGAAAACAATTGCATACAATTCTTTTTCAATTTGAGCATAACTTTCTTGAGTTTTTGTTAAAGATTTGGACGAGTAAGCTATGGGGTTTTTTCCATGAAATATGACTGCCCCCACTGCTTTTTGACTCGCATCGACTGACATTCTAACTGGTTTATTTACATCATAATGTACTAAGACTGGTGACTGACAAATTAGTTCTTTTAAATTTATGAATTGCTTATCATGGTTGATTGTCCATTGCCAAATATTTTGTTTTTTAAGTAAATCACGAAGTAGACTTGTTTCATGAGCTAGATTAGGAATATATGAACCCAGGTAGTTCACCATACCTAGAAATCGCTGGAGGTCTTTGACATTCTCCGGCTTTGGCATTTTCATTATAGCTTCTACTTTTGAACAATCTGCCGATATACCATTTTTGTTAAAGATATGCCCTACATAAGCTATTTCGGTCTTATTAAATTGACATTTTGACTTATTGAATTTTAAATTGACTTCTCTAGCCTTCCTTAAAACATTTTCTAACCTTTTGTTATGTTCTACTTCGTCTGAGCCATATACTAAAATATCATCGACAAATATTAAAACACCAGGCAATTCACCAAATAAATCCGTCATAACTCGATGAAAAATTTCACCACTTGAATTTATGCCATAAGGTAAACGAAGGAATTTATATCTACCAAATTGTGTATTGAATGTACAGAGGTCACTACTTTCTGCATCAAGTTTAATCATCCAATAGCCTGAATTTGCATCTAATTTTGAAAATATAGCAGCACCAGCCATTTTTGAGCGTAAATCATCTAAAGTTGGATATGGAAAATGAGGTCTTTTAATAGCTTTATTGAGATTTCTTGGATCTAGACAAATTCGTAATGAACCATTGGGTTTTTCAACAGGGACTATAGCGTTAACCCAATTAGTTGGTTTAGTTACCTTTTGAATGACTTGCATTTTTACCATTCTGTCTAACTCTGACTTAAGTTTAGGGTGCAATGCATAAGGAATTCTACGAACCGGACAGACTTTAGGAGCAATAGTAGTGTCTACGTCTAAATGAGCTTCAAATGGCAAACATCCTAACCCTTCGAATGTATCTTTGTAGTTGTCAAGAATAAATTGTACTGACCTTTGATTCTCACTAGTGATTGGACTATTTGTTAATTTAAACATTCTTTTGACAATGCCACATTCCTCACAAGTCTTCCAACCTAGTATTGTTGCACATTTACAATTTACTACCATGAAATCAATGTTCAACTTTTGACCGTTATCGAAAATACATGTCAATGTAACACTACCCACATTTTCTATAAGTTGACCTGAAAATGAGAATATTTTGTTATTTGTTCTTTTTATAGGGATTTTAATGCTACAAACATTTTCTAAATGGTACAACGTATTCAAAGAAATTACATTTATGTCAGCTCCTGTGTCAATTTGACAGTTAACTATCTGTTCAAAAATTTTTACATTTATTTTCCAATTATTAGACGAATTACAATTATTATCATTTTGGCTATTATTTAATGAATTAATTACAAAATTATTAGAATAATTATTAGTCACCTCCATGTCAGTTTCATTTACATTTAAATTACTGGAATTAATAGAACTTACATTTTTAATGTTTTTATTTCGGTCGCTGAAGTAACAATATGCTGCAAAGTGGTTTGGTTTCTTACAGTTGGAGCATATTTTTCCTTGAGCTGGACATCTTATTCTGTGCTGTTGACCACATCTTTTACAGATTGAATTATTGCCTCTGGAATCACTTTTTGACCTGCAATTGCTAGAAAACAAATTATTAGTTCTTCTTTCTTGACTTTGACTATTATTTCTATTTTTTCGCTGGCTGTCGAACTTAGGTCTTGATTTCTGTCTCGTCGGTGTTGAACTTCTGCTTACATGACTTCTTTTTACAATGGCTTGTACTTGAAGATCGCTTTCTTTATTTCCCAACTTTTTTGATCTCTGGCATGATAATTCTATTGTTTTGGCTGCTTCGATTGCTTAATTGACATCTTTTAATTCTTTTTGAAGAAGTTTTTCTTTTATTTGACTATCTTTAATTCCAATTATGAACATATCTTTGACTAGAGATTCTTTTAGTGTCTCGAATTTGCAACTTGAGGATAAATTATTTAAATAAGTCACATACTCATCTAGACTCTCATTTTGTTCTTGATAACGGGTAAAGAAATTATATCTTTCAACCGTTACATTTTTATGTTCGTTAAATTTTAAATCAAATTTTTGAATAATGGACGTTAACGTTTCCGTTTTTGAATCGACATTGAAAGAATTATATATTTGCAGACCTTCATCGCCTATTGCATTTAAGAATATAGCGATTTGCTTTGGCTCTGGTACTTTTTCCAAATCATTGGCTTCGAAATAAATAAGGAATTTTTGTCTCCACAACTTCCATTTTTCGGAATTAGGACAGTCTTTTGTTAAGCATAAAGGTTTTAAATTATTAGCTAGTATGACATTATGTACCTTTTCTCCCATTTTACTGTTGGTTTCTTGACTTCTTTAAAATTCTTCAGACTTCTTTGACTTTTTCCAGATTTCTTCGACTTTTCCAGACTTCTTAGACTTTTTTAGACTTCGACTTTTTTTCAGACTTATTTCTTCTTTTCCGACTTGTCTTCCACACTCTGACACCATGTATTAGACGCGGGTTTGGGAGATTAAGATACTAATTGGATGGACACACAATGAAACAACCTTTTGTCTTGCGGTAGTTAGCAAATGAATCACGTTTATTTTTAAACAGTTATATTTATAGCGAACGCAGCCAACCACAGATAACACAACAATACTTAACAAGATTTGAACAAGATTCTATAAAAATAAGTCAAAAGTCATATATTAAGAAATTTTTACAAAAATTTAACATGTCCGACTGTAAACAATGTTCAGTACCAAATATTTTAACTGAGTATCATCCAAAAAGGGGTGAAGAAGATGGTTTGGGTGAATACAGAGAAATAGTAGGGTCTTTAATGTATTTGGCAGTAAAATCAAGTCCAGACATTGCCTTTTCAGTGGTTTATTGTAGTAGACATCAGTCAGACTCAAATATTAATGATCTGAATAATTCTAAAACCGTTTTACGATATTTGAAGGGAACTATGAATTTGGGTATTGAGTTTGGTAAGGGTGATTTTAAAATTGAAACTTTTTGTGATGCAGATTTCGCAGGTGACCCAGATACTAGGAAGAGTACTACAGGCTATGTCATCATGTTTGGAGGACCGCCTATAAGCTGGAGTTCTCGGAAACAGCCAATTGTAGCACTTTCAAGTACTGAAGCGGAGCGGAATATATTGCCGCTGCAGAGTGTTGCAGAGAACTAATTTTCATAAAAAGCCTAATCAGAGAAATAACTGGTCGTTATCCTGAAGCGAGTTTATCCATAGATAATCAATCTGCAATTCGGATGGTGCAGAAAGGAATTATCAATAAATGAAGCAAACATATTGACGTTCGGTATTACTACTTAAAGGAGAAGATAGAAGAAAATTCATTAAAAATTAAATTATGTCCCACAGATCAGCAGACAGCAGATATTCTGACAAAATGTTTGCCTACTGTCAAGTTCCAGAGATTTCGTGACAGGATGCTCACATAAGACTCCATCTTAATCGTTGTGGTAGTCGAATCCTTACAGTTCGGATTATCTTAATTGAAGTTTAACATTGGTGAGGTGCACATACTCTTTGTAGAAGTGATAGTTGTGAAAGATACTATGTTTTTTAAAGTGTAGTAGTATATTTCATTTTAACTTAGAAATTAGGATTAGTATTAAATGTGTTTGAGACTTTACATCTAAATTTGAACTCATTGGGTCAGTCTGAATGTCTCAATGGGTATCTTGAATTAATATTGTATTTATAGTGAATTGATAATTTGTAATTGTTAGTTATGTGATGATGTGGTACTAAGTTTTTATTTAAAGCTCTAAAATTGAATTAGATGTTATGACTTATGAGATAATAAGAAGTTTGTGTTCAAAGGGGTGCGTACATAAGTACAGGTTGATTAAAAAAATCTGACATATGGGATGTTAAAAATAATTTAATAGAAAGGGTTATGTTTTCAAATATTGTTAAATATATAAGGGGTGTTTTAAGTTTTGTCTACAGGGTGTAGAATTTTACGTCGCGTAATTAAAGGGGTGTGTTCAGGTTTGTAATCACGCGACGCGATTTAGATAGGTACTGGCAGCTACGAAAAAGAATAATGTTAAAAGTACTGTGACATCATGTCACTGTCGTTTATATCTTGAGTATGTGTGGTTTGCTTTACGAAATGTTTTTATAGAAATTGATTCAATACAGTTTAATTATGGTGTTTTATGACTTTATTTACTTGTTTACTTCAATAATACATTGCTCAGAACTTCCTTTTCGATCGCCATGTTGAACATTAAACAATATGCACACACGAAACACGTCCGCTCGCCGTCAGGTGTGCGCGCGACTAACAGCACTTAAGGGCTTATTACACTTGGCTAAATTTAGGATGCTAAATGATTTAGAATCCTAATTTAAGAAAGTGTTATCGCGTTTAAGGGCTTATTACACTTGGCTAAATTTAGGATGCTAAATGATTTAAAACCACACCTTTTCTAAATCATTCAGCTTGTCAGAAACCATCCTCGCTTCTTACTAGGATACTTTAAGGATCCTTACTGTGCCCCGGCTGCCCTCCTCTAAATGTGGCCCTAGTTTAAGCCCTGCACAAACCGCAGCGCGGGACATGCGCGCAACGACCAGAGATGCAGACAGAGTTCACCAAGTGCAGAGTCGATTATTCGCCGAATAGCAAGTAGGGCTAGGCTCGCAAAATAAAGTTAGCACTTCACAATGCGTATATTTTGCTGATTTATTTTGCGTGACCAAAAGAGATGCACCATGTCGTCTCTGGCGAGAGCATGAACTTAATGCCTAACCAGGACTGAGTACTGCGACAAAAAAGTGAGGCCGTAAAAAAAATAACTAGTGAATTGCATCTCGGTCTAATTAGGGTGATCAAGTACTGGTGCGAGTGGGACACAATTCTCTAGTTTTTCTAGTTTGTATGTAATCTCTCGGACCGCTGTCTGTAGTTGCCAATATTAAACTGTATGGCTTGGTATTATGGCTCACTTTAGATTGACTAATAAAAGTTAGTACTCAGTCCTGGTTAGGTATTAAGTCCATGGGCGTGAGCGACTGAGATGACAAAAGTGTACGTAACGCGACTAGCAACTCCAAGTGCAGTGCAGGCTTAATAATATCAAAAGTAAAAAAAGCAAATTCAAAATATAATTATAAGTTTCTCTAAGTATATCGAAAAAACTTGCACGTTATTTTTTTACACAAACGCATACTATTATTTTGTTATTATTATGCACACATCACACATACGTACAAAAACCGACCGAACCCAACCCAACCGACCGAACACGAACCGAACCGAATTTGACTGACTGAACTAACTGAATCACACGCAATCAGTCAATGGCGTCACCGTCAGCGTTTTAGTTCGTAACGTGATTTTTGCAATAATAATCTATTATTATCGCAATTTGGAGTTGATATTTTGTGTATTTACAGTTTCTACTTGCCAAGGTAGGTCAAAACAGACTTATGATTGCATATCTGGCTATTTCCTGTCGCGATGCTTGCTGCTGCCTCTGACTCGACTTCACACAAAATGGACGTCAAATTGTATTTTGTCGTGGTTATGTAAAAAAAGGTTTTGTACGCTTTGTGTTTGATCGCTCTGTTAGAAAACCTATCAGTATAACAGGTAACCTTTTGCAATTATTAAAAAAATTATATTCTAGTGTGTATTCTGTCGAAAATTGATTTCGAGCATTTGACTGCCAATGATAGGCGTAGAGGCACGGCATGGCTGGGAGCTAATTATTGAAACAATATAATTTTACTGCCATTATCATATAAACATAATATTTATGTCTCTATTTCTCCAATAGACTAATTCTGGGAACATGTAACTATAATAGTAGCCACATCAGTTTATTTACATGACATGATTAAGTGTCATTGTCCTCTTTTATTCTGTAACATTCGGTGGAGAATCATTAAAATGAGTTTATCTGTACTACCTACCTATTACTATTAAAACTTATGAAGGATGTAAGGATGTATTAGCCCATGCATGAACTTTACCATAACATGATTCACTACCATCTGAGGGTTGATTAGTAATAAATCAGTGGAACATTTATTTTCAAATGTGAATATAAATTTATTTAGTTTGTTGAAACATTGACAATCTTAGTAAACTTAAATAAACCTCTTTTTGTTTGCATTATTGGCTTGAGCGATTGTTTTATGATACGATTTGCATTATTATTAGTTGCTAATAGAATGTTTTTTATGTAAAAGAATATTGTATTTAATTCAAATAAATTTCTTATTCTTATTCTTATTTGTACCAGATGATAATCCAGATGAATATGAGGTTCTTTTTAATAAATATACTTCAAATTGCATAGTGCCTGGCTTGTTTGTCACATAATACTATGGTTTTAGGGTTCTTACTTCTTACCATGTAAAGTCAACCAAGAAATTCCTTAACCACCCTAAGGTTCAATGTCAGTTGTATGGCTTAAAACATCAAAAGCTATTTTCACTTACCAGTCAATGTAACAGTCGGCCTTATTGTTTTTATTGTGATTTATTTATTTATGTGATGTAGGAACCGTCATAAAAAAAGGTAAAGCACTTACTTGGTTGACTAAAGGATTTGCCACACTGGAAGCGTTGTGCGGCTGCGGTCAGGTCAAATTGAATGCAGCCTGCATTATGTATGAACAACATTGTCGGTCTCTATACATTTTGTATAGATATGTAACCTGACTCAGACCCCATGGTCAGATCTCATATCTATACAAAATATATGGAGACCGACAATGTTGTTCATACATAATTTGACCTGACCGTCACAACACCGCATTCAGTGTGGCAAATGCTTAACCTTTTAAATGCCACGCATCGTTTTTGTTTGGAACAAAATTGATTCTTATGCAGATGCAGGTACGTTTAATTTTGTATCACCGCACTGTCGTCTATATCTGATGCTGGGGGTCAAAAGGTTAAACTTTGGATTTCAGCTTGTTTAACCTCTTGTATGTCTTAAAGTGGATTTGTCTCAGATTTTTATGCTATCTTTTTGAATTTTTGTTTTAATCAGTAATATTACTCTTTTGACATAAATGAGACTAAAATGTTTTTTGTAATTCTTGCATATGTGAGGTTACATATCCATATGAATAAACCTAAAGTAGCAGATCTTTTTTGTTTGTTTCATCAGTGGTTGTAACAACAAAAATAATCTTATTTCATGTTTGTTGATTGGTTTTGGTGTTATTATTCACAGGTGTTTTGCTATTATATGAATCACAACTTAGGATCAGTGAATGTGGTCATCTAACAAATGCAAACAATTTTGAATAAAATCCAAAATGTAGTTGAATATGCTGTAAGTGACATTTGTTTGTTTCAGATAAATTAACCTGTAGAGGTTGCTATGATCAACAAATTGTTCTGTAAATACATACATTAGTAAGTTAGACAGTAAACAAGATGCAGACCATCAAGTGTGTTGTGGTGGGTGACGGCGCAGTTGGTAAAACATGCCTTCTCATCAGCTACACTACCAACAAATTTCCTTCGGAATATGTACCCACTGTCTTTGATAATTATGCCGTAACTGTCATGATTGGTGGAGAACCTTACACGCTGGGTCTCTTTGATACTGCAGGTTAGTATTATGATATTTCAATAGGTGTTTTTTTTCAGTACCTATGTAATTGGGACAGTTGCTATGCTTAAGATATGTTCATGTAAGTATCTTTTGTGTTATACAGTTGAACCATTTGAATTTTCCTTAGTGTCATTGTGACATTTATTGATTGATTACATTGTATATTTCTCCCTCTCAAACTTGTTTCAATTACTGCTTTGGACTAAATACTATACAGGTTGATCAATCGAAATGGGTCAGTATGGTGAAATCAGAAACTATGAGAGATAGCGAAATCTGTTCTTTGGAACCATGGCTTTGATTTTAGAATTAACAAAAATGGCATTCAAACATTTTTTTTAACTGTCATACATAACAGGGAATCAAACCTGATCAAAATTCTGTACCTAAATGTTCACATGTTGTTTGTTATCAGTTGATTCCTAGAATATAACAACCAACTTTTGCTATGAATCCTTGTGTAAAACATTAGACAGAAATTCCCACAGTTTAAATAGTTTGCTAAATATCGTCATTAGTTCATCAATATGAATAATTTATCTGAATTGGCTACCTTACCATTATCTTACTTAGATAGTAATCCACTACAAATTGCGTTTATTTGAAATTAGAACACATTCGTTCAGAGGGTGTGCCAATTTGTTTCAAATTAAAAATGGAACATTTTCTTGGGCTGAATATGCACCCCACAAAAATACGGAACGCGATAGTGCATTACCCAAGAAAATTAATCTTTGCATCCAGGAAAATCTATACATATAATAAAACTGTAACAAGTCGGTGTCTGTACATTGAAGATATTTGAGAAAAACTGTCACTAGGGCTATTTACTAGCGCAATAGAACCCAAAACAATGTTTTTTAGAATTATTGTCTGTTTGTCTGTGCGTTTGTGCGCGCTATTCTCAGAAACGGCTTAACCTAGACGGATGCGGTTTTCACTGATATGTTGGTATTTTCTTGGATTAACATTTAGTGTTTGTTTCATTTGAATCGGTTCACAAATAAGAAAGATACGTCTATTTTAAGAATTTATAGAACGGTTTTTAGAAGTAGTGACTTGGGAGTAGGTACGGTAGTGAATGTGAACGCGGGTGTGCGGGGGGGGGGGGGGGGGGGGGTGCGGGTTGCGGGGGGGGTGCGGGTAATTTTTTTTATATCGAGGAACTAAGGAGAGCTATAATTGATGAAAAAGCAAATTGATAAAAAAAAATAAGCTGCCCAAATTACTAATTCCACGCGGACGGAGTCGCGGGCAAAAGCTAGTAGCTAATATTTTGATCATCAGCTGGGTCCCCACTGAGCGAGCTGCCTCGCGAGGCTAACGCATGAGACACAATTTTGTTCAACACAAGGTTCAAAATCGCGCCGAAAATGGCTGCCTCGCGAGGCAGTTCGCTCAGTGGAGACCCAGCTAATTACTTAAATAAAGATATTTTGTAATTTTTAAGTTTATTTTACAAAATTCGATTTAAAAATGTGTTTCTTGGGACTTGTAATTCCTAACTTCAACAATAATAACAAATAAATTATGACAGAAATTTTGACCAGGTTCGATTCCCGGTTATGTATGAGAGTTAAAAAAAAATGTTTGAATGCCATTTTTGTTAAATCTAAAATCGAAGCCATGGTTCCTAAGAACACATTTTGCTATCTCTCATAGTTTCTGATTTCTCCATACTGATCCATTTGGATTGATCACCGTATGTTAGCTTGACTAATAATTACTTCACAAAGCTTTAAAAACAATAAGCAAGAAAAGAAAATTAGATAATGATTAGAATTATTGCTAAGTTTGAACTCAATTGTAATTTTATTCTGAGAAGTTTTGGAGTCCAAGGATGTTTGTGGGACTTAGAGGCTGTAGAGACTATTACTGAATATTTTCGTTTTATTTGCAGGACAGGAAGATTATGACAGGTTACGGCCACTGAGTTATCCACAGACGGATGTTTTCCTTGTTTGCTTCAGTGTTGTGAGCCCCAGTTCATTTGAAAATGTTAAGGAAAAAGTATGTAATTATGGAAATAAATTCTTCAAAATTTTATCCATATAGATAGGTACCCATGTGTCTAATGGTATTATAATATTTTACAGTGGGTTCCTGAAATAACTCATCATCAGCAAAAAACACCATTCTTACTGGTAGGAACACAGATTGACCTCCGAGATGATCCTGTAACTATGGAAAAGCTGGCTAAAATAAAACAAAAGCCTGTTTCACTTGAACAAGGGGAAAAACTGGCAAAAGAACTGAAAGCTGTTAAATATGTTGAATGCTCGGCTCTAACACAGGTCAGTACTAACTTTTTTACGTCAATAAGTTAATTTTTATTTATTTTTCTCTTTTTATACAATTTATTTTAATAATTTAAAAATTTCCTAACCTGGAGGACATCATGTGCCTTTAAAAATTTGGTGTAAAGTTCTAGTAAATCCTTTTCCCGGCCCTGTCAATTTAGATAGGCTATGACAAAATTAATCATTGGTTTATACAGGGTGTTTGGTAGCTACGTGCAAAGCTTTAAGGGGGTGATAGCCGAGGTATTTTTGAACATTTTTAGCCATATATGTCTTAGCCGAAATTTGATATTTTTTTTAAATTGAAGACTTAGAAATTTTAGGATGATACCCAGAATTTGATAGTCACGAGTCAATATTGCCCCAATGAGCGTTAATTTGGAAACCAAATCTTTTATTTCGGATAGTTTAATGTGTATTGGACCAAATGAAATAATTTTTAAGTGTCTTTCTTGCCAAAAAAAAACAAAATGGAGGCATTCGAAATTGCTAAAAATGTCTTAGGTTGGAACAGAGTCATTTTTCTGTGCCATAAAATAATTAAAAAAAAATCCTTGAAATGTTCGAACATTTTTAGAAACATGCCTGTTTATTGCTCTTTCTTTTAAGGTATCACTCATTGACATTGCTTGCTAAATCTGAGATATAAAGTAAAAACCTAACTCAGGGAGCACTCGCTAAGAATGCACTAGTCTTGAAATTTTACTAGTAAATAACATGTGAAAAAGACAAGTCTACGTCATTTTTCTGTGCCATATTTAAAATTTCCAAATTAACGCTCATTGGGGCAATATTGACTCGTGACTATCAAATTATGGGTATTTTCCTAAAATTTCTAAGTCTTCAATATAAAAAAAAAAACAAATTTCGGCTAAGACATATATGGCTAAAAATGTTGAAAAATACCTTGGCTATTACCCCCTTAAAGCTTTGCACGTAGCTACCAAACACCCTGTTTTTCTTTGCTATGCAGGACTAACTTGAAAGCAAAGCATATATTTAAAGAAATTCCATAGATTTTCTACTATACTTATTGTAAAGGGTAGATTGAATCGTATAGATATACTAGCTGTAGCCCGCGACTCCATCGGCGAAGAATATGGGTATAAAAAATAGCCTACAACCTATTCTCAGACCTACCAAATATAGGTTAGATAAAGTTTCACAAGAATTGGTCAAGCCGTTCCAGAGGAGTTTGATAACAAACACTGTGACATGAGATTTTTATATATTAGATGTGGTTGTTATACAGGGTTATTAGTAAGTCAACCTATTCCCGTTAAGTGGAAAATGAAATGGAAAGAGGTAATGGGGAGGTCATTTGCAATCATTTTTACCCCATAATGCCTTGCAAAAATGAACCATTTCTGAGATAACTGAAATTTCAGTTTTTTACATAAAAAGTCAGGTAGACATCTAAGGTAAAATTATTTGTACATGTTTAGGAATGCGAGAACAAAAAGCAAAAAAATAAAAAAAAAATTATCAGGTTGTTCACCACTAATGGCACATAAACAGAAAATCACGTCCAAACACTACTCAAAATTAGCTCATTAACCCCCTGTTTCACCATCCATTGATCAAATTTATTTGACAGATAAATGTGATGCCGTCTTTGTTTGTCTTGTTCGAATAGACGGAAACGGCATCACATTTATCCGTCAGTTAAAATTAATCAATGGGTGGTGAAACAGCCCCTTAATCTATCAATAGTTTGTTTGTCTGGCCTCTCTAACATAAAAAAAATAATAACTGTTATAATATAAATAAATACAACTAAGAGCAACTTGCACGGTCCAGGGTTAAATTATACATTGTTTTTTTAGGGTTCCGTACCTCAAAAGGAAAAAAATGGAACCCTTATAGCTTTGATCAATTATAACTGAAGATACACATTGCCGAACAAAATCCCCTTCAAAGAATGTCCGAACTTTTTTATTTGTTTGCGAAACAATTAAAATCATCACCTACACAGAAATTTGAACCTAGTCTTTACTTCATAACAGTCGAATTTCGGTTGACACTTGACAGCTAAACTTGACAATTTCACGCAACGTACTGAGAAAAAAGAAGGCCACTTTTATCAAAGTGGCGCTCATTTGGCTCGGACATTTTCGGGCGCGCGACTGTGGATCTACAGTTAAAATTGATCAAAGCCTTATAGGATCACTTTGTTGTCCGTCCGTCTGTCTGTCAAGACCCTATTTCTCAGGAACGCGTGCAGGTATCAAGCTGAAATTTATATCAAACACTCAAGTCTACTGTCCCTTGAAGCTGTGAAAAAATCAAACTTCTAAGCCAACGCAATCAAAAGGTAGCCGTTTATGACGCAAATTTCCACATATTTTCGAAACTCGCAAGGGAATCAAAACCTACAGGGTACTTCCCGTGAACTCAGAATCTTGAAATTTGGTACGAAGCAAGGTCTTATAGCACAGATAAAGGAAAAATTGCGAAAAGTATATTTTTTTTTGTCTGTCTGTCTATATCAGTAACCAATCTATTTATACCGCACATTTTCGACACTCGCAAGGGAATCAAAACCTACAGGGTACTTCCCGTGAACTCAGAATCTTGAAATTTGGTACGAAGCAAGGCCTTATAGCACAGATAAAGGAAAAATTGCGAAAAACATATTTTTTTTTGTCTGTCTGTCTATATCAGTAACCAATCTATTTAAGTATTTATGCCGCAAATTTTCGACACTCGCAAGGGAATCAAAACCTACAGGGTACTTCCCGTGAACTCAGAATCTTGAAATGTGGTACGAAGCAAGGTCTTATAGAACAGATAAAGGAAAAATTGCGAAAAGTATAAATTTTTTGTCTGTCTGTCTATATCAGCAACTAATCTACAATGATCCCACGCTGCGCACATTTTGCTTAGGAGCAGGGGTCTGCTAAGACTGGATGTTCATAGATACATATAAATTTGTACGGAACCCTCGGTGCGCGAGTCCGACTCGCACTTGGCCGGTTTTTTTTTTATTTCTTTAAACTTAAGAAGATTATTCAGTTTACATAGAATTAATTTCTCGAAGAAACTAGTGTCTCAACTCTTACTATTTTTGAGATATTCAATAATTAAATTTAATGGCTGAACCAGTGTAAAAGGTCCCTCCTTACGTCCTGTTATTATTTATATTTTAAATTTCGTCAGTAAAGAGTTTTCCATTTATCGCTACAAGGAGATTATTGAGGTGAGTTTGTTTGATATTACATACTTTTTCTTCTATTTTGTGTCACATCAATGTCATAATTGACACTTACTTTTGTGTAACTCTAAGGGACCTTTTGCACTGTATTATTGTTTTATTATGTATGAAAAACAAAAAAAAACAAAAATCAATATACCAGGTAGTTTCTGTTAATGTACCGAGCAACGTGTCGAATTTAACGGAAATAAATAAAACATGGTGTATAACCCCTGGGTAACTGCTAACCCAAGGCTATATAACTAATTTGTCTTTCACTGCCAAGAGATAAGGCTTACCTCTGGGTTAAAAAGATAATTAACCAGCCAAAATTGGCGGGTTAAACTTTTAACTCTGAGCGAGAATTGTCAAAATTGTGAAGTTTTAAGAGCGTTTTATACCTGCTGAGCTGTCAACGTTGCATTTTTGTTAGTTTTTCTCGATTATTCCATAAAAATTGAATGTATACGAATTGTTCTAATATATGAGAATATATGTGACTGTGTCTGGGAAAAGGGACCACTTAGCGGTATGGAGTTATTGATATATCCTAAAACTAGGTAAAATTAGCTATTCAGTGAAAAAAGAATCATTATCCTAGGTGCAATCATTATTTTTTTATAAATTTTTTAACATGCAGTAGGCAAAATGCACAAGTTGAGAAAATTGATTTTAAAGTTTATGCTCGTGAAAAATACACTTCTGCTTGGAAGTTATGGAGTGATTGGTACCAAATTAATCTACTATCATCAAGGATTAAATACAGACATCAATGGTCTCAATAACTATTATGATTTGGAAGGTATTCAAAGAAGAACTTGCAAGAGTGGAAAAAATCAAGTATCTTAATTACTCATAATCTTAAGAAAATAAAAAATAATGTGTTGTTACTTTGTTAAATAGTGAAGTAAATATTTTTCAATATTAAAGTAAGTTTTTTCTACATTATATTCATTTCTAAGGAAAAAAATAATTAATATTCTAAGTCAGGTACTACTTTGTCACTAAACTTTACACTTGCAATAAAAATAAAAAAATTACAACTTGTCAAATTATAGTACATTACTGCAGAGGCCGTGAAGTAAGGGATTGATGGACGAGATTTGGGGTATACGGCCGAGTCGTAGACGAGGCCGGATAAAACGAGTCCAGCAATCCCTGTTCCGGCCGAGGATTGTATAGAGCTTTTCTCAAACATGCATCATCATCATCATCATCATCATCATCATCATCATCCATCCATCATCATCATCATCCATCCATCCAACCTTCCATCCAACCTTCCATCCATCCATCCATCCATACATCCATACATCCATCCATACATCCACCCATACAGTGGTGGTCATACAATTAAGAACGATTTGAAGTTTCCGATTTTTTTTTATCTAAATCATGTCATATGTCTAGTTGTGTTCCTTCTTAGAAGTAACAAGTTATGTTATAAAATAGCCACATGGATAGAGCAAACGGGATTAAGAATAATAGTGTATAATTGCTAACATTTTTTTTTACAAATTTTATTTGTTCTCTATACTAATAAATTCAAATAGTAATGAAGCTGGACAAATAATTAAGAACGATTTATTAAACTGCTCGAGAGTTGTTTTATATGAAACTTAGATTAAATAAATCATATTAATGTGAAGTTGGTATAGAAAAAAAAAGCAATTTAATACATTTGAATTAAAATTAATAGTTAGTAGCATGTCCACGGCTTTTAATTACGGCTTTACACCGGCGAGGCATTGAATCTATCAATTTTTGACATTTCGCAAGAGAAATAGAGTTCCATTCTTCTAAGAAAACGTCGTACAGCTCTCTCAAATTGCCACACTGTCGATATGAAACTTTTTTCTTGACTTCGCACCAAAGATGTTCTATTGGGTTAAGATCTGGGCTGTTGGCTGGCCAATCTAAGACAGAAACTGATTGTGATGTGAGGAATTCCTTAACGGTGCGTGCAGTATGCTTTGGATCATTGTCGTGCTGGAATGTCCAAATAACCGGAAGCACGTCTTCGGCATATGGTAACATTGTTTCTTGCAGTATATTTTTGTATTGGAATTGATCCATGTTTCCTGCTATCAGCCTAACAGGTCCAACGCCATGTCCAGAAAAGCACCCCCAAATTTTCACATTTCCCCCGCCATGCTTTAATGTCACTTTTGTGTACTTTGGGTCGAATGCTTTATTCGGAGGGCGTCGTACATATCGTTTTCCATCAGAACATACCCTATTTATTTATGTCTCGTCAGAAAAAAGAACGTTTTTCCACTGTCTGACTGTCCAGTTTTCATACCTTCTTGCAAATGCAAGTCGGGCTTGCCTATGACATCGTTTCAACATAGGCACCTTCCTTGCTATCCTTCCGTTCAACTTATTTTCTACCAAACGCCTTCGAATAGTGCGTGCAGAGATTGCTGAAGGGTTGTTTTCGCCAAAATATTCTTTTCTCAACTCATTAGACCCTTTAAAAGGATTTTGTTTTGCCAAACGAACGATATTTCGATCATCTCGACGAGATGACTTTCTCTGTCTAGGTCCACGTGGAACGTTTGAAGTAGTTTGATACGTGGAAAAATGCTTTACGGCATGGAAAACCATTGTATTTGAACATTGCAGATAGTCGGCTATCTTTTTTTACGACCAATTCTTCTCGCGAAGTTTTATTATTACTTCTCTTGTAGATTTATCACAACTTTTATTTTTCCCCATTGTTTTTATACGAAGTAATCACTTTTAAGACTTTAACAGCACGAAATGGCGCCAAAATTATACGAATAATAATCTGCAAGCACAGAGCCACACAGTGTTCTCTATTTAAATTTGAAAAAATAATAAACTATTCAGCGTTCTTAATTACGTGACCAGCCAGTAAGTACTAATACTAGGTTCAGATCGAATGTATAAAGTTTCTCTATTAATTTTTTAACCAACTTTGTTGCATAAATGAATGTACCGGTAGTACGGAAAAGTTTCGCAATACCGAGAGAAATAAAAAAAATACGGGCAATTAGTTATACTTGTTACTTTGAAAAAATCATCTCAATAAATAATCGTTCTTAATTATATGGCCACAACTGTACATCCATCCATACATCCATCCATACATCCATCCATACATCCATCCATACATCCATCCATCCATACATCCATCCATCCATCCATCCATCCATCCATACATCCATCCATACATCCATCCATACATCCATCCATACATCCATCCATACATCCATCCATCCACCCATACATCCATCCATACATCCATCCATACATCCATCCATCTATCCATACATCCATACATCCATCCATTCATACATCCATCCATACATCCATCCATCCATACATCCATCCATCCATACATCCATCCATCCATCCATCCATACATCCATCCATACATCCATCCATACATCCATCCATACATCCATCCATACATCCATCCATCCACCCATACATCCATCCATACATCCATCCATCTATCCATACATCCATACATCCATCCATTCATACATCCATCCATACATCCATCCATCCATCCATCCATACATCCATCCATCCATCCATCCATCCATCCATACATCCATCCATACATCCATCCATACATCCATCCATACATCCATCCATACATCCATCCATCCACCCATACATCCATCCATACATCCATCCATACATCCATCCATCTATCCATACATCCATACATCCATCCATTCATACATCCATCCATACATCCATCCATCCATACATCCATCCATCCATACATCCATCCATCCATCCATCCATACATCCATCCATACATCCATCCATACATCCATCCATACATCCATCCATACATCCATCCATCCATCTATCCATACATCCATCCATACATCTATACATCCATCCATACATCCATCCATCCATACATCCATCCACACATCCATACATCCATCCATCCATACATCCATCCATCCATCCATCCATACATCCATCCATACATCCATACATCCATCCGTACATCCATACATCTATCCATACATCCATATATCCATACATCCATCCGTACATCCATACATCCATCCATACATCCATACATCCATCCATCCATCACCAGTAGTTTAGGCGGTTTTATAGAAATAAAAGAAGATAGATTTTTTTTAATGTCTTAAGTTGGCTGTATGTAATTTTTCCTTTGTCGGTTTAGTGTTAGTAAGCAAATTTAAAAAGTTACAGCAGCGGACAATAATGATTTTTCATACTTACTTTTATGGCCTAGGCCAAGAAGTAATGTAGGGAGCCATAAACAACAAACTTCATGGCTTCATTTCGTGACATTAACGCATACATTTCAAAGCATGTTTGAGAAAAATTAATTTAAATACAATTATCCTACCGTCAAGTCAACGCTAGGTACTTCCCTGTATGCCAGTGATCGGGATTAATGAAAATACACCGCTTGTAAAATATTACTTCAAAGTGGTACCCTTGGTACTAAACTTCGTGACCTATTAGAATACTGAAATATTATAATGATATACGTATTATTTTACACAAAATGACATTTAAGGTGTTAATAACCGATTAGTAACAAAAACCCATTATACGTAATTTTCGACTAATTTTTAGAAATGCTTCTACGAGGGTTGCTACGAAAGTTTTTAGCTGTATCAAAACCATTCATTTTTTTTTGTAAATTACTTTAATATTTTTCAAAATATACCCCTCCAAGGTCTACAAATCGCCTCATTCTCAAAAACCAATCCTCAAAACACTTAAAAAACGCGTTCTGCGGTAGGTCGAAGAAAAGCCGCTCAAATTCTTGTACTGCCTCCTCCGAATTCATGAAAGTCCGGCCACGCATCATTTTCTTCACAGTGGGGAATAAGAAAAAGTCACACGGGGCCAGGTCAGGGCTGTAGGGTGGATGCGACACCATCTGAACACCTGTGCTGTTCAAAAAGTCTATTGTTTTTGCTGCAGTGTGTGCTGGTGCATTATCTTGGTGGAAAAAAATTCCCCGAATGCCGCTCTTTGGGCGTTCCTCACCCAGTTTTTCGAACGCTTGGGGTAGACAAACTTCGGTGTACCACTGGCTAGTAACTGTTCTTTGATCTTCAAGTGGAATTACAGCCACTGGCCCACTGCAACGTAAGAAAACGGCGATCATTTTTTTGTTGACACTTCGGCCACGAGCAATTTTTAAAGGCGGTCCGTCTTCTTCAAACACCCACTGCATAGATTGCTGCTTTGTCAGGGGGTCATAGCAGTATATCAAAGACTCATCAGTAGTAAGGATGTTAGAAACCTGCTGGGAATCGCCTCCGTCAAATTTGCTGAGCATAAACTGACACCAATCTACACGCGGGGTTTTTTGCTCTTCGGTCAGCAAATGTGGTATCCAACGCGACGCGATCTTCCTGACGCGAAGATGATCATGTAAAATGCTTAAAACTGCGGGTGATCCAATGCCTAGTTCATGTTCGATTTCCCTTTGTGTAATATTCCTTCGTTCCTTAATCAACCACTCGGCTCTGATCACGTTTTCTGGCGTTACTGCACTTGACGGCCGTCCTGGTCTCGGCTCATCTTTGATGCACTCTCGACCCCGTTTAAACTCGCGGTACCAATACGAAACTGTGGCTAACGATGGAGCGGATGTCCCAAATGCAACGTTTAAATTTTTGTGAGATTCCTTGAATGTTAAGTTTCTTTTATAGTCATAGAATATCATAGCACGAAATGCTTCTCGCAAAAGCTCCATTGCAAAAGACAAAACTGGACTGACATTGTCAACAAAAATTTTTTAAAAAGAATATGTTACTGGCCAGTATGCAATGTCACTATACAAAGAGGTTAATAGATAAATTATCTTTAATTTAGCATGCAATTTAGGAATAAAATATTTATAGTTTTCATACAGCTAAAAACTTTCGTGGCAGCCTAGATAATAACTTGGAAACTAAAATCCTCAAAGTGGTCCCTTTTACTAGACACTGTCACATATGAGTTAGTTAATGTGTCTACTGCAATAATTATTCGTGATAGACTTTTATTTTCTTTAAAAACGAACAAATTATTACCTAATGGTATTATTGCAGTAGACACATCCTACTAATATAATAAACGCGAAAGTTTGTAAAACGGTTTGACGGATTCTGATGAAATTTGATTTGATTTTTTTTTGATTTGATTTCATGTATGAATCTGTTGGCTAAATACGCAAACATTTAATTAAAGCGTCACTTTACAAAAAAAACGCTGAACTAATTTTACTGCTATTTGAATTTTGAACAGACGTTCATTGCTCGTATTGAGCGTACGTTGTATAAAAGTAATATTGTAAATTAGTATAAAACGTCATTTTTTTCCTCTCATTCAAAGTGAAAAGTAGAGTGTTTAACGCGAGACTAAACTACCATAATGACACGCGAATTATAGCCACCCTCGCTCTGCTCGGGTGGCTAAATATTTTGTGTCATTATGGCTTGTTTTAGTCCCTTGTTGAACAATCTACTATTCTGAAATAGTGCACTATGAATATCATTTGCCTAAATGCACTCTTCAAAGGTTTATCCAATATTGATGATTTATATGTAGCAGAAAATAAAGCTATACCTGGGCATTTCTATTTTTCGTTGTACCCAATTAAGAAATTGTTAACAGGGAGTTAAAATTAGGCCGTTTGGTTACGCACTTTTTTAAGCCTTTACAATAAAAAAAACGTAACAAATCGGACAAATTCTACAATGCTTAACAAGAAGTGAAGAATTGTGTGGTTTGTTACGTTTTTTTTATTGTAAAGACTTGAAAAAGTGCGTAACCAAACGGACTAATTTTAACTCCCTGTTAATAATTTCTTAATTGGGTACAACGAAAAATAGAAATGCCCACCTACTGTGCCACCTTTGATGATTACCAATTTAACGTCTTAAGGACATCTCTTCTTCTCTAGTGCCAATTGAAAATAAAAATTGGCTTTGCTGTTCCCTCTAAAATTAAATTATAATTTGTGATAATATAACAAAATAAATAGGTTAAATTTGACGTTCCAGAAAGGGCTGAAGAATGTGTTCGACGAAGCCATACTGGCAGCTCTGGAGCCGCCAGAGATTGTGAAGAGAAAGAAATGCACGCTACTGTAATAACGAGTCGCGCACGCGCAGCCGCCGCGCCGCCCGCCGCCCGCCGCCCGCGCACCTGCGGCCCGCCCACACGTATAAAACTAACACTGTAATATTCAACTTATTTTTATAAACTTAAAATTATTAAATATTATGCCATAACTAAAAATAATGAATATTACAATACGAAAAATGGGTTTTATGCTAAGACATATGTTATTCAGGCCTTTACAGTTTTCCATTTAATATTATTTGTAATGAAGACTATTTTATACCCAATACGTCTTTTATAGAAATTAATATTATTTATAAATATTACGAAGTCTGACGTAGGTATTACTAATTTTCACTAATGTTTATGCAAAATGATTTACAATCGTGACTTCTTTGTAAACATACTGAAAAATGAAATCGCCTTTGCAGTGTTTGCTGAAATGTGAAGCAACTTCATGCACAATTTTGCTATGCACAGTGTCGACTATGCATTTCTTATTGTTTAATTATGATTTAATTGTTTCTCCCACGCCTGTTGTCAAAGAGAGAACTCCATATCTGTTTAATTATACTTAGTGGGTCATAAATTCATAATTTATTCTTTAAAAAGCTATCATAAATTAATCATATTTCTGATACTGCTGATGAATGGTCAAACCCCAATTAGATATTAGTATTTGGTACACTGTCCATCGTATGAATTAGTTTATATTGTTTATTGTACTATAAAATGATGTCCCTAGTAGATTTGAGAAAAAATCACAAGTTGATTTCTTTGAACCAAAAGTTCGTAAAAGCAATGAAATGGTTCAAGCTTCCATACCTAACTTCACGCACTTTTCACTTTTTCGTGCCGCCGTATCTGAAATTTTATTGGGTTTGTTAATTATTTTAAATATTTAGTACTTTACAACCAGATTTAAGATATTTTATCTTATAAATGGGTTTGCGGATACACCAACTGTGAGTCTTCGAGACAAGATGTTTGGGAGTCCAATCTTATTTATTAATGTAGTATGAAATATCTGTACACAAATTACTTGATCTTACGTTTGTCACTATTTAGTGCTACTATATAAAGTGTAAAAACAGATATGTCATTATATTGTTCAATTTAAGAAATACACGCATGATGTTTTGTGGATTTTATACAGAGTTATACTATTGGACATATCACATCCTGTAATCAGATGGCTGTACAAGTTTTGATTTTAATTACAACGGCATTGCGATTTTCGACTGAATTAAATTGATTCATTCCATTTAAGTTTGTCCCTTTTTAACCGACTTCAAAAAAGGAGGAGGTTCTATTTTACTTATCATCAGGGCCCGTACTTTTCATACCGATGACATCAATTTGACGTCACGCTGCATATAGGATGATCCCAAATAGTTTTATTGTAATTATTAATCATTAGTCGTCAATCATTTTAATCATGTACAAATGATTTCAAAAGAAATCTATTCACACGTGGAATAATTAATACCTACTTGATACGTGAAACGTAAATCAAACTATTTGTTTTGTTTTTATACATACATTTTATTAAATGGTATTGTTACCACATTTCAATAATTAATTAGAAAACAGAATTCCTTCCTATGATGAAGCACCCCATCCTTCTTGCATTAATTCTTACGCAGAAAAAGTCATTTTCGTGTTCATACGTAATACAATATTCATAAAAATACTTTTGTTTTGTAATCGTATTTTTGTTTGTTGCGTCGCACATTTGGTTTATTTTTAATGATTGATTATCACAACTACTCAATTTGCAATCATCCTATATGCAGCGTGACGTCAAATTGATGTCATCGGCATGAAAAGTACGGGCCCTCCTTATCATTGAGCATAATGTCTAATGGGGTTTTATATAGCTTTATTCCATGAATTATAAAGTTTCCTTGTGTATGCTCTGTATATGCCACGGCAATACACATTACAACGCACAGAGTACTGTGTTTTAGGTCCTACCTATCAACATTCTTATTTTATTTGTAACTAGCGACCCGCCCCGGCTTCGCACGGGTGCAATTATGCATGTATTATACATATAAACCTTCCTCTTGAACCACTATCTATTAAAAAAAACCGCATCAAAATCCGTTGCGTAATTTTAAAGAACTAAGCATACATAGGGACAGAACAGACAGCGGTAAGCGACTTTGTTTTATACTATGTAGTGATTCGAGGCGATGAGAGCAAAGTGGACCTGCCTTTCTGTTGTTAACACATTCACTGCCGCCAACGCACATACGTTTTCAAGATGATCGGCCAGTGCCGCTGTTGGAATTTGTGGTAATTTGTACGCATATGTGCGTTTGCGGCATCTGAGATAGTCTTTTGCTTTTGCAAAATATTGCAAGAATTTTTAATCAATATTAGAAAATCATCCACTTTGTCTTAGTCTACTTCTGATGACGCCGCTTTTATATCTTTGCATATAAGTAATTGTATGTAATCGAATGCGAAAATGACTATATTTCCTTACGAAATCTTCTAAACTAGAAAGTAATTTATATTTCAAAATTCATAAAATAATGTAATTTAAACAATTTTAGTAATATTATAATACCTACATTTACAACACAAGTAAGATAAAAAATCACCGTTCCGAATAGTAGCATTTGCTAGCATCGCGGTAGTTCGTAAGTGATTGAATGTTTTATACCTACTCTCGCCGAAATGGTCCTTTGGACAGACGGCTAGTTCCCTGTTCCTATGATTGATATAGAGCATGAGGTGGGCCTGTCGTCGGTCGTGCAGTGATGCAGTCGACGTCGAAAATACTTACTAATAGTCGAGACACCGCGATGCCGATGCCGTTTAAACAAAACTTATCGGGGCAAGTTACTGATTGCGGAAAAACGCTTATTTTGCGCCTCTGGTTTAATTACTTTTAGCAATTAGTTCTTTTTTGCCCTAAGCTTACAACATTTCTTTATAGTTTTATTGACTTCGTAACTGCTATTCCTTCCAGACAGACTGTCAAAAAGCTAATACACAAGAATTTATTCGTCTTGACTGGCGAGTTAAAATGTAAAAAAAATAGACATCTAAATTCTTTACTTGTTTTAAAGCTAGATGATTTAATTATTGAAACCGGAACATGACAATAATTTTTAAAACTACTTTTGTACAAAGTAGCGGCAAGTATTTACCTATGAATAGTTCTGAGATGCACTAAGAATCCATTTGATTTTTGGGATCAAACTGTTCCAACAGAGGCATTTGTAGCATGTAAACTTTATTATAATATGTATTAATAATAATAACTAACTAAATTCACTATCTATTCATGAACAAACAATGACGAATAGGAAAGGAAAGTCTGTATTTTGACGTCGACTGTAACAAAAATTGCTAGTAGCGTTTTTATAACATTTGTATAACATTAAGTTTAGATCTAAACGCAAACCGTTAACACATGACTGAGATGGTGCAATATAAAGTAGTATTTGTAATAATTTACGACCATTGGGGCCCTAAATTACGAGGAATCGAACGGAGCATACTCAGCACGGTCTTGTGTTATTATTATAATATGTATCATTTCACTGAAAATATCGCAATCACATAGGAAACAAGAAAAAGTTCACCGAAGTATTATTTTAGTGCGTGCATCTTAATATATTACGTGGGTTTTTTTAAAACATTATATCACTTTATTATTATTGGATATATTATATTTTCTTGTGTCCGCAAGGTAGTTTTAGGTGTATATTGAATTAAATATATAAGTGAAAATAGTAGAGTCTTTTATTTGTAGTTAAGTTAAAGCCATTTCCGAGATCCCCAAAATAAATATACAAGAATCGCTCGTTTGAATTTTAGCTTGAATTTTATAGATTTGGTTCCGTTCACATAGGGGCCCGGTTTACAAGTCTATTTTATCGTATCTGTATTTGTTAGGCGACGGCGTATTTAGTTTTATGTTATGTTTGATAATTTTATTATGTTCGAGTTCAAACTCAACATACATATATAATTATGTCATCGCCGAATAAATCCCTCTTATTTAATTTATACGCGGGTCGCTGTGTGAACCAGTGCGAGCCCAAAGTTAATCTGACTAACGATTGGAAATAAATAATCAAATTTGGAATTGAACCAACTACAAACAAAAAGCATGGAAATTAATTTCTACTAATCTGTTTGTAGTCGGTGACACAGCACAAGCCAGCAGGAGTGGTAGAAACCCAATAGATAGTATGTATGTAAGGTCGATGGCTAGGGGTCCACTCCTGCTGGCTCGTGCCGAGTCACCGACTTCAAACAGATTAGTAGAAAGATATTTCCATGCTTTTTGTTTAAATCAATTTTTTTTTGCTTTTTAGTTTTTGGGTGGTTTTAAGTCGGTTTTATTTTTTATTTAAAAATTATTTTATTTTTTTGCTTTTTAGTTGTATTTGTATAATTAGATACGTAGGATAAAATCATCAGTTTGGCCTCGAAATAAGTTTGTAAAATATTCTATTTTTAATACAAGCTTTTTGCTTACTGTACTTTTGGCCCCTGGTTACCAAAGTACTCATCAAGACGAATCAAACGAGACCAAATTTGATGAGGTTACGTCGTTTTATTACGGATTTCTTATGGTCACTTTCCAGTTCCATCGTCAGACCCTGGTTACCATCTAGGATCAAAGTACTCGTCAAGACGAGTCAAATGAGCCCAAACTCGATGCGGTTGTATCGTTTTATTACAGAGTTTCTATGGCCACCTTCCAGCTCCATCATCAGATCAGCGCTATGTCATAATAATATTGCATTGTTATTCAATTTACACAAGCGTGCTAAATTTCAACTTAATCAGAAACCGGGAAGTGGGTCAATTTCAACTTGCAAGATTTGACTCGTTGAGGAGTTCAGTTGGCCATCATCTGTGATCTTCTTCATCAGATCCAGTTTACCAAATGACATTTTCTGAATGAAAATGATTGACTTGATGCTAAAAATACTAAAAAAAATACTAAAATATAAAATTTGAGGGTTTCAGTCGATTTCCCCAAGATTCCATCATCAGATCTTGACTTGGTACCAATTGGTCCAATATTGGTATACTCTATCAAACAAAAAAAGAATTTTGAAAATTGGTCCACAATTGGCGGAGATATCGATGAACATACATAGAAAAAAAAGATACAGTCGAACATTATATAACCTCCTCCTTTTCTTTAAGTCGGTTAATGACACCTCATAGTCATGGGTACGCACACTCGTTGCTCGGCATCAAATAGATCGAACAAAAAGTTTGCAACATTATCTTATTCCAACTGTAACAAAGACGTAAGCGCACTATTTGGCCACTTAATATGTCACAAATATAATGGACGCTGACTGTACCAATGACTGTAATAAAATTATAATAGGATAAATAGCAAAATTGTAGATACTGATAGTGATATTTCAAACCGTCATCTAAGTGTCGTGGCCATAAGGGTTTGTATCAGGTTGTTGATTATTGCGTCGACGAATACGGGGTCGTAACTACACTTTTTTTATTATGAGAGGGAAGTAAACGAGCAAGCGGGTCATCTGATGGGAAATGTTCACCACCTCCCATGATGTTGATCTAATCTAATCTATCTTCTATCTATATATATAAAATTCTAAACTGACTGACTGACTGTTGATATATCAACGCACAGCCCAAACCACTGGACCTAGAGACTTGAAATTTTGCACATAGATACCTTATACAATGTAGGCATCCACTAAGGAAGGATTTTTGGGAATTCCCACGGGAACGGGAAAAAACGGGATTTATAGATTCGATTCCGAGTGACCGTATCTCAGTAACTATAATAACTAGACTCTTCAAATTTGATACACAAGTAGGTATTACAATAATGAAAACATCAATTTCAGGATTTTTCAAAATTCTCACGGAATAAGGAATAAACGGGATTTATATATTCAGTTCAACGGAATCCTATGGACTATAATTACTAGACTCTTCAAATTTGGCATAGAAGTAGGTAATTATAATAGTAAAAAACAGTTTTAAGGATTTTTGGAAATTCCCACGGGATAAGGAAAAAACGGGATTTTTCGTTTTACTGGTCGTAGAAAGCTGAAATTCGGCACAAAGGTTGCTTGGGGAGTGTAGAGGAGCATTGTGAGAGGACTTTCCAAAATTCCCACGGGAACGGGAAAAAACGGGATTTTTCGTTTTACTGATCATAGAAAGTTGAAATTCGGCATGTAGGTTGCTTGGGGAGTGTAAAGGAGCATTGAGAGAGGACTTTTCAAAATTCCCACGGGAACGGGAAAAAACGGGATTTTTCGTCTTACTGGTCGTAGAAAGTTGAAATTCGGCATGTAGGTTGCTCGGGGAGTTTAGAGGAGCATTAAGAGAGGACTTTCCAAAATTCCCACGGGAACGGGAAAACGGGATTTTTCGTTTTACTGGTCGTAGAAAGTTGAAATTCGGCATGTAGGTTGCTTGGGGAGTGTAGAGGAGCATTGAGAGAGGACTTTCCAAAATTCCCACGGGAACGGGAAAAAACGGGATTTTTCGTTTTACTGGTCATGAAAGCTGAAATTTGGCAAGTGGGTTCCTTGGGGAGTGTAGGGAAGCATTAAGAAAGCATTTCCCGAAATTCTTACGGGAACGGGAAAAAACGGGATTTTGCGTTTTACTGGTTGTAGAAAGCTAAAATTTCAAAATTCATAAGTTTATATTGTAAGTAGGCCGCAAAGGGCTCTTTAACCGACGTCAAAAATAGGAGGAGGTTATGCATTCCACTTGATGTATTTTTTTATGTAGATACCTACACCGATTCATTCACCGATTTCTCGGTTAGTTGTGGACCGATTTTAAAAATTCTTTTTTTATTCTAAAGAATATAATATACTCCTGAGATGGTCCCATTGTCACCAAATCAGGATCTGAAGGCGGGATCTCAGGGAAATCGACGGCAACCCTCAAATTTTGTAGGCACGCATTACGTTTTTCATATATTTTCTCAAGCTATTTAAGTGTTTGCGTCTGGTAGACATCATCTCATGTTGATGAGCTGATGATGGAAGGTAAATCTCCTTAACGGTTAGGAGTTGAGGATATTTTTTTCAAATATTATAGGTACGTATAGACCGATAGTTGTATTCTTTCAGGTTATCCAAGTGAACTGATGATGGAAGGTTAAACTCCTTAACGGTTAGCAGTTATAGGAAGTTTCTTTAAATATCATATGCACGTATAGAACTTTAGTTGTATTCTTTTTGGTTATTCAGATGAGCTGATGATGGAAGGTATAACTCCTTAACGGTTAGGCCACACAACACCTTAACAAGATACTATAATATGTATAATATCAATGCTAAGTAGGTACACAGTAGAAGGTAAGAAAACATTGAATTATACCTAATGCAGGACAGGGGAAAGTAATAATAGGTTTTATATTATTAGCAAGCCTGGTTATTTTAGTGCCCGCTTCCGAATTAGTGAAAAACATTGTATATAAAGAAAGTTTAGTCAGGCTTGCTTGCACGCTTGCTTGCACGCTTACTTGCACGCTTTCTTGCACGCTTGCTTGCTTCCGTGCATGCATGCTTGCTTGCTTGCCTGTATGCTTGCTTGCTTAATATCTTGGTTCTTTGGAATACTCATGGTACACGCGAGCGAAGCCGCGGGCAAAAGCTAGTATAAGTATAAAAATCTCGTGTCACGGTGTTTGTTATCGAACTCCTTCGAGACGGCTCGACCGATTTTTAACCCGTCGCGCGATCGGCGACATTTTTGGGTAATTTTTTCTAAGTACCCTATGTTAAAAGGTGATCGAAACCAGAAACAAAAATTTGCAAATTTTGACAGTTAGTTTACGCACACACGTGTGTGCCTAGGTCGCTCGACGGGTTAAATCGTTTTCAAAAAAATTGTACTAAGGGATTAATTATAAACAAAATTTAATTAATAATTTACCCATATACTTTGTATGACTAACTTTCGTTATATACACAAAAAATAGCGATCGTGACTTTTGTTTTGATTAAGCCGTTAACTACTTACAAATTTTTTGAAAACTATCCTTTTAGTTATGATATGAAACTTTTTTTCTCTACATTTGGTAGGTCTGAGAATAGGTCGTAGGCTATTTTTTTCTTCCTACCCCTATTCTTCGCAGACGGAGTCGCGGGCAACAGCTAGTAAATTTATATTATAATATAATAAAATAATATACAAGGTGGTACAGTCAGCCAATTTGATTCTTAGGCCTTAATGTTTTAATGTTTATTCGGGCACAAACGGTACATTATTCTAAAACTTAAACATAGTTACAATTCACATTTAACCAATGAAGCTGCCACCAGTTATTAATACAATTATACGTATAAACAAACAAACGGGAAAATATGAGCCGAAAAACAGTCTGCTGACTAAAAACAAATACATTTATATACAACAATTGCGGTTCCCCTTGTTAGCGCATATGTGCGAGATAGGGGGAATCCGTTTTCTGCATGTATTTATTTAATTAAGTCTTGTTTTCATTACTTTGTTGTTTTTTACTTTGTGCATTATATTTCTTCTTATAAGTATCGATATACTAGTGAAAACTTTTCTGGCTTATGTTCTACCTGCTTGTATTACCTTTATGTATGATTGTTGCTGTTTGTAAAGAAAAATAAAATAAAATAAAATTCTGGATGAAGGAAATGAGATGTTATCCATCCATAAGTGACTTAATGTTACACTTAAACCCATTGAGAGATAATTGAAATGAAATGGCCTTTATAGAACCATGTCATAATGAATCAATTTGTTTATCTTATCTTCTACGACAGTGATTTTTGGAAATGTATGCCATGATGACATCTCGATCTTTGCAAGCAGTGTGTCAACGATAACGAATTTTTTTTTTGATAATTTTCTTTTTTAATAAGTACATGTTTTTTGCTGACTGTTCTTTTGTTACCTGGTAATTTATTAAAGTCGATCCGACTTCCCGAGGTACTGGAGCTACATAATATATCCCGTCCAGAAGCTGCCGCGCGTTTTCTCAATCGCGCGTAAAACGCGCGCAATGAGCGGGACTCTCGCTCGACTCGCTTGTTTTATACGCTTTTACGCGATAGCGTCGCGCGAGTTGAGATAGATACTCGGGCGCCAGTGTTGCGTTCATCCAGTACAACGCTACGCGCAATTCCGTGGCGATTGGACGTGTTGTTGGTTTGAGTTTGAAATGAAGCGATTGTAGGGAATCCCTCATTGCGTAGAAACGCGCGTAAATCGCGGTATATGGACGCGATATATTATGTAAATTGAAGCGCGCGAGTGGACTCACGCGCAGAACGCTCATCTGGACAGGCTCTTAGAACAGATCTTTGTATAGTCAAGGTAAGAAAAGGTTCGTCACTTTTCGACTCTATGTCAAAGAATTAAGGTCGAAAAGTGACAAACCTTTTTTTACCCCGACTATACTTGTATGTCTTATGCCGGCTCCACACTCTCGCGAGCCGCCTCGTAAACAACCAAGTGAGCGAGCGCGAGAGTGTGGTTCATTCCCTCCCTCACCCCCTCGCGTCCTTTGACTCGCGTCCAAAACCGACACAAAGCGGAGCGACAGCGAGGCGAGGCGAGGGAAGACGAGGTGACACTAGCGCACCCGTCCCTCTCGTACTCGCGTCCCCTCGTGTAGCCTCGTGGAGAGTGTGGATGGGGCATTATATATATTATTATACTCGGCGTCAAAAATATCGCCCCTCCGCGCAAAATCAGATTCAAGCTAATCTATAGACCTTAGCGAAAATTATGTTGCCTAATTAATATTATGTAGTATCAATTAAAAGCACGTTTAATGTGTTTTAAATTAACAATGTTTAATTTAAACTAAACATTGTTAATGCTTATGAACCAGAGCGTTTCGGAAAAAAGTGCACAAATAGGTGGGGCGATATTTTTGACGCCGATAGTAGGTAAGTACTTATAGTTACTGACTTTCCCATGCTAACAGATTTAAATGTACCACCCTGTATATTATTTATTATATTATCAATATCATACTTGGCGTGTCTGACAAGCTCTTGGGTTGGGCGGTTTTTTTGTCTTGTAACTTTTCTTGCCTGTTCGGTCTATCTCCATTTCTAGCCTACTTGCGTATAGGTACTTCCTTCCGCTACTGATGCACGGCGGCCTACAAATTAAGCTATGAGAGATCTCTCGTCTCCGCTTCAGGCCTAGCGAAAGTTCTCTTCATCAGCTCCTTCATATACTCGTACAAATACATTACTCGTAGCTCTTCTACGTCGTTTGGATACTCTTTAGACTTATTTGTCCTATCTGTGGAGCAAGAGACTATTTCATTGACTTAAAATAGGGCACGCTTGTGTTTAGGTTGTTGACGCGGTTTCAGAGAAAGCACGAGGTAAGTAAGTATAAACCATTTGATTTCTGACCCATCGTAGAACGTATTCACATTAAGCATTAAAATGATTTTCCTTATCAAGCAATACGATGCAACTGTGACATTTACTGTGAAAAGGTTTCACAGTGAGTCAGGATTCAGTTGGTTCGACTGTAGGTAGGTACTACTACTACCATACAGGGCTACAGGATTTTAATTTAAGAGTGCCTAGTTTACAAAAGGAGATGGATTCACAGACGCGATGTACCTACTTAATACCTATGCTCACAAGATGTTTCTTGTGACAAGGTTAAATTTTGTCATAAGTCTTATCCCGTAACTCTACCTTTTTCACTTTTTCTTGAGTAAAAATACATTTGTTGATTTCCGCTTATCCTAACGATATTTACATCACATTTACATGAACGTAATAACCATGTAAATACTTCTTTCTTTCGGAACTCTCTTGTCCTGCCAGTCACGGAAAGAAAGTAGTCATGCCTACTTTGTTAGAGTCTCGTTATAAATGCTCATAGATTTCAGCGATTTTGCGGCACCGAGCGACGCTCGCTTGTTTCTAGTCTGATTTATTTGACAACTTTGACGTGATGATTTTATAGTGCCTTTGCTGTTGTAACACCCTTTTTATATTTATTAATTAATAATCTATTTATTTTGAAATAAATACGACTTCCGCTGTCGTGTGATATGAAAATTTCAAGTTAATAATGGGCGACGGTTTAAAACTGTCGAGAGGTTTGTCACAATATTATTTATACCTAACGTAACTCCTAGAATGATTATGGAAGGATTTTTTAACAATCCAACGTTACATTACGGAAGAGTCGGTGTTCTACCAAAGACGAAGTTGAGCGTGTGCCCGAGCCAATAGCCACTAAATCTATCCCGATACGGCTATTAAACCGATCTAAGATTGTTCTTTTAACACGCAAACTGATAGCCGTTGCAAAAAGCCGTTGCTGAAAGCTTAGCAATGATAGACATTTTACATTTATGTAGGTTAGTGCAATAGGCAAGAAAGTTTAATACACGTTTAACCTATAGTCTACCTACCTTACCTATGCATGTCTCTGCTTGAAATACACTAGGGATTTGCTACAAAAAGGAAACAAAAACCTAGCTTTTTTGAACGTGTAAATTGACCTCCTAGCTTTTTCTAACCTATTTCTTTCTGTACATCTGTGACTATAAGACAGGTCCTATTGGGGTGAATTTAGAGTTTTAGCGCTGAAATGTTTTCAATCTGCTATAAGATGTAAAAATGGTTACCTGCACTGTAGTGTACCACAGCAGCTTTGGATTTGTACGCTTCAGCTAAGTGCCTGCTCTATGCTGATGACAAGAAAATTTTTAAAGTAATTAGGACAGCGGAAGACTGCAGGGCTTTACAGGATGATATTGATCGGTTGAGCATTTATTGTCGAAACAACTGTTTGAAAATTAATGTTGCCAAGTGTCATGTTATCACCTTCACACGGAAGAGGGATACTAATGTTTATGATTATTACATGAATGGCGAGTTATTGGAAAGAAAATATGTTGTGAAAGATTTAGGAGTCTACCTTGACAGTAAATTGATTTTCCGGGATCATGTGGAAAACATAGTCTCTCGGGCTTATCGGATTTTAGGCTTTATTTTGAGAGTCAGTAGGGAATTTGAAAATGTTTGTACAATCAACATTCTCTTTAAGACTTTGGTTAGGCCCATTTTGGAGTACGCGTCCACTGTCTGGAATCCCCGATACAATATTTACATAGATTTGCTGGAAAGGATTCAAAATAAACTTTTGAAGCATTTAAACTACAGAGCTACCCGTTCTAGGCAAAAATTTGATGACACAAATATAGTTTCCCTTGAAGACCGACGCACATTGAGAGACCAATTATTTTTGTTTAAATTGATTAGTGGATTTATTGACTCCCCTTACCTTCTTGGTAAAATTGATTTTAGAGTTCCTCGGCTTAATAGTCGTCGTACTAATTGCTTATTTCGTGTCCCCTTTGCCCGAACCAATTATGTAGGTAATTCTTTTATTGGTAGAGCATGCCATAGTTACAATTCATCCTTTTTTGAAATTGATTTGTTTAACACCTCCTTGTTTAAATTTAAGGCTTCCCTCTTAGATTTAATTAATCGTTAGGTTTTTTTTTTTTGGTGGCTTAACTTAGTTTGTCCTCTTTAAGTATTTTTTTTTTCTCTTTCATGAACATGAATTTTATTAGATTGTCGTGTATGTTGTGTTAGATAAGTCTAAAAACACCAATTCACCCAACTTGTATTTATGTGTTAACTAATGGTGGCATCTTTATTGGTTAATGTTAGATGAATGCATATTAGATATAAGTATAATTGTACCGTTTGTGCCCAAATAAACATTAAAACATTAAAACATAATTCATTGTGGATAGGTACTTTTATTTACCAGTGATTGGGTACCTATTGGTTCTTAACAACAAGAGTTAAAAACTTATGACGAATGTATTTTCTCAACTGAACAATAATTCTCCAGATAAGCGACACAGGAGCTCCAGTAGTATTGCTGGAGTTCCGGTAGAAGGAACTCGTTCAGAACGGAAACTGGAAATAAGAGGTATGTAGTTTTCGTACTTATACTTTAGTTAAGTAAAACAAAATGAAGACATTTAACCCTTTCAACGCCAAGCCTCGGCAAAACGTAAACCTGCTTTGAATCTTATGTCATTGTGTCAAGATCACTTTGACAATGTACTTTGTGACACCTATGTATATGTGTCGTTGGCGTTGAAAAGGTAAACGAACCTAGCCTGGTGAGAATATTTAGTTCTTTTTTTGTTGTACTATGGGGCTTCGCCTCTCGAACCCCCTTCTTCAAGCTTCGTTATGGAAAAACCATAACGAACGAAACGAGAACCTTTACCGTATTTTTTTTACTAGTTACTAAAATATATCCTAGATAGACGTTTTGCTTATGAATGCCCTTTAAATATACGAAAGTAAAAAAAAAACATTGTCTTTTAGGGTCGATACCCGAAGTAGATGATCAGTTTGCATTAGCAGAAGCGCGATGCGATGATTTGCAAGAAAAAATCGATTTAGTAAAAGTGGTGAAACGAAAGAAAAAGTTAAAAAAACGAAGGTTGGTATTGTAATCTCTTTATTCAAAAATAAAATTCATACTGATTGTAAATTAAGGCTTATGTACCTAATTATTTTCAATTTTAAGCATGACTCGAGTAACCGAAATGCCTGTTCCTGCTGAAAATATACCCTTCATAACAGTTCGCACACAGCCGAAAAAAAGTGAGTAAATCCAAGTAACTCTCAATGTTATACAGCCTACGACTAAAGGTAGGTAGCCCCCTACTTTACCATATCATGTTTACGTACCTAATGGGGCTGGGGCTGGGGCTGGGGCTGGTGGGCCTTGCAATGGTCAGAAATCAGTAATTAACTTGACCCACTATAAATCCGTTGCCAACCTAAGTCAGCCTCTCTACTAGCGTTTCTGCTCTCTCTGGCTGTCTTGCCCTTAATGCCGGCGCACAACATTACAGTGTAGATATTGCTGCCTGTAGAGGCGATCTGGACGAACCTTGTGTAAAGTCCTGTCACTTGAAACATCCGTTATGTTAAAGTAGAGTTTGGATTTCAGAGGCAATTCAGGCGCGGTTGCGGCGTCTAGAGACACCACCAAACCCCGCGCGCGGCTACGTCGACCCCGTCACTGTGGAGCAACACCGTATGCTCGGTCAGATGCGCGGTTACGACCAACCCTACGCGCAAGAGATGGAGGCCCCGGTTACCACTCCTTTTTCTTCTAAATCGCTCAAGCTTGACAGAGTGGTCGTGGTCGTGTTACTTTATTTTTAATCTTTCTTTGGAATTAGTGCATTGTTTTCTGCTTGCCTTCCATGCGGCAATGCTGCAGTCTGAACTTTATAGTTTGCAATAAAAAGCGCTACAGCCCACTCTGTCGTCAGGTCTCTTGGTCATCTTTCACGATATCCATCGACATCAGTCCTATTCTTAAACCGGGTACCGCATCAGCTATTACCACCACAACTGTCACATTGGACATGATACTTAGTTTTGTCACCAAAACTAGTATGCCTTTCGATCTACTCAGTTAGAGTATGTGCGCACGAGCAACTTTGTCTCCGCGACTATTTTATCTAGTCTATGGGTTAGTATGGAAGTGTCCACACGTAGTGCCGCGACTCCCAGGGTACAAATACACAGACTTGATAAAATAGTCGCGGAGACAAAGTTGCTCGTGCGCGCATACTCTTAGCATATGAGTAAGTTGGTTCCGTCTCCCCAGTTCCTGCACCTTGCCACCTTAAATGGTCATAATCAGTTAGTTTTTTCGTAGTAAGACCGAATATGTTTAACAAATTTTTTTTCGCAGAAAATTGGTTTCCAAATTTGACTATCGAATTTTAGACCAAAAGTGCATTTATAAAAATCAAGAACAATAACAAAACTACGTTCATGAATCACTGGACACGGAACCTTTTAAAACTCACTGAGAAACATTCCAAGCTTAAGGCTGCGTATCCACCGGAGCTGTGCGAGGATGCGTTGCGAGGGATGTGTTTGTCATGAACCAATAGAAACACTTCATTTAAAAGGTCCTAAGTGAATGAAGTGTTTCTATTGTTTCTTGACAAACACATCCCTCGCAACGCATCTTCGTACATCTCTTGTGGAAACGCAGTCTAACTATTATTATTATTAATATACACAGGGCATGGCAAATAGTCAAAATCCTGCGAGGCCGCATGCTCGCCGGTCTAGGGCGGATGGCGATAGTAAGTATCACGGAAGTTACTAAATGTTTTTAGTTCTATCTTTATCACACGAACCACATTACACAGTGAGGTCAATTAAACTCATTACTAATGATAATTAAGCTACTTATACTTATAGATAGACTTTCAAAAAGCAGTTACTTAAATTATCTAATATATAAAAATCTCGTGTCGGTGTTTGTTACCGAACTTCTCCGAAACTGCTTCACCGATTTTTATGAAACTTTTTTATCTACACTCGGTAGGTCTGAGAATAGGTCGTAGGCTATGCTATAATTTATATGGCAAAACAACGTTTGCTGGGTCAGCTCTTTGATCAATTATAACTGAAGATACACATTGCCGAACAAAATCCCCTTCAAAGAATGTCCGAACTTTTTTATTTGTTTGCATAATAATTAAAAACATCACCTACACAGAAATTTGAACCTAGCCTTTACTTCATTACAGTCGAATTTTGGTTGACACTTGGCAGCTAAACTTGACAATTTCACGCAACGTACTGAGAAAAAGAAGGCCACTTTTATCAAAGTGGCGCTCATTTGGCTCGGACATTTTCGGGCGCGCGACTGTGGATCTAGAGTTATAATTGATCAAAGGGTCAGCTACTATATAACAACTAAGTATTGAAGCGGCTTGGGCTGGACACACCGCGGGTGTGACGTAACTTTCGCTTGATGAAGTGACGGCTTTGTAAAGTTGCATTTTAATCATTATTAAAATACAACGTATAAGTAGGCCCTGTCTATACCTATAAAACAGTACCGTGACTGACTGATTGGTGACTGACTGACAGACAACGCATAGCCTAAACTACTGGGGCTAGAGACTTGAAATTTGGCACACATGTTCCTTGAGTATTGTAGAGGTGCACTAAGGAAGGTTTTTTCGAAATTCCCACGGGATAGGGAGATATCTAAGCTTTCTTTGTTTATTTGTTTATAGCGGAATCTCTGAAACTATTGAACCGATTTTAAAAATTCTTTCAGAATTAGAAAGCTACACAATCCTTGATTGACATAGGTTACTTTTTATCCGGGAAAATGCAAAATTCCCACGGGATAGAAATAAATTAATTCAATGTCGGGGCTGACTTTAAAATTCTTACATTCTTGAAATTTGGCACACATGTTCCTTGAGTATTGTAGAGGTGCACTAAGGAAGGTTTTTTCGAAATTCCCACGGGATAGGGAGATATCTAAGCTTTCTTTGTTTATTTGTTTATAGCGGAATCTCTGAAACTATTGAGCCGATTTTAAAAATTCTTTCAGAATTAGAAAGCTACACAATCCCCGATTGACAAAGGCTACTTTTTATTCGGGAAAATACAAAATTCCCATGGGATAAAAAAATTTGAAATCAACTTTGGAGCTCATTTTAAAAATTCTTTCACCAATAGTAAGCTACTGTATCCTTGATAGACACAGAACTACTACCTACTACTCCTACTACTACTACTTTTTCCGAAAAAATGCATAATTCCCACGGGATAGAAATAAGTAAATTCAACTGTGGCACTGATGTCAAAAATTCTTTCATATGATGTGATATGACTATCCCCGATTGACATAGGCTACATTTTCTTCGGGAAAATATAAAATTCCCATGGGATAGGAAAATTTGAATTCAACTTTGGGGCTGATTTTAAAAATTCTTTCACCAATAGTAAGCTACAGTAGCCCTGTTTGACATAGGGTACCTTTTTCTGGGAAAATGCAAAATTCCCACGGGATAGAAATAAGTAAATTCAACTTCGGCACTGATTTTAAAATTCTTTCATATGATATGATATGACTATACCCAATTAACATAGGCTACTTTTTCTTCGGGAAAATGCAAAATTCCCGCGGGATAGAAATAAGTGAAACCAACTTCGGGACTGATTTTAAAAATTCTTTCACCTATTTCAAGCTAAAGTATCCGTGATTGACAAAGGGCACTTATTTCTGGGAATATGCAAAATTCCCACGGGATAAAAATAAGTAAATTCAACTTCGGCACTGCTTGTAAAAATTCTTTCATATGATATGGTATGTCTATCCCCAATTGGCACAGGCTACTCTTTCTTTGGAGTAATGCACAATTCCCACGGGATAGAAAAAACTAAATTCAACTTCGGAGCTGATTTTGAAAATTCTTTCACCAGTACTAAGCTACAGTATCCCTGATTGACTTAAGGTACTTTTTCCGGAAAAATGCAAAATTCCCCCGGGAAATAAGTAAATTCAACTTAGGAGCTGATTTTTAAAAATATTTTACAATTTGAAAGCTTATTATCTCTGATTGGCATAGGCTACTTTTCTACGGGAAAATGCAAATTTCCCGCGGGATTGAAATAAGTAAATTTAATTTTGGGGCTGAATTTAAAAAAAAATTTACCACTTTGAAGGCTACATTATTCCTGGTTGACATACTACTTTTTCTCCGGAAAAATGCAAAATTCCCACGGGACCGAAATAAGTGAATTGAACGTGGGGGCTGATTTTTATTATTATTTTACTAATAAAAAGCTACACTGTCTCTGATTTTCAAAATAGGCCAAAACAGTTACCTATTTCTATCCCGCGGTATGCAGTACTTTGCACTTTCCTGGTATAAAATGTTGTTGTTTCAATGAGGCCTCCTCCCAGAACGAGAACACTTGGGCCGTAGTTCCCACTTGGGCCCAGTAAAATTCAGAAATTATCATTCAAAAAGTCGTATCGTATTATGAAATACATATACTGATACGTCTTGTTTTCGATTAGTGTAACATTGTTGTCGTGTTTGCGCGCCATAAATGAGTCAGCTGTTAAATGTACATATATAGGCAGTTTTGAGTACTGGATTTAGGTTATCTATGGCCACATTTTCGAGCAGTGTCGTGAAAAAGTGTTTTTCTTTGATACCCCAGCTATGTACGGGCGGGGCGTCCAGATCAGCACCAACGGCCCCTTGCTGGACATGGGCACCGGCGCGACCGACGCAGATTTCTCCGACAACGACGCCTTTGATGAGCATCCCGATGACTTGTAAGTTATATATGTTATGGACCAAGTGATTAATGCGGGCATTATTAATAATGTCTAGCTCTATCGGGCAAAGTGATTAATTACTATCTAAACTTTATTATTTATCATATTGCCCGGTCATTATTACATATATTGCCTTTCAAACTGGTGTACCTAATGCGTAGAGGGACTAAGTCGCGTTATGCCTAAACTTTATATTAAACTAGCTGATGCCCGCGGCTTCGCCTCCGTTCTATTTTTTCTTTCTTAAGAACCTTTTCCTGACAATAACAAACGCAACAATAAAAGAATTATCCAATTTGGTACAGTCAATCGGAAGTTGATTTCGGTGATTCATTTTTAGGGTTCCGTAGTCAACTAGGAACCCTTATAGTTTCGCCATGTCTGTCTGTCTGTCTGTCTGTCTGTCTCTCCGTCCGCGGCTAAGCTCAGAGACTGGTAGTACTAGAAAGTTGTAATTTGGCATGAATATATATATCAGTCACGCCGACAAAGTGGTTTAAGAAAAAAAAACTAAAAAAATGTTTTTTAGGGTACCTCCCATAGACGTAAAGTGGGGTTAGTATCAGATGGTCGCAAACACAACTGGACTACAGCTGGTGTCGTCCTAAAATCATCTGGACGAAATTACAATTAACCTAAAAAGTAACTCGCCTATGAAGCAGCTCGTCAGAAATCAGTTTGACAAATTATCAGGTTACCCATGAAGTAACTGGACTCTATAGATAGATAATCGTCTTAAAATAACCTGGACAAATTCGCAATTCGGTAAAAAAGTAATTGGTCTAAAAAGCAACTCGTCAGAAATAATAGTTTGTTTAAAAGATCATCTGTGCAAATAAAAACACAACACAACACAGTTATTCTGACACTCGTGTTTTAAAAAGGTGTGTTTTTGTTGTTACCTTATTTTTAACCGACTTCAAAAAAAAGAGGAGGTTCTCAATTCGTCTGTATGTTTTTTTTTTTTTTTTTTTTGTATGTTTGTTACGCGATTACTCCCTCAATTGTGAACCGATTTTCAAAATTCTTTTTTTGTTTGAAAGAGTATACTCCTGAGGTGGTCCCATTGGCACCAAGTCAAGATCTGATCATGGGATCCTAGAGAAATCGAGGGCAACCTTCAAATTTTACAGGCAAACCTATGGTGATTTTAGCATTTTTAGCATCAAGTGAAGTATTTGCATTCAGAAAGTATCATTTGGTAAACTGGACCTGCTGAAGAAGACTGTAGATGGCCAACGGAACTCCTAAACGGGTCAAATCTTGCAAGTTAAATTTGAACCGGTTTCCAATTAAGCTGAAATTTTGCAGGCATATGTAAATTGGATGACGATGCAATATTATTATGACATGGAGCTGATCTGATGATGGAGCTGAAAGATGGCCATAGAAACTCTGTAATAAAGCGATACGACCGCATTGAGTTTGGGCTCATTTGATTTGTCTTGACGAGTACTTTGATCCTAGATGGTAACTAGGATCTGAAGATGGAGTTAGAAGGTGACCCTAAGAACTCCGTAATAAAACGACATAACCCCATCGAGTTTGAGCTCATTTGATTCGTCTTGAAGAGTACTTTGGTAACCAGGGTCAAAAAGTACAGTCAGCAAAGTGTGCCTGTTGTATCGCATAATGTTGATTGTTCTAAAAATTTCTGGCCAAGAATGTTTGGCATACCTACTGTTGAAAGTCCTAAAGCATATTTGTTCGTTCTTTATTGATAACAAGAACATCGGATTACCTACAATATTAATTGGCCAAAGCAGTCCTAAGAGTTGTGTAAGTCATTCACCTAAACTATAAGTAGGTATGGCACCTACAAAGAAAAGGGCGCAATAAAAAATACCTACAAACCACTTCCCGTTTAACCTGGTTAGGTTCGTTAGTTACCGTGCGCTGTTTAAAGCGGAATAGAGGGGGGGCTCGGGGGGCGGAGCCCCCAGCTAAAAAAATAGTGTCAAACCGCCTCCCGTTTAACCTTACCAGATTAGTTAGTTATCTTGCGTCTCTCAGAGTTAAAATTGAAGCCTTGGTACTGGAAGGGGGGCTCGGGGGGCGGAGCCCCCCGTAATATAAAACACCTTCAATCCACCCCCTGTTTAACCTGGTTAGGTTCATTAGTTCTCTAGAATCTTACGTCACTCAGAGTGGAAATTGAAGCCCCGCTCTTCGAGGGGGGGGGGGGGCTCAGGGGGCGGAGCCCCCCGCAATAAAAAATATTCTTACACCACCTCCCGTTTAACCTGGTTAGATTCGTCAGTTATCTTGCGTCCCTCAGAGTGGAAATAGAAGCATCGCTACTGGAAAGGGGGCTCGGGGGGCCGAGCCCCCCGTAATAAAAAAAAACCTTTAAACCATCCTTCGTTTATCCTGGTTAGGTTAGTTAGCTACCTTGGATCCCTCAAAGCGGCCCCCCGCTATAAAAATACTGATGATATGGTTCCAACGGAAGACCAGCGTCAGCTGCATAGCCGACATCATGCTGAGTTGGGACCATTTCGTGATAATGTTGTATCTGTTACCGTTCATTCACCTGTTAATTTAAGATTATGTCACGAATAAATATTTTTTCTTTCTTTCTTTCTTTTTTCTTTCTGATAAACCACCTCCGATTTAACCTGGTTATATTCGTCAGTTATCTTGCATTCCTCAGAGTGGAAATAGAAGCCTCGGTACCGGTAGAGGAGCTTAGGGGGCGGAGCCCCTCGTAATAAAAAAAAATCCTTTGAAACCACCCCCCCGTTTAACCTGGTAAAGGTTAGTTAGCTACATTGCGTCCCTCAAAGTGGAAGTAGCAGCCGCGTTCTTGTAGGGGGGCTCGGGGGGCGGAGCCCCCCGCAATAAAAAATACAGACAAACTACCTCCCGTTTAACGTGGTTAGATTCGTCAGTTATCTTGCGTCCCTCAGAGTGGTAATAGAAGCCTCGCTAATGGAAAGGGGGCTCGGGGGGCGGAGCCCCCCGCAATAAGAAATACCCTCAAACCACCTCCCGTTTAACCTGGTTAGGTTTGTTAGTTATCTCGTATCCCTCAAAGTGGAAATAGAAACCTCGGTCCCGGTAGAGGGGCTTGGGGGCGGAGCTCCCGTAATAAAAAAAACCTTTAAACCACTTCCCGTTTAACCTGGTTAGGTTAGTTAGCTGCCTGGCGTCCCTCAGGGTGAAATAAAAGCCCCGCTCTTGGAGGGGGGGGGGGGGCTCGGGGGGCAGAGACAACCCGCAGTAAAAAATCTGTTAAACCATCTACCGTTTCATTTGGTTAGATTCGTCAGTTATCTTGCGTCCCTCAGAGTGGTAATAGAAGCTTTGATACCGGAACGGGGGGCTCGGGGGGCAAAGCCCCCCGCAAAAAAAACCTTCAAACCATTCCTTGCTTAACCTGATTAGGTTCGTTAGTATCTCGTATCCCTCAGATTGGAAGTGGTAGGCTTGCTACCAGAGAGTTGGCTCGGGGAGCGGAGCCCCCCGGCAATAAAAAAATACCTTAAAACCATCCCACGTTTAACCTGCTTAGATTCGTTAGTTACCTTGCGATCCTCAGATCGGAAACAGAAGCCGGGCTTCGTCTACTGGCTACGCCTACGCATCTTTTTTATACCAAAGCAACTAAAAAGCCAAAAATAAAAAATTTTAAATAAAAAATAGAACCGCCTTCAAAAACACCCAAAAAATATTATTTAAAAATTTAACCGACTATAATGAGCATTATAATATCTTTCTACTAATCTGTTTGAAGTCGGGCCTCAGCTCGAGACAGCAGGAGTGGACCTAGTAATTAAATTAATAAATAAATATCCCGGGACAATTCACACCAATCGACTTAGTCTCAAAGTAAGCAAAGCTTGACTGTGTTATGGGTACTAGGCAACGGATAAACATACTTATATAGATAGATACATACTTAAATACATATTAAACACCCAAGACAAACATTCGTGTTTTTAATACAAATATCTGCCCCAACGCGGGGACCGAACCTGGGACCTCAAGCTTTATAGTAGTAATTGAACTTACCTACTTAGATAGATACCTACTATCTATTGGGCGTCTACTACTCCTGCTAGCTCGTGCTGAGGCCCGACTTCAAACAGATTAGTAGAAAGATATTATAACGCTCATTATAGTCGGTTAAATTTTTAAATAATATTTTTTGGGTGTTTTTGAAGGCGGTTCTATTTTTTTTTTCAAACAAGTTATTATACGGATTGATTTAATATTACTTTTGTTCGTTTTATTTATTTCTACGAAAAAGTATTAATAAAATAGATAAGTTATCAGAAAGAACGCCCCCGTGGAGGTATAGGTAAGTACTTAAAATATTTCTACGATTCCTCAACCGAACTTAACCGAATAAGTCTGAATTATGTATGTTCGCCATATAATGTCCGATTTTTACTTATTTACAGTCATACTGCTTACTTAACCTGAACGCTCAGGTAAGATTGAAACAGGCTTAATGTTACCCGACACGCATTTAAGACGAGTTGCTCACGGGCGACCAACTATACAGTATGCTTAGTATAAGTTTTACCTCACCAAAATACTTCTCGATCGCGTTTACGTAAAAAAATCAATTACTAGGGAAACATGGACAGCGTCTCCGCGCGCGCGCTTCCATGTTTCCATAGAATTGAAATTTTTACGTAAACGCGATCGAGAAGTATTGAAGCGAAGGAAAACTTATACTAAGCATAATGTACGCTTAGTATAAGTTTTCCTTCACTGCAATACTTCTCGATCGCGTTTACGTAAAAAATTCAATTACTAGGGAAACATGGACAGCGCCTCCGCGCGCGCGCGTCCATGTTTCCATAGAATTGATATTTTTACGTAAACGCGATCGAGAAGTATTTTGGTGAAGTAAAACTTATACTAAGCGTACTGTACGCTTAGTATAAGTTTTACTTCACCAAAATACTTCTCGATCCCGTTTACGTAAAAAAATCAAATACTAGGGAAACATGGACAGCGCCTCCGCGGCCGCGCGTCCATGTTTCCATAGAATTGATTTTTTTACGTAAACGCGATCGAGAAGTATTTTGGTGAAGTAAAACTTATACTAAGCGTACTGATCACTTGTTTTTTAAGACGAGTTGCTTAGTAGGCGACCAACTATTTAGACCACTTACATTTAAGTTGAATTGATAATAGGGCAGTTGACAAAATAATTTTCTAACGAGCTGCTTCATAGGCGAGTTACTTTTTAAGCTAGTTGCAATTTCGTCGAGATGATTTTAGGACGAGTTGATGCCGTAGTCCAGTTGCGTTTACGACCATCTGATACTAACCCGTAAAGTGGGGGTGATTTTTTTCTCGACTAACACTATAGTGTGGGGTATCATTGGATAATTTGAAAATAAGGGGTTTGCTAAAACCATTTTATGATTAAGTGAATATTTTCGGAGATACCTATCACTCCGAAAGTTCAAAATAATGTCCCCCCCCCCCTCTAACTTTTAAACCGCACGTCTAAAAAATATGGAAAAAATCACGTAAGTCAAACTTGATAAAAACTTTCTAGGAAAATTATTTTCAACTTAATCAGTTGAGCAGTTTTTAAGTTTTTTTTAAAAAATAGTTCTATACTACGATTGTAATTAACCGCCACTGCAAGCATTTTTTTTCTTTAAGTACCTATAAGATCACGCTAACAGTATCTTCTATCAAATAAAAAAAAAATTAAATCGGTTCACGTAATAAAGAATTACATCTAAAAAACCAACAACATACTAGTTTTAGTAGACTGCAGATTAGTTACCCAATTCGCCGATAGATGGCGCCTGTACCGCCGATGTTGAAATTCTACGTCGCGCTGTTAACCCTAGTAGACCGGGGGATGGTGACACAAAATACTAGGTCATTTGTACCAGTATGGCGGTTCTTCAGGGGTCTAATTAAGTAATGACAAAAAAAAATTATGGTCATAGCGCTGGTACCGGCGGCCCAGTCGCGTGGGCGTTAATCGAACGTGTCGGATAAATAACGAGAATCGAACGATTTGTTCCACAAAAATTCTTGTATTTTCCGATAGTCGATAAAAAAAACAGAAGGCAGTAGCGTAATGCCATACTTCTCCGGTGTGACTTACAGCCCGCCATACCGACGCGAACACGTTAATTTAAAAACAACAATTCAACCATAAGCTAATTTTTGCACAGCTAATAATCGTCGAGTACCTAGCCATTCACGAAAATCACCATGCCATGCTTTTCTGACGGTTCCAAATGGGGGTCATACCGCCACAAAGGAGTAATTTTTATTTTTTTTTGCAAAACGATTGGTACCAGTACCTATTGCATTTGGATTTTTGGAAAGTACTTGATAAAATGTGACCGTTATTATATTTGCCATACTTCTAGTAGGGGGAAAAAGTGCTGCCATACTTGAAAAACTTATTTATTCGACGAGTTTTAAAAATACGACTAAAAAATACGTAATTAATTTTTTACAGCATGGCATCATTGTATTGTTCGTTTGGATGCAATTCTACCTAAAAAAAAAAATTATTCCAGATTGTAACCATGAGGCGGATGACTGTCGGACTTAAGCCAAGGTATTAAAATAATTTTTTTTTGACGATTTGTACCAGTATGGCATTTGGATTTTTGGAAACTATACGATACAATGTGACCATTATCATATTTGCCATACTTATAGTAGGGGGGAAAAGTGGCGCCTTACTTGAAAAACTTGATTTTTCGACACGTTTTCAAGGTACAAGACATAAAATCATTTGTTACAGTATGGCATCATTGTATTCGGTTCTTTTGAATAAAATTCAACCTAAAAAAATATCCCATACTGTAACTATGGGGCGGAAGGCTGTCGTGTCGTCACACACGAGCAAGATGTAAAAAAAAATTGGAATGAATTGTCACAGTAGGTATGGCATTTCAAATTTATCAAAAAAGTGCAGTGTGGAACCTAAAGACCTCTATAATTCGAGAAATCTTTCGAGCGGTGGTAGCCGTGCAATATTATACAACATAATATCTGGTTATATATAAGACAAGATTGCCGCCACCTAGATGTTTGAAATTTTGTATTTATATTTTCAAACCTCAAACTTACAGGAAAAATTAGTGCCATACTGGTACAAGTCGTTTGAATTACGAATAAAAACTTAGATTTTTGAAAAAATATTGTATACATTCGCCACCTCCCACAGGTATGGCATTATCAGACTTTTATTTATAATCATACGGAGAACTGTTGAAAAAAGTTTTAGGGTGGTACAAATCGTTTTGCAAAAAAAATAAAAATTAATCCTTTGCGGCGGGGCGGTATGGCGCCCATTTGGAACCGTCAGAAAAGTATGGTATGGCGATTTTCGTGAATGGCTACTCGACGATTAGGTATTAGCTGTGCAAAAATTAGCTTGGTACAAATGGTTGAATTGTTGTATTTAAATTAACGTGTTCGCGTCGGTATGGCGGGCTGAAAGTCACACCGGAGAAGTATGGCATTACGCTACCGCCTTCTGTTTTTTTATCGACTATCGGAAAATACAAGAATTTTTGTGGAACAAATCGTTCGATTCTCGTTATTTATCCGACACGTTCGATTAACGCCCACGCTACTGGGCCGCCGGTACCAGCGCTATGACCATAATTTTTTTTTGTCATTACGTAATTAGACCCCTGAAGAACCGCCATACTGGTACAAATCACCTTGACCTAGTATTTTATGTCACCATCCCCCGGTCTATAGCGCGCGGTGGGAGTTGGGACCAAAACAACCACATTAATAAAATCAGCCTAAATCGCGTTATGCCTAACTGTCATAAATACCTACAACATAAATCAGAGGCATATATTTTCAGCAGCATTAGGCAACCCACGCCTTATGTCGACGGAGCCCGCTCCTGTACCTAGACGGTCTGCCCTTCGGGCATCTGAAGATACCTAACGAACCTAACCTACCTTAAACATGAAACTACCGTGAGACTCACTCATAGTGAAAATAAACGGATCACTCACGTCTTAAAACGAGTTTAACTCGACATGTTTCGGGCTAATCCGTAGCCCTTCCTCTGGAGTCGCACGTCACGGCGGCTGCCAAACGCGCACTGGCAATTAACCTACCTATTAAGTATTGTGTAATAATCACTAGCTTTTGAACTAAAAGGCAGTCTGTCTATGAAACTCCTTTGCCTTCCTCACTTCTAACCTAGGTATACCGCAGTAGGTCTGACTATCAATATGTCTACTTCGCACTATGACTAGTCATAACGCGACTTAGTCCCTTTACGCATTAGGTACACCAGTTTGAAAGTTTATATTGCTATACTTGACAAATGGGCAATTTGATAATAAAGCTAAGTTTGACGCAGTGCGAGCGAGCGAGCAAGGCGGTACGGGGCGGAAGCGACTCGGAATGGTTAGGTTCAAAAACTAATGCGGGAGCGTGGCGGAGCGAAGCTCCCGCATTAGCCTTTGGTGTTAGTTTTTTTGACCACCCGGAAAAATAAAATAAATTAATAAATTGGTCGATCAACTTTTTTTTGTCACTCGTTGCTATAGTGACGGTCTCCTAGGTCACTCTTTAAACCGTAAGTTTATCGGATTAAAATTTGCCAAACATGCATTTTTGTGGTAGTTTTAAACCCCTTCTACAATTGGTCATATAATAAGCATGTTTCTTATTGTGACATAAATAACATTTCTTCTAATTAAACTGTACTACTTTTGTCCCCTCGCTGACGGGACAGAATAACAACAAGAAATAGCTGATCCACACAAATAATGAGTCTGATTAAATTGTTCAACATTTAGTTAATTTTAAGTTAAATAACTGCAATAATAGAAAAATAATAATTAAATATGTTTGTACCTATTACTCAGCCCAAAAGGTGATGAACATTATGTATAATGCCCAGTCAATTTGATAAAAAATAATTATTATCAAATTGCCCTCTCATATTGGGCATTTTTCATAGTGCCCGGTCATTAAGAAAAATGCCCGATTTATCATTTGGTCTATAACATATACAATCAAGTGTAAAAATATGGGTGCACACAACTTGCTCATAAATATGTCCCATAGCTCTTATGTCGTCGAATTAAGGTAGGTATGTAACGATGGGAGGATTAAATCGATACTTATTTTTGCACTTGACCGTACACAAAATACGAACAACGTTACACATAAGTCCAGCGCAAAGATATATTTCTTCTGGTACTGGCTGGCTTGATTGACAATGGAGTTCATAAAGGTGGACACCTTAATGGCCGTAGGTAGTTAAAATTTGTATGAAAGTTTTCCGATGTGACACAAAAATTAACCATAAATATTATAAACGCGAAAGTTTGTATGGATGGATGGTTATATGGATGTTTGTTACTCTTTCACGCTAACACGGTTCGACGGATTCTGATGACATTTGACACATATTATATTTTATAACCTGGATTAACATATAGAATACTTTTTATCCCGGAAAATTGCATAGAGTCCGAGGGATAGCGATAAACAAATTCTTTGCAGACGGAGTAGCGGGCAACAGCTAGTTAAGCTTAAAATTTTATGGGTAACTTTTGTGTCACAACGGAACTTTCCAGTATGTAATGTTGTTTGTTGACTAGGATTTACGTGATCCAATCTTTTGATTTCCATCCTAGTATGAAATTACAGTGCTTCGAATGCCATCGTCTGAATTTTTCTTTGAGTTGTCCGTCACTTCGTGTTTAACTCCTGTGATCTACCTAATGACTCTTTCGTATTGTGTGTAAAAAGTCGAGTTAACCTATCAATAGGGTGCACACGTTGCGAATGAAATCACAATATTAATTATTTATTTTAGTATTAACTAAATAATCGGGGAATTTTTTCACTTAGTTTTGCGATGCACAGCAAGAAGCCAGGGGTCATGGGCCACCATGTCAACAGGCAATTGTCTTCGCCCACCGCTCGTCGGAGGCATGTGCCGAGAGAAGCCACCATTAAAGAAGGTATTCTTGATGATGTACCATGATCTAAATTAGTTGATTAGCTGACTCTTTTGCAGGTTTGGGGGTAGTTGCAATAGCACTGAGATCTCTCTCCAGACAGATTTTATGCCTGGGGACCGAAGTCCATCATCTAAATTAGTCTGTTTCCCTTTAGTGGGAAAGGAGTTTAAGTTAGTTTAAGTCATTTACACACTGCGGTGCTGGCTTAACACGTATATTATGTAACAGTGTTACGATATGCAGTCCAATAGAACATTATTATTGCGTTGCGCCTCTCTGCCTTGTGACAAAACCTTAGTGTTTTGTTAATGGCTAAGTACTACGAATTTTCTCAAACGACCCCAAAGCTCGTTAAACTAAAATCGGCAGTTCATACCATCCTTTTCAGCAATGCACAAATTTTCTATGATATTAGTTATCAAGCATTCAGCAAACTACGCGTATTGAATTTTAAGTATTTGTCTGCCAGCCGGGACAAAATGTACAGACGACCGAAAATCCCAAGAAAACTGGCGATTGACGGCGACAGCAGCGCAGCGCCGTCGCCAGCAGAAGGCTCACACGCAAAATAACGGTACCTACCTCTAAAATCTTTTAACAAACTTTTTTACTTCTCATGCTCTTAAAATGTTACTTTAGTCTCTGCATATCGGGACTAAAGCTCCTTTTTAATCTCTAGAAGAAAAGAAAAAAACTGTGAAACAAATTTACTGCTAGGTAAGTATTTGAATTTTGAACAGATGTCCATTGCTCGTATTGAGCGTATGTTGTAAAAAAGTAATATCATAATTTTGTATTAAAATGTCGTTTTTTCCTTGCTTTTAATGATGTGAAAAGTAGACTATAGTCGTAAATGACAAATACTCATTCTCACAGTTTTACCGTGCTGCGAAAACTCGGATCCCTGGACAGTGCACATAAGTGCACAGACAGGACACACAGGATAGGGACAGGTGCAATAAGGCCGACTATTGTCTGCCTGAATTTTTGTTTTTGTAATGTTTCTGTACCTAAGTACTGTTTTTTTTGGTGTTCAGTAAAGAATATTTGTATTGTATTGTATAAGTGATTTCTGTCCCGTAATGGCAGCGACTTCACCGTTGCAAGCGGAGCAAGACGAGCGGCCCGTCGTGGAGCTGTTCAATAAGAGCCGCGGCAGCACCTCGCCGCCGCCGACGCTCCCGCCGCCCAATGAGAGAAAAAATAAAAAAGGTACGATTTCAAGCTATAATCTTTTTGTAATAGACCAGGTACAGCTGTTAATGTTCTTTCAGGCGGTAAGACAAAGTAGACGGTTTTGATCGGCGATTTCGTTCCGCCGTCCAGAATCCGAGCGATAGGCAGCCAGAGTTATTCTCTTATTGTTTTTAGCAAGCTAATTCCGAGGCGAACCCCACATCAGAAACAGGCAAGCTATTGAATGTTTTACCTTGTTACCTATATTTTTTATGCTGTTATATTCGTCTTTAACGCATTTGCTGCCGGCTGTCATACTCTAGACTACCTTTAGGTGCCACAAACGCCCATATGCGTTCAAATGACAGCAAAAGCGCAGGAATTATGCGTTCTCGGTTCTAGGTAGTGATTGCGTTAATTTGCTAAACGACAATATTTTCAAACTGTTATATTTCTAGTTCGTGAAACTCAGAGATCGAATGATCAGACCACCGGCCCGTTAGGAGACGTTTCTGCCGACTCACCAAAGAAAAATAAGGCAAGTAGCTTTTCCTGTAGGTATTTGTTGTAGTGAAATTCGTGTTGGGTTTTCTCGACAGTCATTCTTTTTGGCATCATAACCGGACAATGTAGAGTGGCATTTGGTATATTAAGTCAGTGTACGTGTGCATCAAACAAATGCAAAGTCGAGTTATGTTTGCACTGCAACTGTTGGTGTACAGGAGGTGCGCCATCCTCGCAGAGTAAAGTACCGCAGCCGCCGCTACGAACTGCCCACTGTCGCATCGCAGATGAAGCAGGCTGGCGTACGATACTACTATGGAAACGCTAACCACTCCAACATCCCCTTCGTCGTCAGCAAAAGTACCACCCCTTCGCACAACATTGGTGTTAACATACAACAGGTTTTTATTTCACTTCAATTTTAATAACTTTTTGCGGTGGGGCATATACGTGGGCGATGTTGTTAGAAACAAATGCAGCCGTCACGACCTGTTATTGATGCTGGCAAACTTCTAGAGTGAGGCGAATTTATCATCTCTTTGGCGATAGAGAACATTGAGCATGCTTATCCTCACTAATATATATCGCTAATAATTTCTAACAGATATGATATTATACTGAATGTGTCATTACTTTCTTACGATTATTTGTATTTGTAGGTTTTGAATGGTCTTAAAATACGGCAGCCGCTGTCTGGTATTCCCTCCACGATCGCTCATCACATGGGTAAGTTTTTACTTTTTTGTAAATAGCTAAGTTAATTTTTTTCTGTTGATTTTTACATTGTCAGCAAAAGTAGTTGATCACTTTCGTATCATACTCTGCCAATCTTTTGTGGCATTACGCACGTATTTACTAACGCTCGTGCTTTTGATGCTGATAAATGATTATACCTACCTACGTCTTATTTCAGGTCTATTCCATATTCCTACTAATGGCACGAAAAGCGCGACTGTAGTGAGTAAAATTACAATAAAAAATTAACAATAACTTGAGTAATATTTAATCAAACCTAGCTATTTTCGGACCCATTCTGGTGAACGAACGTACGGTGATGGTAGTTGGTTGCACTGTAGGTACTGGTGGTAAAATACTTAGTTAGAGGATGCTTTTAATAGTCGCCAAGGCAAAAGTGTTCTATGTATGTTCAAGTAACTTTTGACAACATTTATAATATACTACTATCAAGGATGATATAGCCAGGATTAGCAATCGCCATAGTACAGACCGGCCGCGGAAAAATAGTTCGATTATTAACCTTTTCAACGCCAACGACACATATACCTATATACTACATACACCTGTCACAAAGTACAGTGTCAAAGTGATCTTGACACAATGACATAAGATTCAAAGCAGGTTTACGTTTTGTCGAGGCGTGGCGTTGAAAGGGTTAAATCTAGATGGCGCTGATGACATATAGCCCGAGGGTTTGAAAGCAAAACAATAAGACTACAGATATTTCATATTACTGCAAATGTATTATGCAATAATACATTTTTAATCTAATTGAGAGGTACCTTGGGAAACTGGTGGTGACTAAGGGTAGTGGACCAGACGGAATCCACCCAGTCTTTTTAAAGAGTTGTCGGGTGGCAATTGCGTATCCCTTAAGCCTGCTTTTTAATCTTTTGTTGAAAACTGGATCCCTGCCGTTGTGTTGGAAACGTTCGATTGTGGTCCCTATTTTCAAGAGTGGTGACAGGCATGATGTTGGTAATTATCGTGGTATTTCAAAGTTGTCTGTCATCCCTAAACTTTTTGAAAAGTTTGTATACGATACCCTGTATAGCGTAGTTAGACCAATGTTAATGCGACAGCAACACGGCTTTATTAATAAGCGTTCTACCGAATCCAATCTTTGTGAACTGATTGATTATACTATGGATGCTATGGATAAAGGCTATCAGGTGGACGCAATATATACGGATTTTTCTAAAGCATTTGACAAAATTTCACATTTTTTACTTATTCAAAAATTAGAAACCTTTGGCATTCATGGCAACCTTCTAAGATGGCTTACTTCTTATCTTCGTGATAGAACCCAGGCTGTTGCTATTAAAGGGCACACTTCTAGTTTTGTACCTGTTTCATCAGGCGTCCCTCAGGGATCTCATTTAGGTCCATTGTTGTTCAACATGTACATTAATGACGTATTTGAGTCTTTTCAATACTCCCAATTTTTATTATATGCTGATGATACTAAAATTTACAGCATCATTAGATCAGAAAATGATTGTTTAAACTTACAAAGTGACCTTAATAGATTTAATTCTTATTGTTCTGTTAATAAACTCTATCTTAATATAGAAAAGTGTTGTGCTATCTCATTTTCACGAAAGCGCAAACACATAGCATATAATTACTCTATTGCTAACAAATCTCTTAAGGTTGTGTCGGAGATTAAGGATCTTGGGTTAAATCTTGATAGCGAACTTCAATTCATTACACATGTTAATAAAATAGCTGCTAAGGCTTTTAGAATGCTAGGATTTATATTTCGTCAAAGCAATGAGTTTAAGAACCCCAGAACTGTGCAACTTTTGTACAACGCATTTGTTAGGTCCAACTTAGAATACGCTACCACAGTCTGGAGTCCTCACTTTAATGTTCATGCGTATACAATTGAAAGAATCCAAAATAAATTTATCAGAAGAATGAAGTATAAATTCAGTAATTTTAACAGTGCCTGTTTGGAGTCTCTTCAAACACGTCGTGAAGTCAGTGACCAAATATTTCTATTCAAAATTTTGAATGGACTTGTAGAGTCTCCAAATCTTTTGTCAAAAATTTCATTTCGATGTCCTGATCGACGAACTCGTACTTCTAAATTATTTGCAGTTCCCTCTAGTCGTACGGCGTATGCAAGAAATAGATTCCTTGTTAGAGCTTGCAAATCTTACAATGAGAAATTTTCCGATATTGACATATTTCATCTGTCTTTGCAACAATTTGTTTCTGCAATTAAAATTAAAGTTAAAGATTATAATAAGTAAATAGTAGGTAGGTCAACGGGAGGAACCTTTGGAAGAAAATAGTTATACAATTATACTTTTCTATTTGGTTATAATATATCATTACTATTGTATTAATTCGGTTCTTTCTTTTTTCTCTCTCTATATTTACAGTATACTTCTTGTTTGAGCAACAGAAATGTTATTAGTTATAAGTGAAAACTGTTTGGGCTAATGAATTGTTTAAATTATTTATGTATTTGTGCTATGTTTGCCTGTTTGTTTTCCAAATATATAAAAAATAAAAAAATAAAATAAAATATTTTTGAAAAATAATACATTGGTAGTAATATGAAACATCTATTCTGTAGTCTTATTGTTTTGATTTCAAAGCCTCGGACTATATTTCAGCGCCATCTAGATTTAATAATCGAATTATTTTTCTGCGGACTCGGACTCGGGTCTAATCCAGTCTATATCATCCTTGCTACTATACATTTATAAATATACGTATACTAGATGCTTCTGGTGAAGTTTTCACCAAAACCGAACTTTCGGCCGGTCACTGTTAAAATAGACCTGAATAGAAGGGCCTGGTTTCACAAGCGGATACAATTGCACAGGAATTGACAGCTGATAACAAAGAGATCAACGTCATCAAGATGGGGCGGCGACTGGTGCGGCTTCCCTCGTACAAGTGCATCTCGTACAACCGCATGCTCAGCCTGTACCGCGAGGGCGACGGCATGGTGCCGCGGTTCCTGCGCGCCATCAGCCGCCCACACTACTTCTATACCTCCATGTACAAGTGAGTTGGTTAAACAAGTGCACCTTTCCTTCTACAGAACTAATTTCGCGCGAGCTGTAAGCGTTAGCCGCCTTTATGGCTAAAAAGCCATATTTATCTTCACAGGTCAGTCTGTACCGACACTAATTACTCAAAGAATGGGTTGTTGCAGAGATTGTGGTTCAAAAACGATTGTCACTGCTGAGTCATTTGCAGAGTAAAGTTATTTACTAAAGCCTATTAAAACAAAAAAGTGTGTACATTAAAAACAGGCGAGGCAAAAATTTGTCGACATCGATTTGGCAAGTACATGTTTTTTCATGTTATTGGCAGCGAAATTTTGAAATTATTATTGCATCATGTGGTATTTGTTTTATTGTTAGTTCTGTGGTCACTCCCCATACGCTAACTAGGGTACAACCCCACCGCTGTCATTGACACGTAGTCACTGTATTTTCTTTGGCAGCTGTCACTCGAAAAAATACTATGTGACTGCTACAAACATTGTTGGTGGTGAGCTAGTGGTAGATGAATATAGCGGCTGTCCAGCGCGAGTATCGCACCTGTCACGTAGGAACTGTTATCGACGCTTAGCTAACTATACCGCACAAGTCAGAGATTATATAGCCATGTGATGTTTCATATCATTTTCTTACTGAATAGGCTATACAGCGTCACATGTTCAGTTTCTGATATGTGCGGTATTGTTAGCTAAGCGACGTTATATAACCTGTGCTTACAGGTCCGGATTATAGTCTAAAAAAAAAATCTGTCTATTATTTTATTTATTTATTTCTGTTATTTCTGTGTATTTCTGTTACAAAAAGAAAAATCTTTATATACTTGTGTCGATCAACTTTCTTTTGTCACTCGTTGCTATAGTGACGGTCTCCTGGGTAATTCTTTAAACCGTAAGTTTATCTAATTAAAATTTGCTGGTAGTTTTAAACCCCTTCTACAATCGGTCATCTAATAAGCATGTTAGTTAATGTGACACAACATTTCTTCTAATTAAACTGTTACTACTTTTGTCCCCTCGCTGACGGTACAGAATAACAACAAGAAACTTAGTTACAATCTTTAATTATTTAAGATTTTTAGAACGGCCCGGTTTAAATCTACGGCCCGGCTACAACTTACGCAGGACCTGTGCTGCGGCGCGGCGGATGTTTGCTCTGTTCATTGCGAGGTGACACACTAGCCGCACTGTCGTTACATGCCAGCACACGCAATGCACAGAGAAAACGCTCACCGCGCCGCCGGCTGCACTTCATTGTCACCGGACTATGATAACCTAAGATCCCAGCGCACATCACAGGATTGGTGATGTAAAAAAGGTTCACAATCCGCGTGAAACGCGTGCAATTTTTGTCAATTAAGCAGCTTAACCACGCACCGGGAGGACCAGGATGGTGCGACGTCGAAAGGCAACGGCGGTGGAAGCCAGGCGGCTAAGCAGAGTCTGGCAGAGTACGCCAGCCTTTACCGGGAGTACGAGCAGATCGACAAATGCATGAAGGAAGGCACTTACGAGCCGGAATGGGAGCGCCGCCGCGACGAACTTGCGCGCGAATTGGCAGCGCGTGAGGACCACATACGCAGAGTTAGTGGATCAATTCGTTTCACTTAAAATTTTCATAACCCCACGTAGCATAATATCGAACCATTTGATTCCTGACCCACCGTTGAACGTTCTTACAATAAGTTTCTTAATGATTTTTCTTGTCAAGCATTACGATGTCACTATGACTTTTACTGTATAAAGGTCCCGCAGTGGGTCATGCATGATTTAGTTTGGATTGATATTTTTTTAAAGATCAAAACTAGTAGCGCTCTTGATTTTGAGTAAGAAAACCCCAAAACATTTATAAAAAGTACCTATAAGTAATTTTTTTTTAACGTTGCCCCTATAGTATGAACATTTGCATTTGTAACACGGCTGTAGGATGTGTTTCAAAGAGCTGATCTGACATGTTTTTTTTCACTGAAAACTGTCAAAGCAAACGCTACTTATTATACTATTGCGTTATTTATAAAGACAAACAAGCAAGGCAAGTACAGTCAAGTAGAAAAATGTGTACATGTGCGAAGTTAAAAAATATGTATTCCATATGTACTCGTATTCCGACGTATTAAGGTCTTGGTAGGGTAATTCCAGGATAGATGCCCCAGTGGGATAGATGCCTCGATTTCAATTTCTACTAGTAGCAAGGCTGTGGGACTAAAATTCCACTAAATGATAGCAAGCCCCCTCCCTGCAAACCTCTGGGCCGCTGCTATCATGAGCAAGAGCGAACGCGTTTAGTCCATGGGTGCCAAAACCTTCCGCGGCGAGATCGCGCAGAGCGTGAAAATTATATTCGTAAGTATTTGTTTTTGAATAACTTTAGACTGGTTTATAATTTACGCTTTTAACTAACTCATTTGGTTGCACTGAAGTTTAGGCTGCATGGATTAGTATATTTTATAGTGATTTTATCATTACTTGATTGTTTATCGAAAAGGGCATCTATCCTCTGCGAAAAGTATAGTTGCCCCGTTTTCGATCGCTATAGATGCCCCTAAGGGCATCTATCCTCAACTTGTTAGAAATAATTTAAATATGAGAGAAAACAGGGCGTAGTCCCGCGTAACGTTGCTGGACTGAAGAAAGCTTGCTAGCAGCCTTCGAGGAAATGAAGAAGGGAGAAAAAGGAGTCAACGAAGAAGCCAGAACATATGGAATACCGTCGAGAACACTAAGACGACGTTTTGCCAAAAATGACGAAAATCAATTGACCCTAGCTAGGTAGGTAGTTATGTAGGTACATGCTGATTGGTATTTAGTGAAGTTTTTTTCTGTGTATTTGCAAATAGAAGCAAAATCACATTTTATACCTATGGAATTGATTGAACTTTTCTAATTTGTTTCAGTAAAACATCCAGTACAAGATTCTAAAATGAGAAGAGACTCGTGGCTCATACTATTCAAACTTGGCGAATTTTCAATGAATATAAAAGATTGATAACTTTTATTTAACTTGTTTAATTTCAAAGGGCATCTATCCTGTGACTCATTTTTGCGACGAGTCGTCTATCCCCCACGGTAGGCACCTATCCCATTTATAAGGGGTCAAAAAAAGTACGATTTACACAAAATCCATACGATTTATATTAAAACAAGTACAGTAAAATAATAGATTAAGGACCATAGTTATCATACGCATTGGACGCAATGCTATAATTCGTTAAGTTTTTGAATTATAAAGCTATTTCAAAAAGTGGGGCATCTATCCTGGACTTACCCTACATAGTTTTATATGTTTGGAATAGTTACATATTTTTACACTTGACTGTAATAATAAGTATGTTCAGCTATTTTTAAGGCTGGCTGCACTTTGCTATAACCCTGTACACATTATGCCATATTCCGATCGGCTCCTTTCGCTCCGTACGTACTAAGTACTATACCTTACTTGATTCTCATGCCTAATTTGCACTCAACGGTATGTAATAGTGTAAGTGATTGCAGGTGGTGCATGACTACCGGACGCCGGAAGCCGAGCAGGCGCCGTTGCGCGCGACCGCGTCGAACGCGGAAGACAGCTTCCACCGCCAATCCGCCTACAGGCTGAATCTGCAATGTCCGCAGTAATGACCGCCCGGACAAAACAAATGCTTTTTTGCCAAACTAAATTTCACATAACACCCTTGCAATCTATAGCGCCATCAATGAAAAGCATCGATTGAGATAAATTTTTAGGTAAAAACCTTGAAACTGGACAATATTCGTCCAATTAGATTCAGAGTTATCTACTCTTTTGCATTCCGCTGGACCAACACCTTTGAAACGATTCGCCTTAAAGCATTAGCAAAGACAAAGGGCATATTAAGCAAGTTGCTTGATTAGGTATCTACCCCTCATTATAGTTCATAGAAAAAATTAAGGTTTACTACTCCGCAATATCATTTGGACAGGTTAAATAATATAATAAATGATAAAAGCGCATTTTACTTACCTTACTCAAAGTTCAAAGTCTTAGTTCCTAAGACTTCTTCCATCGGAAATCTTGAACATTTTACGCGTACCTACAAAGTAGGTAATTTCACGTTACTAAAACTTGTCGCTCTGCTGAAAATTGAAACCACAAATTACGTAGCGTCGCATCGTATACCTGCTATAAATACGTAGTTGCGAACTATGATCATCTTTAAAAATGTCGTCCATTTCCCTTTATAATACCGTAAGGCTTAGCTTTTTAAGGAAACTTAATTTTAGTTTCAAATCATGTACTTGTTTCGCTAGTCTATGTCTAACCCTGCGTGAGTTGCTTGTGGCACTGTTTTCTCCTCTGTTATAGCTAGGGTCAGGGCCTTATTTTTTATCTTGGACGATCCAAATTTATAAATGAAGTGTAACCAGTTTTGGCTGCGTTAAGCAAAATATAGCTAATTTGATGCGTATCGTATTAAAGAGTAATAAAGAAATTGATATTTAATACCAAATTTTATTTACTTATGGCATTTTATTTTAAGCTAAGCAAGATGTTAGGTGATTCGTTCCAATAAGAAGCCATATGGATACATGAGCTTACAAGAAAACGATATTGAATAGGTTCGAGCAATACACGTACGGCCACATGCTGGAAAAAAAATAACGTTGGCTCGCCACAGTCTCTTTTTATCACAATTTAGTGTCAGGCTCAATTTACTAATGTCGAAATGTATTGCTAGTTTAACCCTTTATCAGGTTAAGGGATGCATGTCTTCCACATACTATTTCGTTTAGCATAGTCCGGTTTCAACACCAAATCTCCTACAAAACATTATATCAATCCAGGAAAATATAATTTCATGATCCTCATTCACAGCACACAGCTAAATCCAATAATGTATCTTTCGCAGCCGTTTGAATTCACTTGACCAGTAAAATCAGAGATTTGTGACAAAATACGGACACTTAACCTTTTCAACGCTATGTCAAATACAACAGCTCTCACTCATACGCCATGACATCGGAATGTCAAACGCGAAGTTTATTAATATATTCTTGTTTGTAAGCACTGTTTCATGCTCGCTTGGCAAGTTTCGTTAAAGTTTAGCTCCCAGAGTTCCGATCACAGGTTGTAAGTTAATGTAATATGACCAGAATTAGGATGTGGGATAACACTATCCCATTGCCTTGTAAGAGTTTGATTATGTGGGAACTATTCTGCTTATAGCCCAGTTACAGTAAAATTACATAAAGTTTACCACTGACAGATGGTTTGCCTTCATTTCATATTCAACTTTAACGACCTACAAATAAAGCCAATTTTAGAATACTGTTACCCACGTTTGCAGATTTTGTAATAGCTACTTTATTTGTATGGTGTTAAAGTTGGAAATGAAATGAGGGCAAGCCATCTGTCAGTGGTAAACTAAAAGTAAACGTATTATAATTGCCTTGTCTTGTGTCAGTAAGTAATAAAATTGCTATTGTGTTGAAATCATTTTTTCAGGCAAAGATAATGTTTTGTAGGAGACTTGGAGTTGAAACCAGACTATGGTATACAATATACCATGTGGTAGACATATCACCCTTTGCCTGATCAAGAATATCATCATCATCAGCCTATGTTCGTCCACTGCTGGACATAGGCCTCTCCCATGGCACGCCACTGAGCACGATCCTCGGCCACTCTCATCCAGCTCTTGCCAGCCGCCTTGCGAAGATCATCGCTCCACCGAGTCTGAGGACGTCCCACGCTACGTTTGCCGATCCGTGGCCCCACTCAAGAACTCGTCTACCCCAACGGTTATCGGTTCTTCGGGTTATATGGCCTGCCCATTGCCACTTCAGCATGCTAATGCGGTGGGCTATGTCGATAACTTTGGTTCTCTGTTGGATCACTTCGTTACGAATTCGATCTTTTAGAGAAACTCCTAGCATAGCCCTTTCCATAGCACGCTGAGCAACTTTAAATTTGTGGACCAGCCCTACAGTGAGTGTCCATGTTTCGGCACCGTATGTCACGCACTGATTGAAGACTTTCGTCTTTAGACTCTGTGGAATTGGCGACGTGAAGACTTAACGCAGTTTCCCATACGCTGCCCATCCCAGCTGTATTCTTCTGTTGGCCTCTTTCTCGAAGTTGTTTTTACCCAATTGCATAGCTTGCCCGAGGTAAACATACTCCTTAACAACCAAGAATATAATTACTCTGAATTGAATGTGCCAGTTCATTACTCAGACAGGCAATTGGAATATCGTATCCTACATATTTTTTTTTGGTTTACATGAACATATCCGACTTTTTTTGAATACATTTTGAACAAGACATTCAAACAATACATACTGTTGCAAATCAATAAAAAAAAACTTATTAAAACACGCTGGTTTTTCGCGACCTGGTAAAGGGTTAAACCAGAGGTTTTACTGTCTGTCGCACTTCGAATCACTATCGTTTTCATCATTTCTCATTGTCACACGGTACAGGGCAAGGGTAGAAAGGGGTGGTGAATATTATGACAAGCGCACGCGCGTTAGACAATACTGCCTCAGGTTTAACGACTAAATCTAGATTTATTTTTTCCTGCACGACAGGCCGCATGTTATTTAAATTATACATAAATCTCACGAATGTGTTAGATTGATATTATTCGTTTATTATTATTAACAAAAATAAAGTTAGATGATTATTATTATTTACACGCGAAACATCAACAATAATTTAATTACTAATAATAAGTTAAACTTCTTATCCTTAACTACTACACTTTTTTATTTATACTTACTTAGGTACAATTATGTTATTTATACTAACTTTTGATTACAAAAAAAAACAGATTACTTCCCGATTCGGCAGACTTATTTCATCAAATTCTTTATTCGGGCAAAAAGTTACTTTTTTAAAATGGAAATTTTGGGATTTGCTTATTTAGAATCACGAGCAGTCATTTTCTCACAGAAAAAAGTGGCCTTTTTTTGAGTAATTTTTTGTTACTTTTTTCACGAGGTTTACGAAAACGACACAAACATTGTATTAAAAAATAGGGACTTTTTATCATGAAAATCAATAGCGCTTGATTCTGATTACGAAAACCCCATAATTTCCGTCATTAAAAAAAGTAAATTGCGCACTTATAAATGACGTGAATGACGTGGTTCTTGTTTCTTATACGCCCTTTCATCAATCGCCGCTTTAAAGTACTTACAATCATTTTTGCTTCGGTTTGTACACCGAAAGTTGTCACGTTACGGCAATAATGATTGATGATGAGGATTTGTATAACAAATTTACTTATTTATATGTTATTCAAACGAATTAAGATACGAAAACAAGAATTCAATGAATTATGGGAATCTGACGAATCGGGAATCAATGAAAGTAAACAGTAACTAAATAACTAATGTTAGTTTAGAGGTTACGTTGCCAATTTTTGCAACCACAGCTAGCCAGTATATACATTTGGATAGATCTAGCTAGCAGGAAGTTATTAAGTTAGCTTCGTCAAATATGAGAGCCCCTTCTCATTGATGTGGTGGACTCCTAGTTGGTAAAGTTTGCCTTGAATCGTCTGTAAAAATCCTTAATTAGATTCTGATTAAGACCGCACAATAATTATGACAAGATTGATAAGATAGTATATTTTCACAATAGTTACGCCTTAATATGTCAGTTTAACTAAACCTCTACTTTTCAATTTCATAATTGAAATAAGACCGTGACGCACTTCAGAAACTTTATCTAATATAATTTATGAACATACAAACATAACATATACTTAATCTAAGTCATGGTTGATTTGATTGTGCACCGCATTCCACTTCATTAATGCAGGCTCGGTGGTAGATACAGTCGGCAGCAGATATAGCTACATGAACAAAGAGATCAGATAAGGTCTACACTCAACTCTAATCTTCAAAGAATAAGGAGCTTGAGCTGATCTTTCGAGCTTTCCATCGTGTAACTGTAAATATACAGATTTATTAGTGATGAGATGACTCTACTTACATTCAGACAGAAGCCTTGGGTATAAACCTAACTTAATATTGAATGCCATGTTTCATACAAATAAGGATTCAAATACAAATAAGCGTAAAACGCGCGCGCGTTTGAATGTGCAAGTCTGATGAGAGAAGATCCCTTGTTGTGTATGATGTGTGATCGTACTGATTGTAAGTCTGGAGTAATGACAAGTGAGAATGTAAAAAGAGTAGAGCAGCGGCAGTTTTTTTCGTTTAGTTGCGCGAGTCGGTAGAGGAGGGTAGGTTCTCCCCGTCAATCTTGTGGCGGGCGGCTTGCATGTAGGCCTCTGCGGCGAGCGCGGGCCAGGCGTCGGGCGCGGCCGCGGACCACTCCGAGGTGGACACCTCCGCCGGCCGCTCGGCGCCCTCCGCCTTCGTCGCGCACTCCAACGAAAGCGGCTTTGGGGTTTCAATCCTAAACACAGTAAACAAGAAGAAGACTGGTTAAAAGTAGCAATCAGAGCTCAAAAGCTGTTACATCAGTTTGATATGCTTCAGCTTGTTAACGAGTTGAAGTGGTAAATTAAAGACACTGACACACGCAATTGAACCTTATCTGTAAGCACGGCATGTTAATTTTTGTCGCATTCGACTGGGTTCGAGTCCCGACTAAAACAAGCGATGTTTCAAAAATTCATAAATGCAGTGATCGCAGTGAAAAGCAGAGTGTAAAACTCGAGCATTAAACCTATTTTCCCCTCGACGTGTCTATCCACACTCGCCCATAAGAATAAATAAGAACATAGGTAGAAGGGAAACTCCCACTCCTCGCTTAGCGAGTACTCGAGAATTCCCGGGAAATCGTTGGGCTTTGTTCCCGGGAAATCAAGCTCGAGGAAACTCGAGAACTCGAGAAATCATATTATTTGAGTCTATGAAATCTATATATATAAAATTCTAAACTGACTGACTGACTGACTGAGTGACTGTTGATATATCAACGCACAGCCCAAACCACTGGACCTAGAGACTTGAAATTTTGCACATAGATACCTTATACAATGTAGGCATCCACTAAGTAAGGATTTTTGGGAATTCCCACAGGAACGGAAAAAACGGGATTTATAGATTCGATTCCGAGTGACCGTATCTCAGTAACTATAATAACTAGACTCTTCAAATTTGATACACAAGTACCTACTTTACAATAATGAAAACATCAATTTCAGGATTTTTCAAAATTCCCACGGGATAAGGAATAAACGGGATTTATATATTCAGTTCAACGGAATCCTATGAACTATAATTACAATTGGCATAGAAGTAGGTAATTATAATAGTGAAAAACAGTAAGGATTTTCGGAAATTCCCACGGGATAAAGAAAAAACGGGATTTATCGTTTTACTGGTCGTAGAAAGCTGAAATTCGGCATACAGGTTGCTTGGGGAGTGTAGAGGAGCATTAAGAGAGGACTTTCCAAAATTCCCACGGGAACGTGAAAAAACGGGATTTTTCGTTTTACTGGTCGTAGAAAGCTGAAATTCGGCATGTAGGTTGCTAGGGAAGTGTAAAGGAGCATTGAGAGAGGACTTTCCAAAATTCCCACGGGAACGGGAAAAAACGGGATTTTTCGTTTTACTGGTCGTAGAAAGCTGAAATTTGGCAAGTCGGTTGCTTGGGGAGTGTAGAAGAGCATTAAGAGAGGACTATCCGAAATTCCCACTGGAACGGGAAAAACGGGATTTTTCGTTTTTCTGGTCGTAGAAAGCTGAAATTCAGCATGAGGTTGCTTGGGGAGTGTAGAGGAGCATTGAGAGAGGACTTTCCAAATTTCCCACGGAAACGGGAAAAAACGGGATTTTTCGTTTTACTGGTCGTAGAAAGCTGAAATTTGGCAAGTAGGTAGGTTCCTTGGGGAGTGTAGAAGAGCATTAAGAGAGGACTTTCCAAAATTCCCACGGGAACGGGAAAAAACGGGATTTTTCGTTTTACTGGTCGTAGAAAGCTGAAATTTGGCATGAGTTGCTTGGGGAGTGTAGAAGAGCATTGAGAGAGGACTTTCCGAAACTCTTACGGGAACGGGAAAAAACGGGATTTTGCGTTTTACTGGTTGTAAGCTAAAATTTCAAAATTCATAAGTTTATACTGTAAGTACGCCGCAAAGGGCTCTTTAACCGACTTCAAAAAAAGGAGGAGGTTATGCATTCCATTTTATGTATTTTTTTTATGTAGGTATGTTCACCGATTTCTCGATCAATTGTGGACCGATTTTAAAAATTATTTTTTTATTCGTAAGAATATAATATACTCCTGAGATGGTCCCATTGTCACGCAAGCAATCTTGCTTGCATGCTTGCTTGCTTGCCTGTATGCTTGCTTGCTTGATATCTTGGTTCTTTGGAATTCTCATGGTACACGCGAGCGAAGCCGCGGGCAAAAGCTAGTTATAAAATAAAACTATTTGCGTTTGCCGTTTGTTTTAAACGCGCGGCGGCGGGGCGGCACGGGCCAAAAATCGCGCAGTGGGTTTGTTCGACAAGTTTCACAAAAGCATTTTTTCATAGTAGCGAATTTTCACATCGCGTTCTTTCATGATCGCAAATTTAATTACTCGTCTTTTTCCATGTAGCAATTTTTCATAAAGCGTTTTATAATGTTCGCGTTTATTTTTTTCGCTTATTTTACCAGTAGGTTAATTTATTAGTCGCAAATTTTTTCAGTATAATTAAGTGCGGTTTGTTAGACATTTTACTCGAACTCATTATTCTAATAAATCTATAGTTCACCCTCTACCGTAACCTTCTTAGTGTCCATATTATTACGAGTTAATAGGTAGGTTAGGTACGTTAGTTATCTTCAGATGCCCGAAGGGCAAACTGCCCAGAAAAAGGAGCCCCGCCAAGCGGGGCTCCGTCGAACATAAGGCGTGATGGGTTGCCTAATTTTACCGAAAAAATTTGCGACTAATAAATTAATCTACTGTTAAAATAAGCGAAAAAAATAAACGCGAACATTATAAAACGCTTGGTGAAAAATCGCTACATGTAAAAAACGAATAGTTTGCGATCATGAAAGAACGCGATGTGAAAATTCGCTACTATGAAAAAATGCTTTTGTGAAACTTGTCGAACAAATCAAAAAGAAGCTAATTATGTTGAAGACTGTCAATAAAAGTCTTATAATTATTTTGATACTTTTATTTGACAGGAAACCACTGAATTTGTTGATTAATCACATTATTGGAACCGAAGAATATGCAAATCTGTACGTAAATGTAAATTTCTCGACAACCCGAGAAGACCCGAGAAATTAGCCTCGAGAATTCTCGAGACCCGAGAAATTGATAAGCTCGAGAAATCATGAACCCTAACTCTAATATCGTGACCTTTGAGTCCGGCCGGAGCGGGAGTTTCCCTTCTACCTACCTAACTCGCCGTACCGGTTCGGTTGGCCATATGATTGTCTCGGGTAAAATGGCTCGTTTTATGCTCTTGTTGTACAATCTGCTATTTACAAGATATAAGCAGAATAAATCATTTAAATTTGAAGGTGTATTACGACATTTTGTAGGTCGCCAGCACTATTTTGGTTGGTCAGCACTTTGAACGAGTTACTTTAGAGAAAGGCGATAATTGTATCGCACAATTCGCACGTGGTAATATAGGTTTCATAACATGGTCACTTTTTATCGACCATCTATTCTCTTTAACTCTTTGGTTTATTCAGGTGACTCTTTGCAAATGCAAAGACTCTTCAATTTTGGCACATTATTCTGGGGATAAAACTGTAATTAAATTACTTTTCAGTAGGTAGTGCCAACTGTTGGCCAACAGGTAGGGTAGGGTCAACGTCATTGATAAGTGATCACTTTTGTACCTTGTCACGTATGAAAAGTGGGAAAGTACAATATGTAACGACTGAAAGCGAGAAGGTACAAAATTGATTACTTAATTTTATTTCTGACGTTGATTGTACCAACTATCATTCTTGAGAATAGACTTTTGGATCAGTATGAAAAAAAGTATGTAGTTCGAAACCAGAGTGCTAGATTTTAATATGCAAACTGTCTACCCGTATTCATGCACTCTTAGATAAAAAATACCTCACGCGTTCTGGCGATTGCATGGCGTCGTTAGTACTGGATATCTCGAGGTCCTCTGCGTAGCTCAGATGCATCTTCTCACCTTCGTTTCGTGGTTCTTTTTCTGGAATCGTAATGTTATTTTTGCAAATTGTTATAGACATTTTAAGTTATTGTTTGTTATTTTCGTGTCTATCGCATGTATAAAAAATTTCATTTTTTTTCCCTTACGTAATAAAATAATGCATTCAGTGCCTTGAGCGCACATTAGGAGCTCAGGGTGACCGAGTTTCACTCAGTGCCTTGAGCGCACATTAGGAGCTCAGGGTGACCGAGTTTCACTCAGTGCCTTGAGCGCACATTAGGAGCTCAGGGTGACCGAGTTTCACTCAGTGCCTTGAGCGCACATTAGGAGCTCAGGGTGACCGAGTTTCACTCACTGCCTTGAGGGCACATTAGGAGCTCAGGGTGACCGAGTTTCACTTAGTGCCTTGAGCGCACATTAGGAGCTCAGAGTGACCGAGTTTCACTCAGTGCCTTGAACGCACATTAGGAGCTCAGGGTGACCGAGTTTCACTCGGGTTAAAGCTCGAAAATAGTTTTCCCAGAGATAAGACTAAGCTTGATCAATTTTTCGCTCCCGGAAACACGTATCATATAAATCGTTAGAGCCGTTTCCGAGAACCCCGAATTAAATAAATATGCAAGAATCCCTCACCGAATTGAATGAGAAAATTTCGAGAACTTCGTCCAGTGGCGAGGCGTTGGTACCTTGAACACTACTCCGAGTTCATGTAAAGTTTTGTATTAGGTACTTAACGAACCATAACATACGTTTTTAAGGTAAGTACTGAGCGAAATCCAGTGGCGGACCTGGCCGATGTTCAGAAAAATGCCGACAGTGAATGCATTTAGTGACAAAAACGTTAGTCAAAATTGTTTAGGTAACATGGTTCTTTTTTTGATAGCCTTAAAGGTGGGGACTGACGTGAGCATTTGCTCGATGTGAACAGGTTGCAAGTCGAATATTCGGCACGTCAGTACAGCGTCCGAAGTAGCTGCTCCAGAACAAATGGAGCAGAAGAAATGCTCGATGGGAATATCCACATGAGCAAATGCTCACGTCAGACTCCACCTTAAGATTTCTCACTGCTGAGGAAAGGACTCCCTTTTTTATTCCACCCATTTCTATCCTTCGCAAAATAATGCCAAAATAGGTCAAAACGGTCATCCCGCCATCTCCGTTTAGGTCATGGTTGGTTGGTTGCTTGGCTTTCTTTTAATTTGTTTTGGTGATGGTTTGGTCGTTTTGGTTTTGGATATGATTAGAAGATTTTTTTTATATTTTACATTGCATCTTAGAATCATGCGGCCAGAGCTTGTTAAATATCATGCCTATTTTGTTTTTTTTCGGGTAAATTTATTTAGCATACCGTCAACGTTGATCGGTGCGTCGGGCCAGCCGAGCGAGTCGCCCTCGACGTCGACGGGCTCGTCCTCGGCGTCATAGCCCCGCGTCTCCCGCGGCCGCTCCTCGCGCCGCTCGTCCTCCAGGTCGTAGCCCAGCATACTCTCGACCGTGTGGTGCCGCTTGCGCGTGCGCAACTTAAGCCGCCGCTGCCGGTTCGCGCGGATGCGCTGGTACGTCTGTTTGACAATAGCTTTCAGTACAAATAGACATCACTGAGAACTTTTAGGTGTTGATCGATCATGCTCCTTAATGATAAATCTAAAAGCCTGCTGCATTTATACATAAATTATGTATAAACGTATTATATACCTACAGAGCGTTTTATCACTGACGGGAAAGGAACGCTACGACTTTTACTCGGCGACTTGTATGACACACTGAACTTTGTTCATTATACGTACTTACAGGTAGGTAGGTAGATCAAAATTTTTCAGCAAAGCGTTAAACTTAAATATCTTTGAGTATTTTATCCTCACAGCCGTGAAATCACAAATTTGCTACTTTTGTAGGTTATGTGGCATTAGCCATTGATGGTAACGCTGTATTGCGGTATAATCGAGGGTTTTCCTGGAGACCTGCTCTGAAATTTGAAAATCGAAGATCGTATCGTCTCTTTAACTCTCATATTAAATACTGTTAGCGCGAGCGCGACGGCGCCATATTCGTTCGAGTTTTGAACTTCGTAGTATAAGGCGAGATTCGGTATTATACCTCCCAGCGGGCGTCTTCATCTTGATGATGCAGGGAGTGTTGAGCGGGCGCCGACGCGTCGCGTGGCAGCGCACTGAGGCTGTACAAGTGTTGCAGCTCTTGCAAGAAGTGCGCTTGCGCCACACCCGGCCCCAGCCGCGCGCCGCACACGCCACATGCAGATTTACGCTCACCATCGGCTGGAAAATATGCTTAAGTAAAGGCTTACCTATATAGCCACTTGCGTTAAAAACAAATATTACATTTAGTTATTAAACCTGATCTAAGCTTGGCAGTTCTGTACTCGATACTACTAAACTGAGCATAACGTTAAAGTGAGAGTCTGTTTTCCAGGAAGTCTCCATTAATCGTGAAGCTTAGCTTAAAAAATCCTAAAATTGTATTATGCAAATTTTCAACTGGTTGTACTTACACGTAATACTTAAATACCTACTATAAATAGAACGTCAAGTTGTTCTGCTTACAACTTGCACCTGCACGTTAAATAGAACGTCAAGTTGTTCTGCTTACAACTTGCACCTGCACGTTAAATAGAACGTCAAGTTGTTCTGCTTACAACTTGCACCTGCACGTTAAATAGAACGTCAAGTTGTTCTGCTTACAACTTGCACCTGCACGTTAAATAGAACGTCAAGTTGTTCTGCTTACAACTTGCACCTGCACGTTAAATAGAACGTCAAGTTGTTCTGCTTACAACTTGCACCTGCACGGTAAATAGAACGTCAAGTTGTTCTGCTTACAACTTGCACCTGCACGGTAAATAGAACGTCAAGTTGTTCTGCTTACAACTTGCACCTGCACGTTAAATAGAACGTTAAGTTGTTCTGCTTACAACTTGCACCTGCACGTTAAATAGAACGTCAAGTTGTTCTGCTTACAACTTGCACCTGCACGGTAAATAGAACGTCAAGTTGTTCTGCTTACAACTTGCACCTGCACGGTAAATAGAACGTCAAGTTGTTCTGCTTACAACTTGCACCTGCACGTTAAATAGAACGTCAAGTTGTTCTGCTTACAACTTGCACCTGCACGTTAAATAGAACGTCAAGTTGTTCTGCTTACAACTTGCACCTGCACGTTAAATAGAACGTCAAGTTGTTCTGCTTACAACTTGCACCTGCACGGTAAATAGAACGTCAAGTTGTTCTGCTTACAACTTGCACCTGCACGGTAAATAGAACGTCAAGTTGTTCTGCTTACAACTTGCACCTGCACGTTAAATAGAACGTCAAGTTGTTCTGCTTACAACTTGCACCTGCACGTTAAATAGAACGTCAAGTTGTTCTGCTTACAACTTGCACCTGCACGTTAAATAAATGCGATTTTTATAGTTTTTTGTTAAATAATGTCTAGAAAATTCAATTAAATTTTACGCCATGCTTCTCCGTTTCTTGTGAGAAAAATGATTAGCAAAAATAGAAGGCAGTTAAAATACGTCTTGAATTATTTATAATGATGTATTAGCTGTGGGAACTGTGCAGTTTTCCGGGATGAAAACTATCCTAAACCAAATTTCATCTAAATCGGTTCAGAAGTTTAAGCGTGAAGAGTTAACAGACAGACAGACACTCTTTCGCATTTATAATATTAGTATTGTATTAACATGGATAGTACCTGTATGGATCAGATGAAACAATGAATTTACTAAGTATGCTACAAGGAATTATTGCTCACGGGAAAAGAAGTCATGCGAGTCTGTGCAAGGCGGTGCAGAGGGCGGGTCGTCATCTTTGCAGGGCCGCGGAGAAGCGGAGGCGGCGGAGCCCGGCGAGCTGGTGTCGTCTCGAGCCGGGTAGCTGTGCCGGTACAGCGGCGGGGTGCTGCTGTCGTCACGCACACTCTGCGCGGAAACGTTAACTTTTATCTATCTAATACCTTTAAACGAGCAATTCTTGTGATACAGTGTAATTTAATTAATATTTGTATTGATATAATAAAGAAATAAATAAAATATATATTTAAAATATTTATTTTTGTAGTGGTAGAGCCATGTTGTAGCTAGCCGCTGCATCACGAATGGGCCGGATCGTCCGGGGCAGTACCACCCTCTCACAGAACACCGGCGTGAAGCAGCAGTAATCCTGCTTGCGTTTCGTATGGTCAGTGAGAGTGCCGGGGGCCCAATACCTCACTCCTTCCCTCTCCCCCTCCCTCTCCCCCTTCCCCCTATTCCCTCTCTTTTAGGGCCGACAACGCACTGGCATCGTGTAAAGCGCTGCGGGTGACTATGGGCAGTGGTATTCATTTAACATCAGGTGACCCACTAATTCGTTTGTCTGGCCTATCTAACATAAAAAAAAACTTATATATACATATAATCAGAATCTCGGAAATGGCTCCAGCGATTTCGATGAAATTAGTGCGGTATGTTTTTAGTGCGGTTTGTAAGACATTTTACTCGAAATCATTATTCTAATAAATCTTCACCCTCTACCGTAACCTTCTTAGTGTCCATATTATTACGTATTAATAGGTAGGTTAGGTTCGTTACGTTAGTTATCTTCAGATGCCCGAAGGGCAAACTGCCCAGAAAAAGGAGCCCCGCCCCGCCAAGCCTAATTCTACTGAAAAAATTTGCGACTAAATAAATTAATCTACTGTTAAAATAAGCGAAAAAAATAAACGCGAACATTATAAAACGCTTTGTGAAAAACCGCTACATGAAAAAAAAACGAATAGTTAAATTTGCGATCATGAAAGAACGCGATGTGAAAATTCGCTACTATGAAAAAATGCTTTTGTGAAACTTGTCGAACAAATCACAGTACACACACGTTCATTCGTGTTTCGACTCACGCAATTTTTGTTTATTTTTTGTTTTGTTAAAAAGAAAGAAGCTAGAAGTTACAAGTTGATTTTTTTTTCTTTTTAGCTGTGCTTGTGCTGTGATTGTATATACAGGTCACAAATGTCAGAATAGCTTATTTTTTTAAAAGAAGCTAATTATGTTGAAGACTGTCAATAAAAGTCTTATAATTATTTTGATACTTTTATTTGAGAGGAAACCACTGAATTTGTTGATTAATCACATTATTGGAACCGAAGAATATGCAAATCTGTACGTAAAAGTAAATTTCTCGACAACCCGAGAAGACCCGAGAAATTAGATTCGAGAATTCTCGAGACCCGAGAAATTGATAAGCTCGAGAAATCATGAACCCTACACGTAATATATTACAGTACGTACCTAATATATTTACGTTAACAAGGTGTTCGAAATATCTATGCTGTTAACTATAAGTTTGATGTTTAAATATTTTGACGAGATGACTGTATACATACGTGTATTTATGTTTTCGACTGATAAACTTGACAGACGCTGAGCGAAGCGCAGTCGCCTAGCAATCTAATTAGTACTTAATTACAAAATTGTATTTACCTATCTTGCAATGTGTGTTTGTTTGTTAAGATCAAATCAAATCATGCTAGTCACATTTCACCCACTGATCGAAATGGCTTGAAATTTGGTTTGTATGTAGGTATTTATAACTAACTTGGACGACAATGCAAATTCATAAACAAAAAGTACCTACAGTCGGCATAAAAGCTTGTACTTTTTTACAAAAGCTTATTTTATAAAACAGTATAGTTCAACCGTTACCCTGAGCGCTTGTCCGACGGATTGTCCAAGCGCGTACTGCTCCCCCAGATGCCTGGCGAAGGCTTTCCCGGGATACAGGGGATGGAAGGCGCCCCCTATGGGCCTGAATGCGCCGCAGCCAAAACTCTGCAGCGCCGGGTGCAGAAACTGCGGTGCCATGTGATGTAGGAACCCTTCCATTATCACTGCTGCACTCTAAAAAGTCATACATGTTATAATATTTAACGGAAAAAGAGGTGTTACTCGCAAGCGACACGTGGAGCACACGTCAGTTTGAGTTACACACAGGGATCGGAAGGATTAACGTCATGTTCGCAATAATGTGGGCATGACTCTAAAATTAATTAAATAAGTAATCAATTAATTAATTTCTTACCTGAGATTTAATTTAGATTCGTAGCATAAATAATAGATTATTATCTTAAGGAATTCAAATGTGATTTCAATAAATTAATTAATCCTATAATTTCGGAGTCCACAATATTGTGAAGAATGACGCTAATCCGTCCGATCCCTGGTACAAATTAAGGTGGGTCCATGTTGGGGTTGAGTTCAAAAAGTTGGACATTTAAAATTGGTATTCAAATTTTCAATACAAATGTACATAAAAGTAACAACGGATTTATTTCCAGTCAATTGTTTTTTACGGTTAACTACCATCTAACGTGGTCTGACTTTATGGTCTCCACCCATTAGCGTATCATATCTCCGTCGCGTATCATGATTGTCAGCTTGGATGCCTTAACTCAGATACAACTTGGATGATTGCAAATCGTTTCGCGTCCAAACTAACGATCATGAAAAACAATCGTCGTTGATAGGTACGTGACGGAGATGCAATAAGCAAAAATGCAAATAAGCAAATATGGACTCGACCTTACGCGACTCACAGCTGCACTCGGGGATATCAAATTATTCGCATGAAGCCTCAATTGGTCCTTATTTTTGTTCTTTGACTTTAGGTCAGCCGTGGTATACCAACTGTGTTATAATTAAGAACACTCAAAGAAATCGCCACAGGTCTGATTCTACAGGGATGCTGCGGGCGACCGATATTTGAAATCAAATAATCTAAAAAAAATCATTCCTGTAAAAGTCTGTTGTTTGCTACAAACCTACAGCACAAATAAAAATTTCGACTAAATGGTTGACAAGGTAAATTGAATCAGCAATTTTTTTTAGTACCTACTTTACTCGTGTTTTAATAATAATAATGATAAATATCACGGGACAATTCACACCAATTAACCTAGTCCCAAAGTAAGCTAAGCAAAGCTTGTGTTATGGGTACTTAGAAACGGATAAACATAACTTTTATTATTTTATTATTGGTATTTTTCATACAAATATCTACCCCGACACGGGAATCGAACCCGGGACCTCAAGCTTCGTAGTCCGGTCCTCTAACCACTAGGCCATTTATTTGATAATAATAAATATTTTTTTACCACTTTCAAATGGTAAGTGTAGTACCATCTCAGGATCGACTCATCTCATCGCAATTCAATTAAAGATTTTAGTTGCCACCGCTAGTAAAATTTTTCGCCTACACAACGCGAGGGTGGCTATAATTCGCGTGTCATTATGACAGTTTAGTCTCGCGTTAAACACTCTACTTTTCACTTTGAATGCGAGGAAAAAAACGATGTTTTAGGTATACTAATCTACAGTATTAAATTACTTTTATAAAACGTACGCTCAATACGAGCAATGGACGTCTGTTCAGAATTCAAATAGCAATTTAAATTTGTTCCGCGGTTTTTTTTTTGTTGAGTGACGCTTTAAATTGTTTGCATATTTAGCCAACAGATTCAAACTTAAAAATTATTTCATAGCTAACTGGACTAAGTATGCATAATAAAATGAATTAATATTTAATATAATTAAATAGATTAATATTCGTAAAAATTATTCATGGTGTTTCAAGTAATTATTATTTTTTAAAATATTTTTATACAGTTGTCATTTTAAGGTTAGCTATTTCCACGCACTAAAGGCTTCCACAGACCGAAGCGCACGGCGCTACGGAGCGCTACGGAGCGGGCGCTACGGAGCGCTTCCGAGCGTCCGCAGCGCGCTGCGGTCTGTGGAAAGCTTTAAAATTGTCTATGCCTAGTCACTGAAAATGGCAATAATCCTCCATCCACAAACACCGTGATTGGCAGTTTAGGGGTTTCCAAAGTAAATTAAAAAAAAATTACTTTAATCCCTAGAGATCAAAAAAGAGCTTTAGTCCGGATATGCAGAGACTAAAGTAACATTTTAAGAGCATGAGAAGTGAAAAACGGTTTTTCTAACGGACGCAATAGACCGGCGATAATCTATAAAACCCACTATCAAGATTAAAAGCAAATAGAACACGTAGACGAGTGTAGAAAACGGTAACAAACCTTTTTTTACAGAAAACAATCGAAGTTTTCAAAAGATATAAAATACGATGGGTTACGACCACTGAAACAAACAATGATGAGTGTTTGTTTTGAAAGCGGTATTGCGTCGTCAATGCGGTTAGCATAACACTCGAGTCCAGTAGCGAGCCTCGGCTCCCAGTTAGAACAATAAACGCTATCCGTTTTTGTGACTGTCAATGTTGGTGGTCGTTTTACAGCTGTCTAGTCTTGCGGAGCTATGCATAAGACGGATTAAAATTTTGTTAATTGTCTGTAAAAGCTGCTTATCGAAGGTAGATTTCTCTATCACTCATCACTGTTTGTCAAACACATACCATACCTCTACCTAATTTCAGAGGTGCCAACATCATGGTACTATGGATACATTTTATAAGCAAGCAGTAGTAAACCCGGCAAATGTTGATTTGCCATATAAGCGATTAAAAAGTGGAGGGGGGGGGGGTGGAAAATACTTGATGACCTATTCTCATACGTACCAAATAAAAAAGTTAAAAAATTATGAAATCGTCCGAGCCGTTTCGAAGAAGTGCGGCGACAAAAATTTTTACTCAAGATTTTTATATATTACGTAAATTAATTAATCGTGTAAGTATATCGTGTGTTCTAATTATAATCGCCCGTAAGTACTAAATTACCGGAAATAATCTCTGCCCCTACATTTTTTCTGCCCTGGGGACCGACTTTTGAATACGAAAATAACCTACGAATGTAATTCTTGAGTACCTTCTTTATAAAATAAGTGTTTTGCTTAACACGTTCACGGACACCTCTTGCAATAATGGGGACGGATTGTCATATAGTTTTGGAAGTAAATGATGTGGCAGTAACGGCCATAAACGAGGATTGTGTATGGAAATTGTCCATCTACAGACGTAGTGCCACAATACGAGGTCTTGTGTGCAAGAGAAGGAGTGTTTGCTGTGGCACTAACTGTTTGTGATTCAGTCAAAAGCGACAGAGTCACATGCTTCCCACAAATTCTATGAAAAATAGGTTTTTGTTAAAAATTTCATATTAACCCTTTCACCGCCGCGCCTCGAAAAAACGTAAACCTGCTTTGAATCTTATGTCATTGTGTCAAGGTCACTTTGACACTGTACTTTGTGACCTATATATGTATCGTTGGCGTTGAAAAGGTTAAAAGCAAGCTTTTTAGCTAACTTACTTTTTGTTGACTGTACTTGCATTGTCATCCAAACCAACATAAGTGTTACCAAATTTCAAGTGAATCCGACCATGGAAGTGGGTCAAATTCGACTTCCAAGATTTGACCCGTACATACTTAGGTACGTTGCAAGTGAAATAAAAGCTTGTGATAACCGGCTGCGGACGTAGTTCCACTTTTGGAGAGTGATTTGAACCACCGTCTACAGCCGTAGTGCCATATCACGAGCGTTATAATTTACGTCCCTCGACGTACTGTCCATGATCGTGTAAATTAATCTTTTTAATTCTATTTTTTTTATTACAGTATTTGATTTTTCTTTTATCATTGGCGTTCTATACACACACCAATTTCAAGTAAATTCGACCACCGAAAGCTGAACAAAATTCACTAGAAATTATTTTTCATAAACCTAGTAAAAGAGGATTGGAAGTACTATTTTTAGCCTAGCGATGAAGTTTGGGGTCCCACTGCAGAACACCAGGTTTCCTCTCAGAATGAGTGGGCTTGGGCTGGAGTTCCTACGCGGGCCCAGTGCGGATTGGGAACTTCACACACACCATTGAATTTCTTCGCAGGTGTAAGCACGATCCCTCACGATGTTTTCCTTCTCGTAAAGCTCATGGTAAATTTCAAAAATAATTTCGCACATAATCGAAAACTTGGAGATACGAGCCCGGGTTTGAACGACCGACCCTTTGATTGAGAGGCTATAGGTCAAACCACGCTACAATACGTTTTCTTTTAGTTTACCACTGACAGATGGCTTGCCTTCATTTCATTTCCAACTTTAACACCATACAAATAAAGTAGCTATTACAAAATCTGCAAACGTGGGTAACAGTATTCTAAAATTGGCTTTATTTGTAGGTCGCTAAAGTTGAATATGAAATGAAGGCAAACCATCTGTCAGTGGTAAACTTTAAGTAATTTTACTGTACCACGGCTTACCTTATTTCCTATCAATACGTACAGTATTACCACTTATATAAGTTACGCCGATGTACCTGCGCAGAAAACTTATTTTGATGTGGAGCGAAAAATTTTCAGCCAATCATAGCACACCACGCGTACATGCGTCACGTAACTGTCCACTATTGGTTGTTAAACCTGTCATCTACCTATGGTTTTCTAGTGGTTAGCAACCAAGCTTGTTTATGCTGTCATGTCATACATAACAAAGATTGAGTAAATTCGGTAAAGATTCCATTGATATTTTATTGTGCTATTTTATACAATAAATTCGATGCCTCACGTTAGAAAAACCTCACATGCACAGCATGAGTCCGTGTTGTTCTTGTATTTGAAGCCATAAGGTAAAATAATAAGGTGTTAATGTCATTGGTATGATCACGTTCGGATTCAGTCGGTGTTAGGTTGCACTATTCTGCGCAAACGATTATTGCCGATGTAACTTATATAAGTGGTAATACTGTAAGTAAAGTTCTCCAAAAATGTAGACCTAATATTTATTTAAGGTCTATTTCTCTAATATTGCGTCCTAAACTGCATGCGTAAACAAGCGCTAATTAGCTTCAATTAATTTTCGGATACGGGTAGATGTAGGAGCTACTAATATAATGTCGAACTACTAATTACTTCAAACGTGTCGGTTTAGCGACACAGTGACCAAGGCGTTGCAGCTAATCAATGTCAACCTCTTGCGCCTTTGACAATAGCTGTCTCAAACAAGGAGACCGCGCTATTTGTCTTAGCCAATGAAGCCGCGCACTTCCTTGATTTGCTACCCTTGGACTGAGAGTGTTAGCCGCATTACTTCAGTTAGTATTGTAGCAAGAATATGGCCTATATTTGGTATCAAGCGTAGTAATTCACATTTATTAATTTAATTCATAATAATAATAAATATAACGGGACAATAATTAACCTATTTCTAAAATAAGCAAAGCTTACTAGTCAACGCATAAACATACTTAGGTATATAGATATATACATGCTTTAATACATATTAAACACCCGAGACTCGAGAACAAGCATTCGTATTTTTCATACAAATAATCTGCCCCTTCGCGGGAATCGAATCCAGGAACTCACGCTTCGTAGTCAGGTTCTCTTACCACTAGGCCATTTGGTCATCATATTGTTGTCTGAACGCATTCTATTAGATTGATAGGAACATGCCCTAAACAGCGAAAAATAGTGGAAAAAAGTGAAATGGAGAAAGATTTTTCTCCTGCAGTTCTAATTAAGCTAAAAAATATTTAACTAAGTCAAAGGTGCAAGTTATACGTTGGGTGCAGAACGAGAAGTATTAGGACGCAGGTCTGTAGGTATACGATTTTCCGAGGGCACTTAAGACCACTATTGTCCCGTACGAAGCTTACAATCTGGATAAGTTGCACTCTCATTGGTGGATTAATTGCCACTTCTGCCTAGCTCCCACCAGCCATGACGTCTTGATTTAACCCGCCGTTGACATTCTACTTAATTTGGTTGAATTATTTGTCTCATCCCACACCTATCTCAACACTCAGAGAAAAAACCGGCAATACCTTCTGAATTCTTCCTTCTAAGTGCTTTTCCTACCAAAAAAAAGACGTTTCCGTCCCACTAATTCCTTCAAATTAGGAAGGATGTCGATTACCTTCTAAAATTTAGAAGGTTATTTTTTTTTTCCTTTTGAATCGGTAGGATATGTTAGACGGAAAGATTTTAGACGGTAAATATGTAGAAGGAACTGGTTTTTTTTACCTACCGAAATTGGAAGGTTGCACGAATGGTAGGTTAATTTGGAAGGAATAATGAGTATCCTTCTGACTAGGTAGGTATTCAGCATAGTTTTTACCTTCCAAATTGTTAGGAATTCAAATTTGGTAGGATATTACCACATTACCTTCCAATCTAGTCGGAAAAATGACAATATTTACCTTCCAAATACGTGGGAAAAATAATAGGTAGGATGTATTAGACGGTAATATTTCAGAAGGTAAATAATAAGTAGGAATCGGTTAACTTTACCCACCGATTTCGGTAGGTATTAAAATGGAAGGTGAATTTGGAAGGAATAATTGGCTTTCCTTCTGACTTAGTGGGTATTCAACATAGTTTTTACCTTCAAAATTGGTAGGAATTAATATTTGGTAGGATATTACCACATTTCCTACCAATTCAGTCGGAAATTTAATCGGAAATTATTTAGAAGGAAATTATTTAGAAGGAAAAATATTTTTTTACCTACTGAATTTGGAAAGTGGCACGGATGGAAGGTAAATTTGGAAGGATTATTGAATATCCTTCTGACTAGGTGGGTATTCAACATAGTTTTTACCTTCCAAATCGATAGGAATTCAAATTTGGTAGGATATTACCACATTACCTAACAATTCAGTCGGAAATTTGATTGGGAAGATTTTAGAAGGAAATTATTTAGAGGGAAAAACATTTTTTTACTTTCCAAATTTGGAAGGTGGCACGATTGGAAGGTAAATTTGGAATTATTTATGAATATCCTTCTGACTTGGTGGGTATTCGACATAGTTTCAACCTTCCAAATTGGTAGGAATTAATATTTGGTAGGATGTTACCACATTTCCTACCAATTCAGTCGGAAATTTAATTGGAAAGATTTTAGAATGAAATCATTTAGAAGGAAAAACATTTTTTTACCTACTGAATTTGGAAAGTGGCACGGATGGAAGGTAAATTTGGAAGGATTATTGAATATCCTTCTGACTAGGTGGGTATTCAACATAGTTTTTACCTTCCAAATCGATAGGAATTCAAATTTGGTAGGATATTACCACATTACCTAACAATTCAGTCGGAAATTTGATTGGGAAGATTTTAGAAGGAAATTATTTAGAGGGAAAAACATTTTTTTACTTTCCAAATTTGGAAGGTGGCACGATTGGAAGGTAAATTTGGAATTATTTATGAATATCCTTCTGACTTGGTGGGTATTCGACATAGTTTCAACCTTCCAAATTGGTAGGAATTAATATTTGGTAGGATGTTACCACATTTCCTACCAATTCAGTCGGAAATTTAATTGGAAAGATTTTAGAATGAAATCATTTAGAAGGAAAAACATTTTTTTACCTACTGAATTTGGAAAGTGGAACGAATGGAAGGTAAATTTTGAAGGATTATTGAATTTCCTTCTGACTAGGTGGGTATTCAACATAGTTCTTACCTTCCAAATCGATAGGAATTCAAAATTGGTAGGATATTACCACATTACCTACCAATTCAGTCGGAAATTTGATTGGGAAGATTTTAGAAGGAAATTATTCAGAGGGAAAAACATTTTTTTACTTTCCAAATTTGGAAGGTGACACGATTGGAAGGTAAATTTGGGATTATTTATGAATATCCTTCTGACTTGGTGGGTATTCGACATAGTTTTTACCTTCCAAATTGGTAGGAATTAATATTTGGTAGGATATTACCCCATTTCCTACCAATCCAGTCGGAAATTTCAAGAAATATCTAAAAAGAAGGAAAAAAAAATTTTACCTACTGAATTTGGAAGGAACAATGATATCTTGAGTGGGTATTCAGCATTCTACAGAAGTGTTCTTCATCAGGCGCGGGGTGAAAACTCGTTGGTAAGTTGAATTACGGGTGCATTGCCGGCCCTTTGAGAAATAAGTAGGGTCGCTTTGAAGCATTTTAAATTTTAAATTTTTGTATGGTGTTTTTAACGACGATACGATGAAGAGATGTAACACAATGCAACAAAAGTTATTGGAGCGTCGCAGCGCCTATACAAAACCGGACAGCAACTCTTACTACTGCACTAAAGTAGGCATAGTAATTTAACAGGCATTTGCGCATTGTATAGGAGAGTGAGCTATACTAAAACATAATGACTTAATAGTTTGTCATAAATATACGATTTAGCACATCTATTGTAACTATAAGTGCAATAAAAAAGATAATCCTAATCCTAACTAATATTATAAATGCGAAAGTAACTCTGTCTGTCTGTCTGTCTCGCTTTCACGCTAAAACTACTACTGAATCGATTTAAATAAAATTTGGTACACAGATAGTCTAGAGCCTGACAAAGGATATAGGCTATATATTATCACGCTTACACCAATAGGAGCGGAGGGGAGCGGAAGAATGTTTCAAAATCGGGGGGTTTTGAAGTAAAACTTCTCTAGGCACGCTTGACTTGGGAGTACGGTAGTGAATGTGAACGGGCTCTGTGGTGGGGGGTGGGGGGGGGGGGGGTGTGCAGGGGCGGGTAATTTTTTTATATCGAGGAACTAAGGGGAGCCATAATTGATGAAAAAGCAAATTGGATAAAAAAAATAAGCTGGGCAAATTACTATTTCCACGCGGACGGAGTCGCGGGCAAAAGCTAGTTATAAATATTTGTAAATATTTCATTGCGGTACACAACTATTTCAAAATACGATTACCTTCTAAAATTTAGAACGTTATTTTTTTTCCTTTTGAATTGGTAGGATATGTTAGACGGAAAGATTTTAGACGGTAAATATGTAGAAGGAACTGTCCTTTTTTACCTACCGAATTCGGACGGTTGCACGAATGGTAGGTTAATTTGGAAGGAATAATGAGTATCCTTCTGACTAGGTAGGTATTCGACATAGTTTTTAAGTTAAGTTTAATAACGGGTGCATTGCCGGGCCGGCGCTTTGAGAAATAAGTAGGGTCGCTTTTTACTTTTGCTGAATAAACTCTGCGCGATCTACTAATTACATAAGTAATTAATAAGTATTTTTTCATCACACTTGCTCGTCAATGGTGTTATTCCATGCCTGTATACTAAATGACAATGGCCTAAATTGTTCTTGAGGGAGTTATGGATTTACGTACAGTTTTTCTACCCAAGGGAGTTCTAACTTTAGTTTTAAAATTTGCAAACAAGTCATTTCAGACTAAGGAGGTTTCAAGTCAGCCAACGTTTTATTTATTATCTTTAAAACTTAGCTATAACGCAAATTTTACAACACAAAAGTTATCTACGCTTCATAAAAATTCGTTATTTTTATATTTTAAATTTATATCAAATAGTTTTGCAATAATTTTAGTAAAAATATTTTTTAAAACATGTTGGTAGAATCTAGTAAATATTAAGTAAATATAAATGGCCGTATTATGTTTCGAATTCTAAACTGAACACAGTTTACATTATCTATGGTAGATGACTCGAAAAAGTGACAATCTGTATTGGCGGGTAGCCATTATTTTATTGAATTTAGGATCGTTTTCAAAAAATTTGTACATAGTTAACGGCTTACTCAAAACAAAAATCACGATCGCTATTTTTGTGTAACGAAAGTTAGTCATACAAACTATATGGGTAACTCCATTACACAAAAATAATTAATTAAATTTTGTTTTTAATTAATCCCTTAATTGTGTACAAATTTTTTGAAAACGACTCTAAGTGTTAAGAGACAAAATAATTTTATTTTTGGATATTTTTTCTCGCAATGTGATGAAAATGATTGTGTGTATCACGGGCAGTAAGGGGATTACAAACTCGAGTCATTAAAAGACCTCCGCCTTCGGCGTCGGGCTTCTAATAGACTCTCGTTAGTAATCCCTTACTTACGGCCCTAGATGCACAATGTACTATTTCATACTCATAGTTCTGCATGAACATGTATTTTTCTGCCTTGGCACAATCAACTGAATCAATAGCCGCGATCGACATGAATGAATTAAATTTTGCGAGTAGGTGGGTGTCTTTTGTAAATTGGTAGGTAGGTACATATTTCTATAGTCAAAATACGAACAAAAATTTGTTCCTCCCAGCCGATCCATTAAAACTAGTGTCCGACCGAAGTTTCGGTTTCGGTTTCGGTTCCGTTCCGGCCGCAATCAGAAAAAAACCGAATATTCGGTTTCGGTTTCAGTTTCGGCTAAAAATCGTGTTTCGGTCGGACACTAATTAAAACATTGTTAAATAATTAGATAATTCTAGGTATTTTTTTTTTCAATTTACCTAATTGTAATGTCTCTGTATATTAATCCACCACAAAATGACGCATTTTTATTATGACGTTTGAAAGTTTGGGCAAATATGTTTCTTTGCTGCACTTGTATACATAACTAAAAAACTCAAAAGGAAAAAAACGTAACCCTTATGCCTTATAGGATCACTTTGTTGTCTGTCTGTCTGTCTGTCTGTCAAGACCCTTTTTCTCAGGAACGCGTGGAGGTATCAAGCTGAAATTCATATCAAATACTCACGTCTACTGTCCCTTGGAGCTGTGAAAAAATCAAAGTCCTAAACCAACGCAATCAAAAGATACAGCCGTTTATGCTGCAAATTTTCGAAACTCGCAAGGGAATCAAACAAAACCTACAGGGTACTTCCCGTGAACTCAGAATCTTGAAATTTAGTACGAAGCAACGTCTTATACAGGGTTATTTGTAATTCACTAGCATCCTTTTAACCCTAAACTCCTACGACTTAAACAAATGTTTTTTGTTTTACGGCTTTTGTCATAACTTAATATTTTTGGTGTAATAACGTTTTGAAAATTTGAGATTACCTCTTATTTTTACGATACTCTGTGTATTTGTATGGGAAAAAAGTGCTTCATTTTAAAAAGTCGTAAAACAAAAAACATTTATTTGAGTGATAGGAATTCAGGGTTAAGAGAATTACAAATAACCCTGTATTATAGCACAGATAAAGGAAAAATTGCGAAAAGCATACACTTTTTGTCTGTCTGTCTATATCAGTAACCAATCTACAATGACCTCACATTGCATGCTTTTGCGTAATTTTGCTTAGGCGCAGGGGTCTACTAACACTGGATGTTCATAGATAGGTACATATGAATTTGTACGGAACCCTCGGTGCGCGAGTCCGACTCGCACTTGGCCGGTTTTTTACTTACCAAGTGGGAATTTTAAAAAATCCGGTCGTGGTTTTTTTACTGATTCGAGACTTAAACATGGGTCTCGTTCGTGATCCATAATATTAATCCATCCATTCCTATAGTCAAATGCCATGTATAGGTAAACAGTTTTGACATATCATTAAGTACCTAATTGGTTTTATACCTATCATATACTATACCAATTTCATTTTAAAATGAATGTTTTTCACTTTTCCATTTCATGTTGTTTGCTATACAGCGAGGGAATGCTGCCAGCATTAATTTAAGCTACCGAATTTCGGCCGATATTCGGCAGATCTAATCGAAATTCGGCCGGAGACGAAATTCGGTAAAAGCTGCCGAACTTCGGTAATACCGAATGTGAAACGAATTTCGGTGCATCTCTACTACGAACCTTTGCTAGAAAACCTGCTTTCAAATAATAAAAAAACTGCATTCAAATCGGTTCACCCGTTTGAGAGAGCTACGGTGCGGTAGGTGCACACAGACAGACATTCAGAAAGACAGACAGACACACATTACACAGCGGTCAAACTTAAAACACCCCTCTTTTTGCGTCGGGGTTTAAAAATATAATTAGTGCATTACGTTATTTTGGCATGCAGTCTTAGGTCTTAGTCTTAGGACATGTAACTTAGGACATTATATAGAAGATAATAAGACATACCTACTTAATACAATATTAAAACAGGTCAAGTGAGAGTGGAACTCGCACACTGAGGGTTTTTTACTACGATACATACGACCACTAGATAGGTAGGTATTATTTATTATACTTAAGTATACCGACACAAATTACATCATCACTTCCGTTACTTGTGACTACAGAAGGAAACATGATCATGATTCCTACTAAGTACAAGGAATACGCTTAATTTTCCTTCCGTCTAGTTGTATACATGAACATTGCGCGTAATACGAATTTAGTTTCATACTTTCTCTCTCCCTCGAGCGAGTTTGTGACATCTATAGTGCGAAAGTGATGCAACGCCACGAAGTTTGAACCTAGCATTTCGGTGTCTGTGTCTGTGTGTGTGAAAAGCAAACCAAAACTCAGTGCTCACTGCTCATTCATTACTAAGTAAGTAGTTGAGTAACTAGTCGTGCACATTATTAATGTTAGCGAGCTATACTTTTAGTAAGCTCTACTGTACCTAGTATCTACCTATTATAATATAAAAAAGACATGTCTATACAAGACATTTTAATTAAACTGGGAGCTGATAATAAGACGGTGAAAAGTTTTTCTGGTGAGTGCTTTTAATTGTACTTAGGTATCGTCAAAATTGTTGTTTACGTGTGTTATTGTGTTGTTTTCGGGTGTGGTTTTAAGTTATTTTTGTAGCAAAGGATGGTCACTTCTAGGACTTTTAATATAAAATTAGACCACGTTTGGGCCATAATTTTACTACTCCACTCTTTTTGAATTGGCAAGCCTTTTACTGCTCTGTCTGTATTAATGAATAACCTCCTTTTTTTAAGTCGGTTTAAAAAATTGTCTACATTAATGAAAAAAATACATTTATACCTACCGAGTGGAACAGTAAGGACTTGACTTTGGACTTTTTGATCTCAGTACTTTTAGCGTGCAAGATTTTCGGACAGCACAGGACGTTGGGCTTTATTTTACATAAATGTTTTTGGCAGGATAGTTGGCCTTAATTTTTGATTCTCTTTCTACTTTTGCACTGGCATGCTTCCAGATATATCTGTGGTTTCGGTTATTTTATATATATATGTATACTTAATTAAATACATCACATACGCTAATGACGATTAATCGAGATTACCTACATAGGTACTATAATGTATATGTATATATAGCTATCCGCCATACGTCATGCATGTGTTTACGATTTGTTACGATAGAATTTAAATTCGTTCGAATTTTCTAATAGGGAGCTTTCATTGAATGTTCGCGCGTAAACTCTCACTGGCTTGACGTGACGTCACTCTATAAGATATCAAACTTCATGCCGCGTCTTTGATCAATTATAACTGAAGATACACATTGCCGAACAAAATCCCCTTCAAAAAATGTCCGAACTTTTTTATTTGTTTGCATAACAATTAAAATCATCACCTACACAGAAATTTGAACCTAGTCTTTACTTCATTACAGTCGAATTTCGGTTGACACTTGACAGCTAAACTTGACAATTTCACGCAACGTACTGAGAAAAAAGAAGGCCACTTTTATCAAAGTGGCGCTCATTTGGCTAGGACATTTTCGGGCGCGCGACTGTGGATCTACAATTATAATTGATCAAAGTGCCGCATGATCATTATTTGGGTCAGAGTATTATACATAATATAACATATCGCAAAGGGCACTTCTGGGACAGAATTTTTATTGTATTTTTTTTTTATTTTACATTGTTAGTATTTATTTTACTTCTATCGTATAGAACGCATCAAAATAGACGTAAAATGTCAAATAAACTTTTCTCTAAGCTCAACGCTGGCTGCGATATCGCGACTCACTTTTCAACTTTTTGAACATAATTATACCTACCTATTAACCTATTGTTTTGTTTTTTTATTTTTTTTTTGTATTTTTAAACAGCGAGACTCGATAAAGAGGGTACGATGGCTGGGAGAATTTTGAGATATTAGGTATTTTAATGAAATATGTCGCTGTCTCGCCCGAACCCCTCCGTGTCAGTACAGCGAGAGCAGGACAACTGCACCTCAGACCGTTAATAGGCGCGTAAAATTGATCAAAGCAGTATTTCGTAATCCCCTGTTTTCTTCTCAAAAAAGGATTTTCAATAACATATCACTGTGCCCCGCCGGCTTGGCAAGGTTTGTCAAACGTGTTGATCAGTCATTACATTAATCTTGCAATGTTACAAAACAACATAGCTATATAGCCCTCCACAGACCGCAGCGCGAGGGGTGCGCGCAACGGCGACGGAGCGTGCCCAGCGCGCTGTATAACACTGAATTATATGCGCTGTGCCGCACTGCCGGTGTGTCACCGTAAATATGATTCAATGTTATAGAGCGCGCTGGCCACGCTCTGTCGGCGCCCCGTACTTTAGTTTGTGGTGGCCTGTATTGTCATTTATACCGTAGGTACTACAATTTTATATAAAACTAAAAAAAAATTTATATCACTCTTTAAATAGCATAATGTCAATTAAATGTTTAAAACATTAGCTGAATGTTTGGAGTAGCTTTTAGCGATATCTAGCGATTTTTTTGAAAATAAAAAAAACCCGAATCTAGCGGTTTTCAAGACAGACTCTAGTGACATATTTGTTTGCGAGGTGGCAACACTGCTGCGGCGGCTGCGGCTGCGGCCATTTTGTATATCATTCATTTCAAGAGGAAGCAAGCACAGCACGGACAGACAGAGTCTACTAAATAGCGGTCAACGTTACGTTGTAATTTTGTTGCTTATTTTTTTGTGTCGTGACGTGATGTGAAGGAGGAGCCATACGATAAAACTGTTATAGAGCACCAGCCCGAAAGGTCGGTTTCGCCGGCCGCCTATAGGCGGCCGGCGAACCAAGAACTTGTTCTTTAATCCCGCCCGACAAAGGTATTAATTGTTTTTTTTAAATGGCTTTTCTGTCCGCTTTAAGAGGACAATTTCGCCAGTGTCAAGTCAAAGTAAACTCTCTTTGAGAGGGACGTTGTACGGTGATTGTAGTTTTTACAACTTTATAGTAAAATTCCAAAAACCACGTGGAAACCACTTGCGCATTACAAAATGTCAAACACGAGAGCAATATAGAATTTTATGCTCACTGCACTGTTAAGGTTAATTGCCACATAAAACACTATCAAAATTATATTTCAACTTAACCATAGAAACAGAAATAACAAAATTAGATATTGTCTACATCCGCCATGTTCGAATGCTACAAATCGAATCTACTATCAGTTGAATATTAAATTTATTTATTATGCAATAAAATCATAGACCTCTATACTGCCGTGCTAAGCCAAAAGGGCCTATGTCCGAAAATGACCAAATTCTGTTTTTTTTTTGCGTTGGATTCCTTAGCTTTTAACTTTATAAGGAATAAAGTTCTGTTAACGAAAAAGTCATATTTTTATTGGAAGTGCCTTAAAAATTGCTAAGAAAGGCTTATTTTTCACTCGAATACTAAGAAACAAAAACATAAAAACACAACGGTACCAGAAAACTTATAACACCCCTCTTTTTGCGTCGTGGGTTAAAAAAGAAAAATAATAACGAACTAACTCGCCTGACATAATTATAGTTGACTAAGAAATTCCTTTACCACCCGAGCATTAACCTTTTCAACGCCAACGACACATAGGTGCATAGGTGTCACAATGTACATTGTCAAAGTAATCTTGACACAATGACATAAGATTCAAAGCAGTTTACGTTTTGTCGAGGCATGGCCTTGAAAGGGTTAATTAGACTATTTGGGTCAATCAACTAGTTATTGCCAATGGCTGTCTCCTGGGTCACTCATTGAAAGTATGATTTTATGGAGTAAAATTCCACCAAAAGTTAGAAGTTGTGACAGTTATAAGCCAATTCCTTCATGGCTCGTCATCTAAGCATGCTAATAGAATACATTATATTCAAATTCGTTTAAAAACTATTTAGTATGTTTTATTCAGACCTGTCCAAACTGTATCGGAGAATAAATAAATCTGCCCTGACAAGGACGGCTCACATACCTATCTCCAAACGTACATTTCATTTTGATCAATTTACTTTATAATGAAATTAAATGAAAATAGTGAATAATAATTGGCACAAATAATTAAATAAAAACATTGGTTTGTTCCATATATAAACATTACATATATAAACAAAATAAGCATAAATATAAAATATTTTCTACATCCTTCATCTTTGAATGCAACTAATGAGTCCCGGGCATAATAGAACAGCAATAAAAAGTTGATTGACCCATTTTCATTTCCAAGTCAATGTTAGCTTTGTGTGAGCCATATTGTATTCTTTTTGATTTAAAAAAATGGTGAAGCATTTACTTGGTTGACTATACTTGCAAACTATTTTAAATGCATGATTGGTGTGGTTATGTGTGATTTTCTTTTCAGATAATGGTTATACGAATGTAGACCACCTTAGAAGTATTACCGACCATGAACTCAAGAATGTTATACCACAAATGCTTCCAAGAAAACGCTTTGCATTCGGTCTTGTCTCTTGGCTCGTCGATAATGATCAAGATATTGAAGAAAATCTTCTTTTGGTTATTTTTTTTATATTTTTGGCATCAAGCCCCATTAGTATATATATATATATAGTGGATCGGATTGCCTACATCTGACATAATTTGCCTTATTTGCTAATAACCAATTTAAAAAATGCTAATGGACAGAAAATTTAAGAAATGAAAGTAACGTTATACATAATTTCAAAATAACACATATTTAAAGCTGAAAAAAAAAAGAGTTCTTGCTGGTAAATCCGGTTGAGTTGTTTGGCATACTTATGTAAGTTTGGTGGTGGTGGTGATCTGGTAGTGAAATTATGGTGGTGCGGCCAGTATTGTCTCCGCAAGGAGAGAACTCTTCAACGGTTAAATGGCATCAACTTGACATATATTATGTTAAATGAAAATGTTTAGAGCTCTGTTGGAAATGAAAGTACAGTCAACAAAAAAATTTATTAGCTATTTATTTTTAAATTATGAAAAATATATATTTGAGACCCTCAAGTCACAACAAGCCCTTTCATAAATAACTTGAAAATTATGCCATAAGGTATAGTTTGTAAAACTTTTTTGAAATCATCATCATCATCATGCTTGAAACATTTTTAACTTTGGTTAAATTTTTATTATTATTTTGTTGTTATAGCTTAGCTGTTCCCGTAGCACACTCAGAGTGCCACTGTTATTTTTTTTATAAATTTATGTTTCTTTCTTTTCTTACATTCTCTATCAATCAACATTTGTAAGCGTTACAATATTTATTTATTTGGGTAGGTACTGCATAAAAGACACATACACGTTTAATTGAAGCATTGTCGCGTAGCGTCTCCTCAATGAAATATGCAGTAAATGAAGTTATATATTTTATCGCTAAATTTTATCGCTTTTTATTTATTTTTCCAGACTGCTGGTATTCACTCCAGTCAGCTTAAAAGTGTAAATATATCCGAAGATAATGATAACAAAAGTTCCACAAGTACAAACTGCACTAGCTCCTCAACAGTTACTACGAGAAGTACAGCAAGTGCTGAGACAAAGAGTATAGATAATCTAGATATTTCAATACTAAATGGTGACATAGAAAACATTGACTTACATGTGCGAGCCGTTGAAGATTTGACAAATGTCGAAAACTTTGTCTGTAGTGAGGAACTAAATACAGATCAAGAAAAATCTCCAGACGGTGAGTTACAATCGGCACGAAGGAGAAATCCTATTTGGGTGCTGTTGAACAAATATTCGACAGGAAAAAGAATTGCCGCCTTGTCTGAAGAAACTCCTCTTACCGCATCTGATATAAAAGAAATTGCTTTAATAACGGCTCAATTTATTACCAGAGCCCGGAATTTTGGTAGCATTTTTTGTCTTCGGTTTTTGATATTTCGAGTTCAGTTGCTAACGTTTATTTCTTATTTGCAGATAAAAAAGGATTTCCAGTTATTGTTCGGTGATTTGGAATCTAGCAGCAAACTGAAAGATTTCCTAATATCGAAGAAGGAAAATATATTAAAGCTTGCTAACGAAGTGCAAAGTAAAATAACGGCTCAAATTCAAAAAGAAAAAGTTTCTGTTTTACTGGAATTAGCCAAAGGTTAGTTGTGCCGCATACCTAGGAGTTGTGGGTTCGAATACCGCCGGCGCACCCGAAAAACTTTTTCGCTTAATTTATATAATCTTAGATTTCGTTGAGCAAACGTAGTGTTGATAAAAACAAATAATAGTTATGTTTTTATCACGGCAATTGAGTTTCGAACGTAACGTTCAGCGCAAGTTTATAAAAAGGAGTCTTTTCGTTCTTGATATAAATATTTTTTAGCCGACGTAGGTATTTGAACAATTTTATTTATATTTCAGAAGAGAGTGTTGGACTTCAAACTACTGGACTGCTTTTGCTGCTTCCGTTTCTGTTCCCTGGAGTATATCAAGTCAACAAAAATTGGAAGCCCACTAAAAGTAACGTACTCGATTCTTTTGTTTTCTTAGTCCACACGCAAGCTGACGTGTTTGAAGGAATCGAAAAGTTGCGTGAGCACCTTAAACAAGTTTCACGTAAACTGAAGTGGAAAAACGAAATACATCTACAACCTTTCGTATTATCAGTAGGTACCTCGTGGGCCCAGATTGATCAGACTCACCTCGTTGTAGATAAAGTATTGTATTCTTTTCCGACCGTTCTAGAGGCAGTTGAAGTGTGTTTCCAACTTTTTCATTCATTTCATGCCCAGTATCCCCTCGAATGTCATAACGTATGGGAATTTATACAACAGGCAGTCTATGGTATATACACGGATTTCGATTGGAACCACCGATCGACATCTGAGTTAGCTGAATCATTAAATTTAGCATTAAAGCGAAATGCCCAAGCGAGACTGAGGAAAGTGACAAAAAAATTAACCAAATTTGTTTGAAGCACCACTTCATTGCTTAAATATCTATAGATTAAATCGTCAGTAACTAGGATCATAAGTCGTAGTTGTAAGAAGACTGGTCCAAATAATAATTGTGTATCTTACATGTTTTCAATATGTTGAGTTGTGGCCACTGTTCAAGTATATTTCCTGATACTAACACTTTAATTAGTCATTTAAAAAGGAATTGTAATAATGTAGCTTCAAAATTTTTAAGTGGAGACGGCTATAGATGTGGACAAGGTTGTTTTGAGCATTTTGATTCACTGAATGCACTAAGAACTCACATAAAAAGAGCACACAGCTCTTGTCAATTTGATTTTAATAAGGATAAAGAATCTGCCATTGTATCTGAACTAGTAGTAGATCAGGTTTTAACAATTATTGGAAAATAAGTTCTTTGATCCCCATGTTGATGCTTATTGTGTAGAAAAAACTAATTTTATAAAGTATGTTTCTCCTGATTCCATAGTTTTTTGAAGCCAAGTAATTTGACTATGTTGCTTCCATACAGCTGGTGGTATGTTATTGTTAGACATTTATTTTGCTGAGATTTCCTCTTTACATAACATTTTGTAGTGGTAGAGCCATGATGTAGCTAGCCGCTGCATCACGAATGGGCCGGCTCGTCCGGGGCAGTACCACCCTCTCACAGAACACCGGCGTGAAGCAGCAGTAATCCTGCTTGCGTTTCGTACGGTCAGTGAGAGTGCCGGGGGCCCAATACCTCACCCCTTCCCTCCCTCATTCCTTCCCTCTCCTTTAGGGCCGACAACGCACTGGCATCGTGTAAAGCGCTGCGGATGTCTATGGACAGTGGTGTTCATTTAACATCAGGTGACCCACTAGTTAGTTTGTCTGGCCTATCTAACATAAAAAAAAAAAATTATAGCATAAGCATATAAACCAGTAACAGCGGATAGTGGATGCTGATTGTTTCAGACAATTTTTATTAATTTCATGACTTGGGATATCCCACTGCTAAACAGAGTCCTCCCCCAAAGCGTCCACTGCTCTATTTCCATTTCATACAACGGCGTTTACTGCTGTAACCGTAGGTCTCGAGGCAGTTGTTTCCAGCGACGATCACGCGGACTCAACTGATACCAAGGTTTTCAGCAGGACTTGTGGTTCTTTGATCGGGAGCCCTTGTCATACTTACAATGACAGTTCATCCGGAGACAACACTATTTTATATGCAAGGTAGCTATAGCAGTTAAGTAAACTATGGCATGTTTGGTACTGAGAAACATCTTTTTTTATAAATGTGTTTGTCTTTTTGCTGCCAAAGAAAATACCTAATCAAAGTGAGCAATTCCACATGCTACGATTTCCAAGCAGCTATAGGTACCTTGCAAATGAAATGATGTTGTCTCCAAATGAGCTGTAATTGTAAATTTATTACTCTTATTAGGACGGAGAGAGAAATATGATATTACGACACATAATAATAAAACCTGACATACGTACTGTATTTTATGATTTACTACAGTACAAGCTTCAGATTTCATCATTCCAACATTTTTACATAATTAAGACCAGTTCTTCATCTCAAATGATAATCTACAAATTAAAGTGTTAGCATCAGGAAATATAATTATATTATGTACTACATCTACAAATACGAAAGGTGTATATTTTGTTAGTGGTATATTGGAAAATAAGTTCTTTGATTCTTGTGTAGAGAAAAAAAAAATTCTTGGAAGCATTTGTGGTATAACATTCTTGAGTTCATGGTTGGTAAAAGACTTCAAAAGGTAGCTGTTAGAAATCTCAGAGCTAACAGGTAATTTTGGAATAAATTTCTTTATGTTATCTCATTGTCCAAATAACTATAAATATAAGTTAAATTACAATGCAACTATATTTTAAAAGTTAAAATGAAACTAATGAATGATTTGATGCAAAGGTTATAGCCGGGTAAGCATGGTCAAACTGCCCTTAGCGAGAAGATTTTCCTTTTGCCGAATTATTTGCCATAACCCTTTCAGCGCCACGCGTCACCGATGACCCAAGAACAATACAATTTCTATTGCGTATCATTTTGTGGCAGTCAGTACTATTCAAGTAGTTAAGATTAGATCATATATTTTTTTCAGAAAATTACCTTAATACACAACACATCCAAATTACAAAGAAATCTATAGTAGTCACCAGAAGCTTGGCTGAAAAATTATTTTCCTTTTTATGCGTTTGAACCCTCGAACGCATAAAAAGGAAAATATTTTTTTCGGTAAGGGCAGTTTGACCAGGCATTTGGTCTGCGTCTGTTCTGTCCGCTCTGTCTGCCTGCATGGCCTGCGGCTGCGGCCATTTTGTATTTCATTCATTTCAAGAAGAAGCACAGCACAGACAGCGTCTACTAAATAGCGGTCAAAGTTACGTTGTAATTTTGTTGCTTATGTTTTTGTGTCGTGACGTGATGTGAGGCAGGAGCCATACGATAAAACTGTGTTATAGACCACCAGCCCGAAATATATTTTTTTCAGAAAATTACTTTAATTATATACACAACACATCCAAATTACAAAGAAATCGATAGTAGTCATCAGTAGTTTGGCTAAAAATATGATTTTCCTTTTTATGCGTTTGAAATATTTTTTTCGGTAAGGGCAGTTTGACCATGCTTACCCGGCTGTACCCTTATGGACAAAAGGTTGTGTCTTTATCTAGAAATATAAAGTGTAATGATTGTATGCGTTAACTAAAAGTTAACACATTCGCTGCCACGTATTGCTACGCGCTACGCTCGTAGCCCGTAGCAGCGTTTTCCCGCTTTGTAGCGAAAAGTGCCTACGAACGGAGAACTCCACTGTGGCGTTCCCGGCACTGAATGTGTTAAAACGTTTCTTTGTTGCGTTTATTGATAACTTAGCTTTAGCTTAATTTAAGGAAGGTATTCAATACTGAGAATCATCTTTTTTTTTCATAATATTTCTTTGCCGAATGCAAAGCGTTTTCTTGGGAGCATTTGTAGTATAACATAAATCATAATGTCAAACTACGACTACATGTGTCAAAAGCAAGGATGATATAGACTGGATTTTCAGTCGCCATAGTACGGATCGGCCGAGGTTTTTGTAGTTCGATTATTAAATCTAGATGGCGTTGAAATATAGCCAGAGGCTTTGAAGGCAAAACAATAAGACTACAGATATTTCATATCACTGCAAATGTATTATTATGCAATATTTTTGAAAAATAATACATTTGTAGTAATATGAAACATCTGTAGTCATATTGTTTTGCCTTCAAAGCCTCTGGCTATATTTCAGCGCCATCTAGATTTAATAATCGAACTACAAAAACCACGGCTGATCCGTACCTACTATGGCGACTGCCAATGCAGTCTATACTTATCATCCTTGGTCAAAAGGCAGCTGTTAGAAATCTTAGAGGTTACATTGTTTCGTTTTTGGTTATGTCCGATCCGCTTATAGAGAACAAAACTATTGTTAGTTAACAACATTGTATAGCTCAAAAAACGATAATGACCACGTTGTATAAAGGCGTTACAACCATATTTAAAGTTCAACTGATTATCGACTCTTATCTCCATAAACAATAAATGGCGGTTTCAATGCGCTCTATCGTCCGTCGCAGGCGTGTATAATTTTGTTTATGATTGTATTTTAGAAAGGCGTCGTGAACGCCCTTTTTCTACTAGTGCACTAAGTCTTGATAACAAGTCTTGTTATCTATTGATCATGGAAATAGAGTAGATAATCTGTTGAACTCTCAAGGCGGTTATAACGATTTTATACAAAGTGGTCATTATCGTTTTTTGCGGTAAGCTATACAATGGTATTGTTGTTAACCAACAATAGTATTGTTCTCTTTAAGTGGATTGGACATAACCAAAACGAAACACTATAACAGGTACTTTTGGTCCAAATGTCTTACTGTACAGTCGAGGTCAAAGATATGTTTACACTTTACTACCTTGTCGCTGTCACTTAGTGTTTGAAGTTTTGTGTTTAGAATTGTCAGAAATGATACAGTGACAAGGTACTACAATGTAAATATATCTTTGACGTCGACTGTTTAATGGGTTAATATTTTAAAATATCTCATTGACTCATTGTCCAAATATCTATAAATTTAAGTTAAATTACAATGTAACTATAGTTCATAAGTTAAGATGAGCAGATAAAATAATTTATGCAAATTAAGGACAAAAGGTGTTGTCTTTGTTGATGATTCGTGTCTTTGTTAATTTGTGTGTTTTATTGCCTTTACTAGTCGCACATGTTGGCTACAATTTACGGCGTTTGATGATCGAGGAGTTTTCTTATGCTGAGTTGATCCTTACGACTCAAGCCTATGGATTTAAGAAGGGGAGCCATCTCGTAGTTATTGGTTATGAAGTCATCAATTTTTGGTATGCGATTTGTTTTTTTTTTCAGAAACCTATTTCGTGGAATACAAAATAAAAGGGCTTCATGAGGCGGTTCTAAAAATAAATTACACAACATATTACCTTTCGGCCACTTGTTTTCTAAAAATCCATAAAGTATTTTCAAAAGATATCAAGTTTGGACTCCTGTAGCAACCTGCTAAATTATTTTTATAAAACATACGCCAAGTAACTCGAAATATCCTCATTTTTAACGCCATGTAAGCAATATTGAAAATATCAACATTTACTTTTTTCTTTTCGTTTTCTACCTGCAGGAGTCCAAACTTGGTATGTTTTGAATGAATGAATGAATCGTTTATTCATTTATGGTAAGTGCAAACAGGGTGGTTACATATTATTATTAGTGATCCATGATTTTTATGTTCGGCCATCAGGCATGTGAAAGTTAATGAAAAATCAGAATCGTATATAGAATAGACATCAGTCAATATTTAAATTATACAATAATTTTGCATGTCAATTATGTTAGAATTATAATTAGAAAGTAATTTGAATGTTCATTTTACTACAATATAATTATTACAGTTACATTTCACATACAATACAATTAGATTACAATTACTTTTGTATTTCAAGTGGTCAAAAGGTAATATTGAAGTAAATTTTTGGAACCGGCTCATGATGCCCTTTCATTAGATACCCCACACTACAGGTTACTGAAGTAAAATCCCGTACAAAATATTGAGGACGTCATGCATGACCTCCTCCTTCTTCCTATACCAAAAATCGCGATAAGTCACCTTCTTAAATCCATATTTGAATCGTAAGGATCAACTCAGCAAAAGGAAATCTCTCGATCACCAAACGCAGTAAATTATAGCCAACATTATGCGACTTAATATAATATTAAGTACAACCTACTAAGGTGTAAACAAGTAAGGTGAGAAAATAAACAATATATTATTATGTGTAAGGTAAAATGTAAACAACGGGTCACTCACGTAAGGTGTTTCGGTTTGTATTTAAAAGATAAAAATATGAATAAACGTTTTTTCTCTGAATTATTTACATGTTTTTTTTTATATCCTAATTATTATTACCTATATATATCCATTTTCAATTTACATAGTTAAATATTAGTTTGAAATCAAAAATTTATGAGTACTGATTAATTTCTTGTTTTCAGGCTTGGTACGAATAATGAACCTGCTACATAGAAGATGAATACACGGGATACCTGGCTACCTTCATCCCTCGCCAGTGGGAAACTGGCTTGTACCGTCCGTTGTAGGAAGGAGTTTCCTAACATGTATGTTTATAATACCTACTACAATAGAAGGTGAACGTAGTGGGAAAAGTGGCATGTACCTTCTATTGTAGGAAGGATATTCCTACCAAATGGAGATAACCTATCCAGATGGTAGGAAAATCCTTCCCATTACGGAAGGTGCATATCAGGATTCCTACTGGATTTACCTTCCTCTATAGTAGGTAACCTAAACATTGGTATATATAACCTACTACAATGGAAGGTAAACCCATTGGGAAGCCTGGTATGTACCTTCCATTATGGGAAGGATTTTCCTGCCAAATGGGGTAATCTATCCAAATGGTAGGAAAATCCTTCCCGTGATGGAAGGAATATGCCAGGCTTCCCACTGGGTTTACCTTCTATTGTAGTAGGTAACATATACTAATGTTTAGGTTACCTACTATAGAGGAAGGTAAATCCAGTAGGAATCCTGATATGCACCTTCCGTAATGGGAAGGATTTTCCTACCATTTGGATAGGTTATCTCCATTTGGTAGGAATATCCTTCCTACAATAGAAGGTACATGGCACTTTTCCTAGTACGTTCACCTTCCAAATTAGAAGGTATTATAAGCATATGGTAGGAAATTCCTTCCTCCAACGGACGGTACCAGCCAGTTTTCCCATTGTATTCACCTTCTATTGTAGAAGGAATTTCAACATATGGTAGGAAAATCCTTCCTACTATGGAAGGTATATGCCTGTTTTCCTACCGCATTCACCTTCCATTATAGAAGGAAGTATAACATATGGAAGGAAAATCCTTCCTACTATGGAAGGTATATGCCAGTTTTCCTACCGCATTCACCTTCCATTATAGAAGGAAGTATAACATATGGAAGGAAAATCCTTCCTACTATGGAAGGTATATGCCAGTTTTCCTACCGCATTCACCTTCCATTACAGAAGGAAGTATAACATATGGAAGGAAAATCCTTCCTACTATGGAAGGTATATGCCAGTTTTCCTACCGCATTCACCTTCCATTTTAGGAGGAATTATAACATATGGAAGGAAAATCCTTCCTACTATGGAAGGTATTTGCCAGGTTTCCCACTGCATTCACCTTCCATTTTAAAAGGAATTATAACATATGGAAGGAAAATCCTTCCTACTATGGAAGGTATATGCCAGTTTTCCTACCGCATTCACCTTCCATTATAGAAGGAAGTATAACATATGGAAGGAAAATCCTTCCTACTATGGAAGGTATATGCCAGTTTTCCTACCGCATTCACCTTCCATTTTAGGAGGAATTATAACATATGGAAGGAAAATCCTTCCTACTATGGAAGGTATATGCCAGTTTTCCTACCGCATTCACCTTCCATTATAGAAGGAAGTATAACATATGGAAGGAAAATCCTTCCTACTATGGAAGGTATATGCCAGTTTTCCTACCGCATTCACCTTCCATTTTAGGAGGAATTATAACATATGGAAGGAAAATCTTTCCTACTATGGAAGGTATTTGCCAGGTTTCCCACTGCGTTTACCTTCCATTACGGTAGGTATAAATCTGTTGGTATTTCCTTCTATTTTTTAGTCAGTAGGAAAAATATGGAAGGTATTAATCGGTCGGAATTTATTAGAAGGTAATCTCAGTTGCGTTTACCTTCCGTTTAATTACCTTCTATTATGACTCAGTAGGAAAAATATGGAAGGTATTAATCGGGCGGAATTTATTAGAAGGTAATCTCAGTTGCGTTTACCTTCCGTTTAATTACCTTCTATTATGACTCAGTAGGAAAAATATGGAAGGTATTAATCGGTCGGAATTTATTAGAAGGTAATCTCAGTTGCGTTTACCTTCCGTTTAATTACCTTCTATTATGACTCAGTAGGAAAAAAAAGGAAGGTAATAAATCAGAAGGAAGCTGAACATTTGGAAGGTAGTAATGTTCCATTTTTCCTATCAAAAAAGAAGGAAAGTTCAGAAGGAAATCAAGTGGAAGGAAAGTTTGGACGGTAAAAACTTGGTCAAATATCCTTCCACACTAGACGGTAAAATTCCTACTGAGTCATAATAGAAGGAAAATCCTTCCGATATTGGACGGTTATTTCTCTCAGTGAAGAACTTCCAATCTATCTTTATCTTTTTGTGTCATATGTATATCAGTATCCAACTCTCACTTCAATATAATGCTATGTTCCGGGTTTATATATGGAGGTAATATAATAATTTGGTAAATAATACATAATGCTATCAAAATTTCATACTTAATTATAATTATAATACTACTACTAGCGTTGGTAACGGCACATGACAAATGGTACATAAAAACCTAGGATTTAGCTTAACAGATACGATCACAATAAGGTAAACGTACCAACGCTCGATACCTCAACGCCCAGCAGATGACACCCATCTGTCACCTCTCTTACTATGACATAAGATTGAAGGTGCCAACATCATTCTTCAATACTTAAATAGGTAGTTGTAACTAATACAAGCTGATTTTGGCGTTACGCGCATGTGTTCGCGGCCTTACCATAGCTTAAGAGCAGTTGGCACGCGTTACTTGCAGCTATCCGTTCTATTGTTGTTACACGTAAACACTCGAGAAAAGAATAGTATGGCCGGAACCGACGGCGTTAATACCTCCGAACGTAAACGTTATGAAATGGTACATATGGTGCATTAGGACGTCAGCTCATTGCTACTACGTACCTACGATAGGTACTCTACTTATTATATGAAAAATGTAATGTTTGGGCCGAGTTACCCCGACCAAGTTTTTGTCTTACATGATTGACGAGTAATAATAACTGATCACTTTGTACGGTAAGTTACCTGATATTTGGTGCTTGCTAGTAGGTAAAGTCAATCTACCTAAACGTTTCGTCATTTCGACAACAATAAAATGCAATTATTTTCTTTTAATTTCTCACTCTGGTAAACTTTGTATTTATGCATAAAGTAAAATTTTGGCCTAAAACCAAAGCAATCAGGTGCCATAAATAATAAAAGTTATGAAACAACATTATTTTATAATCTCTGTTAATAAATTAATAAAACTAGACAAATATAATAAGTTACTATAGAAAGAGCAATGCATGTAGGTAAGTAAAATAAAAGATGAATGTAATTTCCTTTCAAACGAGGTGAAAACCTATTTTACTATCGATTTAACAATCATCCCTCGCCTGCGGCTCAGTGGGACATTTCATATCGGGTAAAATGCCACCATTTTTTGCATACCTAATTGTTATATAATCTACTATATCACAACTTGTTTGTAGTTTAAATTAGGTAGCAAGCAAATATCATATGTGTAACTGCGACACGGAAAAAACAAAAATTATTAAAATTAAAATCTGACTACCATGAAAATTAAGTTCTAATTAAACCCTTGATCTGTGTTTCATACATAAGTCAAGCTCGTTTGATAGGTTTTTCCACTTAATAACAACTTTGTCACTGTACATAATAAGTACTTGGATAAAGTAAATCAATATTCATCATTTTTTTACAAGAATAGACATCAATATACATCAGATTGTAATAGGCCAATAAGTAGGCAATAAAAAGGAGCAAGCCGTGGAAAGAAATACAGCCGGGACTGATTTATGCTCGATAGGAATGCGCGCCGCCCCCTTTTCAATAAGTTCGCGATAAGAATCATTGCGAGCCACCGCACCAACGAGGCATGCAATTAAAATATACATTATTTAAACGCGTGTAAGATATCTTGAAAAAAAAGAACTATGAATTAAATCTATTTACATAAGGAAGTACAACATCGTGTTAAGTATTTTCTGGTTTTTCAATTTGATTTGAGATCAGAATCAGTGAAAAATTTTTTCTGACCATTTTTTTCTGTCATTTTTTACATTTCAGTTATTTATTTTATTAGCACTTCCTTTTTTAATATTAAACTAAGCACTATTGAACGTGCACTCTTTTTAGGGTTCCATAGTGAAAATAGCAAAAACGGATCCCTTATAGTTCCGCCAAGTTCCCCGGCCGTCGTCAGCTCTTTAGCTCAGTGACAAATAGTACTAGTAAGTTGCAATTTGGTATGAGCGTACATGACAAAGTGGTGAAATAATCATTTTGGAAAATCAGGCATTTTGTCTTCCCCACACACGTAAGTGAGGGATGATTTTTTTTCGTCTACCCAGGTGCGTGGGGTATCATTGGCTAGGATTTTTTAAAAATATCGCGAAATATCTGTAAAGCTAAGGTGGGCCATTTTGGAACCGTAAAGGTTCGCTATCTGTTTGTCCGTGCGACCAACCATGTCTGATCTAATTTGATAAATTTATTTTCCGTAGTACTTATAAAAAATAGCTTATTTATATCCCTACCTAATCTAAACCAATGTTTCAGAGTATTTAGGGTGATTTATAAATGTTACATAGGGTACAATTTAAATAAATTACAAAATTATCCTAAACATAACCTAACTATAATATTTATGTGCAATTTGCCTAAGTCCTGTCCCTTCGGAAGAGTGCCCATGAAGCTGGCAGCATTTTCGTGGTGTTTTGAGATGCTAAATACGTTGGGCGAGAAGCGTACCTGCTAGGTATATGGTGACAGGTAATTTCGAATAATTTAAGTTAGGTATACTAGGCGGAAAAGTTTTTGAACGTCCGGGCTCCACAGATCTAATGTCTCTACAGCAAAAGAGTAATTAGGCAGTAATTAACGAACAGACCTTTCTTCAGCTATAGTATCATTCTCGTGGTAAGCGGTTATCTACAATATAGGTATAGTACGCCCTTCATTAATAAAAAAATACTAACCTATGTTTGACAAAGGAAAAGTTATAACTTCGTTTTTTGTATTCTTTGCTCTTTATCTTTAGTACAATGCTTTATAAATAAATAAATTTAAAACAATGGTCCAAAAAAATGCGACCAATTCCTTTCATGCGGCAGAATTTTTAAAACTTTCAGTGTTTCCTAAAATAATAAAATAAATAAAGGATGATTTCGCTTTGCATTGAAAATAAGTAATTCAGGTATTACCAGTAAGTGTCAACGAAATGATGATGTAATCCCATTATATTTTATCTGGAAAGCAGCTGAAGTAATCTCTGAAAAGTGTATTAAAAATTACACGAAATATAATACACATGTTATGAAATTGAAATAATTATTTTTACTAGCTTTTATTTAACTTCACTTCACTTGTTATTTAAATTTCACCCATTGCACTTCCAGTTACCGGATCAACTTGAAATTTAATATATGTATTGGTAAAAAGCTTGCAGTTAAATTCGAATATTCTGACAAAAACTTAATTTCTCTAGAAATGTGTACAACCTAATAGTTTTCCGACGAACTAACCTAAATTGTATTAACAATCGTTGCACAATAGAGTTAATAATTAATAGAGTACCGTGATTAGACCAAATTTTTCAAAAGGTACGTGAATTTAAGCTCTAATCATGCAATACTTTTCAACCAGTACAATACTGAAACTAAGCAATATCTTATAGTCCACAAATAAACATAAATATTAAAAAAGTTCTTTGAACTTTTGCTATAGTGCTTATAATTTGTTTAAGTAGGTAGGTAAGTAAAATTAAATTTTTCAGGAAGTAAGTTTCTAAATGTCCGCAAAATATTTTTGCAATATCAATAATTTCCTGATCTTCTTAAGATCGTTTCTTACGATCAATTGAAACATTTCCTTACTTATTTGACAATAAACGCTAGCAAAAATACAAAAAATAAATAAAAATGTTCTGAATTAATTATCTGTGACTATCTAAGTATTTAAAAATTTTACCAAATCACAAGGCAACAGCCTAGCTACGTACTAAATAATTTCAACCAATCAGGAATCAGCATAGCGTTGCGTCACATCATAATTGAAAAATTCAGTGAAGAGCGAGTGTGAATTAAACGTTCATTTCTAAGGTTCCGTATCTCAAAAGGAAAAAACGGAACCCTTATAGGATCACTTTGTTGTCCGCCCGTCCGTCTGTCAAGACCCTTTTTTCAGGAACGCGTGGAGATATCAAGCTGAAATTTATATCAAATACTCAAATTTACTGTCTCTTGGAGCTATGAAAAAATCAAACTTCTAAGCCAACGCAATCAAAAGATACAGCCGTTTATGCCGCAAATTTCCGAAAATTTTCGAAACTCGCAAGGGAATCAAAACCTACAGGGTACTTCCCGTGAACTCAGAATCTTGAAATTTGGTACGAAGCAAGTTCTTATAGCACAGATAAAGGAAAAATTGCGAAAAGCACAAATTTTTTGTCTGTCTGTCTATATCAGTAACCAATCTACAATGATCCCACACTGCGCACATTTTGCTTAAGAGCAGGGGTCTGCTAAGACTGGATTTTCATAGATACATATAAATTTATACGGAACCCTCGGTGCGCGAGTCCAACTCGCACTTAGCCGGTTTTTTTGAAACTGTTTTCAGTTCTTTATACAGACCTTTAATGAAAATTGTACTGTAGCCAGTACCATAGACAATAGACTTTTACTTTAGCGCTATAAAGACCGAATTTGTGATTTTGCTTGTAAATTTATACTTTGTGAAAATTATCGATACGCGAATAAACCCTAATCGAATAGCGTACGTTTTGCTTTTAGTAGGGCTTTTTATGAGATTGGGGCAAATAAACAAGTGGATCCGGAACAAAGAAGCTATCAACCCATAATATTAAGTGGACAAGGGTAAGTGAGGCGGTCACACGAATACTTGTGATCCTCGTGTGATTGCGGGTGCATTTTCTGCACCCATTTAATTATGAATGGAAAAATGGAAATTCATTGACCTAGTTTCGAAAAAAAACTTTTTAATTTACCTTGAATTAAATATAAGTGTACTCGATAGTTTTTTAGTTCTTACTTTATTAAGTCTTTACTTATTACTTTATTTATCATACTTATTTTCGGTTTCGGTTTATATTAGCTGTATACTCTTAGTACAGCTAGAAATATGTAGTTAGCCATGGGTGTACAAGCAAGTTGACATAATTAAGTACGTTTTTATATTTTGTTATTCACAAAAGTAAAAGCAATGAAGTAAAAGAAAGTAAGTAGTCGTAGAATATGGTTCAGAAGAAAAGAAGATATGATAAAGTTAGGATGTTTTTTTTCCGTCTTCCCCATGTTGTGGACATTTCTTTCAAAACTATTAAGTATAGGTGTATGAAAACCATTTTTCGATTTAGGCCCGTTTGCAAAATAAGCTTTAAGGTAAAAGATTGTTTTTAAACATGTGGAAAAATTCATGGCACTAGGGCATGGAATGGAATTAAAATTAAACTATCACAGCTGTGCAGCCTTTGAAAGATAGGTAAGTAAAGTCAACCACAACTTAAAATATTGAATATTCCCGCATATTTCCGTGGATCTCTGCAGTGCGCGTTATCCAACGTACACTTGGTTGGTTTTTTGTAGAAGTCGGTTTTGATAAAAAATAACAGCGATTAACGTAATTTTTTTTATATTTTGTTTCTAGCTTTAAGAAAAATTACTCACACAGACTTAAGCAGCAGTTTTTGTTTTATTTGTGCATTATTGTGTGTGTGCGTTGAATAGTTTTACGTTTTAATTATAATATCAAATCTAATAAAATAATCTACATAGATTATTATATAATTAAAAATGAATCACCGAAATGTTTGTACGCGCATAACTTCCGATCGACTGCACCAAATTGGATAATTCTTTTTTTGTTGCGTTTGTTATTGTCAGGAGATGGTTCTTATGAAATAAATTTAAGAAACAATACAACGGGCGCGAAGCCGCGGGCATCAGCTAGTATGTATAATATTTTAAAAATTGACAAGTACGTTTTTTCCACTTATACAGATTTTCTCAGAAGGATATCGTTTATAACGTAATAAATTGAAAAACTAAGTAGGTACTTAACAAATTGCAGTTATAATAATTGATTACAAATTTAAAAAAGGTAAATCCTTTTCTTTTCAGAATTAAAAAGATAATATGCATATGATTTACTTTAAATATATTTTTTTAATGCAAATATTGCTAGTAACAATGTTAAATAGTTATGACGCCCGCTGCATAGGCTTTAAGTCTAGTGCGCAGACCGCTGAAGAATTTTAGTTGCACCATTTTTTTTTTACTTCGGTTCATCCCAAAGTGTGGCGGTATGTTATTTTCGACACCCTAACATATTTGAAAAAGATGAATCACTTGACAATAGCTATTAAAATAAAGCAGACTTTATGGGTCATTCAATGAAATTGAATTTTAATTTTCGGTAAAACTAGTCATAAAATGCTCAAAAGTAGAGTTTGTAAAAATAAAAAAAGTTGCACAGAAATTTAAAAACTTAAAATGTAACTTACCTCGTAACCGGCGGACGCACTGCGTAACTCGAAAAGCTAGGGCAGGAAAACTCGCGTTAAACCCGCGCACTCGGAACTGCGGGCAACCGACGACTGCCGCCGCGGCCCGCGCGCTGGGCGGGCGCGCCCCAGACACGCCCCACGGCAATCTCCACAGAAAAATACAACTATTCATTACTGGAAAAAATACCCTCGTATTGGACCATAGAATCAAACTTCTGTATACCATTACTATTTAAATTTTGAGAGAAAATTATATGTTGAGAGATAATTCCATGAATCTGAGCAGCACCGAATAGTGCAAAATTTCAAAGTTAACTCATACCGAATCCAATTTAAATTTATTTTTTATTTGATTTATATGTACTTAATTTATTTATAATTTCTTATTGCTTGGTTGCTGAAGTAATTTTGTTGTGTGTTGTATATTGTATTAATTGAACAAAATACATTATTTTGTAAAGCATATTAGTCTAGCTAGTGCAAAGAAAGAACAGGGCGGAGCTTGCGACCACTCCCAGCCGCTCATCCCGTAGGAAAACAAATCGATCCATCGAGGATTTGAATTATTTTTATCCTATTTACACTATCTGGATTGTCATTTTGACAACTCTCCAACAAACATCAGTTTGATTATCCTTTTTCTATTTTTTTTTACACTATTTTATACGCTTTGCTTATTTTAAAGCTACCAATACAACCTAAAGCAACAGTTTGCAGCCGCTCTAAAAGCTACCTGTTTTTAAATTAAACAAATATTTAAGTTTCTATTTGAGTCCGACTACCAATAACAGTATAAATTTTCAAACCGAATATCCGTACTGAATGTCAAAAAATAATAATTTGGTAGTTGCGTAAGTCAAAAGCACAAGGGCCCTGGCAGAGACAAGTTACTTCACGCAAATGTCTTCTTTACAAGCTAATACTTAACTTTTTACCACTGCAGGTAATTTCATTTCAAAACAGGCCTATTTTATAGTAACTAGTATCTAATAGTATCCAAATAACGTAAAACAACTACAATAATAATAATAATAATTTATTAAAAAAAGTTTTACATCTATACCTAAATACAATGTCCTTATATCTAGAAACTCTACTCCCTATACAGGTAAAACCTGTGCTATTGGATAAGCAGTGCTCCAACTCACTTCACAGAGTTAAATGTAAGTTTTTACAATTTTGACATGAAAGGAAAGATACTTTTAACTTGCTCTTCCGCCACCATCGTGCGTCACAGCTACGTGTGTGTGCCACAGGATAACATGCAGAAACCGCCTTCCTCTTGCAGATAAAACAATACATTTGTCACACAGACCCAATTATCGCAAACACCACACAAAATGCTAACGCATTACAAACATTCTACAGGTTCAGCCTTAAGGAAGCTATAAAGCCACAAACACACGAGCACACATCCGTTGCCAAATTAAAGGATAGTCGTACTTACTAACGAGAAAACGCTCGTTCCCTAAATATCAGAATTGCAAAATACCTAAAAGATTGCCGACTTACCCTATTTCTAAAATACCAAATTCCCAGAATACCAGACTTTCCTGTCACCGTGTTTATCTCTATATCGGATTGCCAAAAAAGCTTGTTTTCAGTACACCATGGTCCATTCAAAACCGAATTCCCATAATATCAGATAGTGAAATCACCAGGCTTGTCAGGCAGGTCATGGTCGTCTTGGGGAGGCCATGGGGTCGTGTACGAGCCTGGTGATTTCACTATCTGGTTTTATAGGAATTCGGTTTTGGATGGTGTATTGAAAACAAGCTTTTTTGGCAAAAAATGTAGAGTAAAACACTGTGACAGGAAAGTCTGGTATTCTGGGAATTTGATATTTTAGAAATAGGGTAAGACGGCAATTAGTATTTTGCAATTCTGACATTTAGGAAACAAGCGCGAGAAAGAAACCCTGAATAAACTATAGTACCTACCCCACATTATTTTTCTCAATATTATTTTCCTCAATATTATTTTCCCAATCTTATTTATTTTTAAAATGTTTACTGGTTAGTACTGACATTCTTGAAAGTGCATGTATGTAATTCGACTTTAAGATTTGTCCTAACGGTCAAGTGCAAAAATATGAATCGACTGAATCCTCTCATAATTACGAACCGATACCTTAATTCAACGACATAAGACCTATGCTATGGGACATTTATGAGCAAGTTCATCATCATCATCCTAGCCTATATACGTCCCTCTGCAGGGCACAGGCCTCCTCGCAGAATGAGAGGGGATGGGCCGTAGTTCCCACGCGGGCCAAGTGCAGATTGGGAACTTCACACACACCATTGAATTTCTTCGCAGGTGTACGCAGGTTTCCTCACGATAAAGCTCATGGAAAAATGTAATTTTGCACATAAATTACGAAAAACTCAGAGGTGCGAGCCAGGATTTGAACTCACGACCCTCTCTTTGAGAGGCCATAGGTCAAACCACTAGGCCACCAAGGCTTTTTTTTTAATTTTATTTATTATTTTATTATGACCTACAGATACCTATATTAAATAACCGTAGACCTTCTACGCATTTGCTACGAGTAGCTACGGGTCTGTGCTACAGTGTTTGAAGATATTCCGTAAAGTTGTTCAAAATATTATTAATTGTACAAATAAACATAATTATTAATTAGCGTTTAGATTAAGACACAATTAAGATAATATTTTTAAATGAATACTCTTTCAACATTAAATGCAAAACCTGTAAAATTTCGGCTAGGTAGAGTACGACATTCAAATGTTGGTCAAATTCGATTATTAAAATTTGATTACGTACATACATTATACTTAACTTAGTTCGTAAGAAGGAAGGTTGATAAAATAGCATTAAAACAATAAGGCGTGCCCTTATAAAACTCACCTTCTTTAAATGTCCACTTTTTTAAAGATACCTACGCTTGTTTAGAAGGATCACCTTATCGGGCAATGTCTCAAAAAGTGCATTGCCCACTGGGTCCACTTTCCCAAAATTTTCACTTTGTCAGATACAGCATTTTCTGTGATGGTACAATACAATACAATGACTCTTTATTGTAGGTACACCACAAAGAAAACAATACAGAAAAACAAGTAGTTTTAGTAGTGGTAGAGCCATGTTGTACCTAGTCACTGCATCACGAATGGGCGGGCTCGTTCGGGGCAGTACCACTCTCTCACAGAACACCGGCGTGAAGCAGCAGTAATCCTGCTGCGTTCGTACGTTCAGTGAGAGCGCCGGGGGCCCAAAACCTCTTCCATTCCTCTCCCCTATTCCCTTCCTTTTTAAAGGCCGGCAACAGATCAGTTAACGTGCCTAAATTGAACTGCTCTGCGTTTGGATCGTGGTAAGCCCTCAGTGACTCTCTTTGAGTTGTTAATATTTATGGGCGGTGGTGATTATTTTCCATCAGATGATCCGCTTGCTCGTTTTCCTCCCTCTCATAATAAAAAAAGTTCATGAAAAATATATACAAGGTAAGCAATAGGCTCACTAATCTGTACAGTCAAGGTCGTAAATATTATGTACGTTACCAAGGCATCAAAAATATCCATACAACTCTATGCCACTTACCATAAGGTTGGTGTTTACACATACTAGACGCGATGGCTACATATATATTTATGTCTTCGACTATGAATTTTAGAAAAGAGTGCGTTTTGGAAAATTACATTTTTGGGAAAAATGCACATATTGGGAAAGTGCATGGTCCAGTGGGCATTTCGAGAAAATACCCTAATTGAGAAAGTGTACGTTTTGGGGTGTAAGTACATTTTGCGGAAAGTACATATTTCGGGAAAGTAAGTTTTGAGCCTAAGCCGTTAAAACAATAACGAATTGATGGTACGGTCAAGGACTTTAATTCATGAGCCACCATGGAACCATTTCACAGTAAATGTCATAGTGACATCGCATTAATTAACAAGGAAAATCGTAATGACTTTTCCTTTGTAAAAGTTCCATGGTGGCTCATGAATTTAAAGTACTTGACTGTACCATACAAAACATAAATACATCTTAAACATGCCCAAAATTACCCATCTCTATGAACAACATGTGTTAAGCACACGTTCATGGTATTGTATTCAAATTACTTAATGATATCTCAATAACAGGCTTTGCATTTGTGACATATCCGCTAAGGCATTTAATCGAATCCGACGGGCCACTTCACTTGGAGTGAGTTTGTCTGCTGCAGTACCCATAATTAAAAAAAAAGACTAAATACTAGTATTTTATGCAACCGTTGCGTAATGAAGGATCTTAAAATCAAATATGTACTGTGTTTAGATCACGAGACTGTGCTGAGTGGATAAAAGTAAGGTGCGAGATTTTCAAGACTTAATTACTATGTAATGAATGATTCTAATGATTGTATACATATAATAAGTCGATAACCTTTCCGACAAGTCATCGTCATCATCATTTCCGCTGAAAGACTGCTGAATATAGGCTTCCCCAAGGTTAACCAAACAGACCGGTCCTTCACCATCCGCATCCAATGCGTTCCCGCTACCTTAACCAGGTCGTCGCTCCATCTTGTTGAAGGCCTACTTTTACTTTGCGGCTTTCAACAAGTAAATATACTGAAATTAACCAATATCTTAAAATCAACTAATCGACATACCATTAAATTCCCATAACTTTTACTGTACTTAGGTACCTACTTATACCTATGTATTTTGTTTAAGTTAGGTACTTACATTATTTCTGGAAGTTAGTTTTCAAATTCCCTGGAATTATTTGAGTGACTTTAATTTATTCCCCACAATTACTTACTTCAATAAGGAAATCTAATATTACTTATTTGTCAATAAACGCAAACAAAAATACAACCTTTAAATTAATTGCACTTAATAACAGGTATTTACACGTTATTTTACAGTAAAACAGTCATATTAATGAAGTAAATTTGAATATATACATACATATGTTATTTAAATCAATATTTGAATATCCTAGTGCACTTTACCGGAGGTTAATTCATTGCTTCCCTACTTACTTTATTTATGTCTAAATACTTACGAGTACTTGTACATTGCTACATCAACTATAGTGTACGCCTTCTCATGCTCAGAATGTAAAATATCAATTACGGCAATCGAGGCTATTGCGCAATGTCATAATAATGGCAAAGTCATTTATTACGTCAGTTACTACCACCAAGAGAGGGCAATAAAAATGAGAAATTATTTTTAATAATATTGTAAGAACAGGGCGCACGCACGGTGACACCACACAATATTTTGGCGGTAGTAATACCCACCCTTATTATAACCGGGCATTCTTTACTCGGAGACTAGTGGGTAATAACCTGCCACTTACTTTATGACCTCGACGCAATTTTATGTGAGAATAAACTATGATAAACGTCTATCGGTTTTATAAGAGCGTGTAGGCTTATCCCTATGTCAAAAAGTATAAGGTAGGTATAGGTAAGGTATGCTAAAACATTATATTAAATTTTAATTTTAAAAATATAGCTCCATCGATACTATCGAAGAATCTGTCAATGTTGAGATTGAGAAAGACACTATCGGTTGACCGTTGTCTAAAACATCCATAAAACATCTAACAATTAAGAACATGTAAATTATTTGAAAATAATGCGTGACATTGCGCCAGATTGGGAGCTGTGGTGATCAAGAGGCCCTTGTCCAGCAGTGGAACACCATAAAAGGTTAATAAAAAAATGCTTTACCTAAATACGCTACTGAACAGAGGTCCATACCAATGAAGTTAAACGACATGTAACCGTAGAGTAGCAAAAATAGCGGTTTTAGTTCATTGTCTAATTGACGCAAGTTCATAAATCTTGTATTTATAATTAGTATAGTCAGTTTACTGAAACAGTTGCAGTAAATGACAGTGTCTATTCTGGTACTTAGCTCCAAGTTGGCCGTTGGTTACCTAGAGATGCCATTCACACACAATGCAATCTCCAAGTTATGTACCTACCTATAAACTTATACTTGTGTGTGGTGCATTGCATATGATATCATATACCATACATGACATGAAGTAGGTAGCGTCGAAAACAAACATTATTCTCCACAGGGAGGGAAAACGAAGCAAATTCTGGTGACGAGGCTTGGAATGCGACGCGATTATGAAACGCCATTTGTCAAGTTTTTATTGGGCACCCTAAAGCAGCATCTATTGTTGCGTCCCTCCCGCCGCCAACCCCGCTGGACCCTCGTCTCACTGACATTAATTCATAATTTTTATAACTTGTTAACATTTTGTGGAGTATTTGCGGAGAAGTGACTGCGTCGCCTACAATCATCGTTTAATTAAATTTTATGCTCGTGTTGGATGTTTATGGGGCAGACCTGTGCGCAGTGAAGCAAGAAATAAATAAAATAACCTTACTTAGGCTTTATTGGAATAAAAGTTAGATACCACGAAAATTTTGATGTCAAAGGTTTTGCTGGTGAGTTAAACGGTCATTCTCCAGACGTACATTTTTACTTGTCTTCACTCTTTAAAAATATAAAATTATAGATTTTATCAAAACTTATATTTTTTGATCGTAGAAGGTAATTGTGTTGAGCTGTACACGAATTTTCAAGTAAGTACATATTTAAAAGCCTCCGGGTAGAAAAAAATACTTAATACCCCATTCACCTAATTAACACGTCGCGTCCCACTACCTAAATTGCTTACTTACCAATTTTTCCTGATGATATACATCATAAAAAAAACCCAATGTAAACAAACAAGTTATTCAAACAAAAGAATATATGTTTTCATTGCAAAAAAAACCCTAGTGAATACAGTAAATATATTACTAAGATTTCAAATAGGTACAGTAACTTTGTCTCGAAACGTATCCTAATTTACGCGTCGCTTTCATTTATGGTCACTCAAGTCCTCTGAAGGTCGGATGTCACTAACGCATTTCGATCAAGCCATCCAGTCATGCCTAAGGCTGCGTAACCACGAGAGATGTGCGAGGATGCGTTGCGAGGGATGTGTTTGTCATGATCATGAACCAATAAAAACACTTCATTCACTTAGGACCTTTTAAATGAAGTATTTCTATTGGTTCATGACAAACACATCCCTCGCAACGCATCCTCGCACAGCTCCGGTGGATACGCAGCCTTAAGCTTCCCCCCCCCGTTCTCCCCCCCCAGCCCCCGTGAGGGTTGATTGTGTCAGTTGTGTACGGGCCGCAAACTATGAATGTAAGTATCTAATACACGCGTTTTGGTTCACGAAATTTCTAATTAACAAGTTTTCATTTTAAAAATCTACCAGTAACTCTATTGCTCTGAGAATTATAGGCTACATTAAAGGCCGCATCATTTAATAGATACTAGATTCTGTAGTTTATTACATGTACTTACCTATAAAAAGTTAATTGTGTTTTTCAAGAATCCCTAATTCACGCGTCTAAATTACGCATAAAAAACTTTGAATAAAAAATGAACGCTTTAATTAGAATTAGTAGTAAAAAGTTTATAGAATAATTATCGATAGAAAGCGTACTGATACATAAAAGCTTTTTATTTCTTTCTTTTGATTTTGGTAAGATATAATGTTAAAAAAAATATTCTTATCAACACATCGTTTTTAAAGTGTAATATTCTAATTAACACGTCGTTTTTCTAATTCTAAGGGTCACATAAATTTTAATTTGTTTCTAAACCTTTAATAATTATAAAGTGCCCTAAAAACATATAAGTTTCAATGATCGATATGTTACTACATATATTTAAGATGAAGTTCATTGAAAAGTAAGAGGAGGAGTTCATTGAAAAAAAGCGACGCGTTTATTAGAATTAGAACACAAATCTGGAGAATGACCGTAAAGCTGTTTTGAAAGTGTTTTTTCCATATCATGTAGGTGTTTATGTATTACAATTAATGCGATTCACAGACAATGAAATTAGTCTTAATGAAGGACTAGCTGGAGGAGCTGCAACAAATTCAGATTCAATCAGCCTCTCAACGTATACATAATAAATAAACTAGTATGGATAAAACAAAATAAGGTCATGATCAACGATCACCTAGATCGAAGACCTCTATCGTTGACACTGGCCACTAACTTGAAGTTCTGCCCAAAAACGCCTACCTTGGGAGGATTCTGCAATCAGGTAGAAACTTCGAAAAGGAGGCTAAAAGATAGAATAGACATCATTTGTCTATTCTAAGTACTATGTCTATTTTTCTACTTCGAGTCTTCTGGTCACGTCTACCACAATGTTTGAAAATAAAAGTTTTGAACCAGTGTCGCCCGTCATGCCTACACTGCTGAGATATGGAGACTCACAGTAAGACTAATCCACCAGCTTAAGGTTGCTCAGCAGGCCGTGAAACTACGAAGGATAAAATTCGCAGCGAGAATATCCGACCAAGAACCGAAATATACGATATAGCGTAGTATCTATTTGTTAATATAAAACTTGAGATAATCGGGGAAGGCCTTATCCAGCAGCGGATTTGTTGATCACGATGTATTTAAAAATTATTGGGTAATGATTATAAATAAACGTTAGCTATAAGATAACCTACATATTAACAATATCTACCTAATAAACGTTTAGTGATCCCTGAACGCCAGTAAAATGAGCAATAACAGCCACATGAATGACTCCGGTTAATTGTATGTAGCTTGAACGGATAGCATCAACATCCATTGATATTGTTTAATCTAATTAATTATATATGTACAGTAATTAAATTAAACAGTACCTACACGCATTGAATTTCACATGATTATATTGATACTACTAATTACAAACATCTAGGTAAGTATAACATAAATGAATAAATTTTTCTGAGTAAGTATATCGACAAATATATACTGAACCAGAGAGCTACAGCTGCGACCTCATGTATAGTCGGGGTAAGAAAAGGTTCGTCACTTTTCGACCTTAACTCATTGACAGAGTCTAAAAGTGACGAACCTTTTCTTACCCCGACTATACACTTAACATCACGCAAAGATATAAATAAGTAGGTAGGTAAAAACTTTCTGTGAAAACCGTCCTCATGTTTGTATGGAATTCCTTAATATACACCACACGGTATCTTTACTTGTCAATTTATTCATAGAAAATAAAAATAAAAAATATTTTTTTATATAATATAGGTTTAGATTTTTAAAAATTAAGTTCATTGTGTAATGCGTTTGTATGAACTGCTAAAAGATTGTCTGTTTTTCTGCATTCTTATTAGCTATAAAAAAAAAATCAAAATCAAAACGTTTATTCTGCAAGTAGGCCGCAAAGGGCTCTTTTACATGTCATTTTTTTCATGTCATGTATACAGTCAGTGTCCATATGAAAAAAAAACCACTGGGTACCATAATATTTTCAAGTTTAAGTTAGTATTTATTTTTCTGATTTCATTGTTGGTAATAAGTAATTATTTTAACACATATTCATTAATCTTACTAAGAAAAACTTGATGCGTTTGCTATTTATATTCATTAATCTTACTAAGAAAAACTTGATGCGTTTGCTGTTAGTAGCTCAAACGTTACGATGTACGAGAAACATGATTGGCTCCGTACCCATAGTGAGCGCCGTCGTAGGCGTACCGATACTGCGCTAGCATGCCGGCGGTGCAGCCATATTTCGCGCTTCGGCAGTCAAAGCCGTGATCCCGGGATGTCGACGCATTTTAATATCCGCCACCCCAAAGGTTGAGCGGCGAAGGATGTAGCCGGGCAAAGGGCTAGTTTGAATGCTCTTTGGAATTTCATGATATGATAATAAACTTGAGAAAGATCACGCAATTTTCAATGGTCCTCTTTCATTTCATTCGGATTTTGGATGGCAATTCGTGGAACTAATTCGAATTATCAAACGCTTAACGTTAGTCGACCTTCCAAACATAACCAGTAATGCCAGTTATTGAATGAGATCACAGTAAAAGTGGCCAAGTGCGAGTCGGACCGCGCGCACTGTGTTTCATACTAATGCGGCAAATACGTCATATTAAGTTTTGATCAACTGTTACTCGTTAACTTGAAAAACATACTTAGCTGTAATAGTTTCCCTTTTAACCAAAGTTAAAAGAAAACCTAATAAGTAGTAAAAGTAACAAATTATACTGTTTTAAATTTGCCCTAAATTTTTTCATTATCCAAAGACAGACATTTATAGAAATCCCACACTTGATTACCTACTCTACCAAACTCTATGGTTACGGAGATGAGTAAAAAATGCACTAAATTTGAGCAAACTAACACTTTTTTTTAATTGGCCGGACTGATTTGGATGAAATTTGACACGCAGATAGATGTAAAATTATAACCTAGATTAACATTGGATTAATATTAATATTCGAAAAATTAAATAGTTGCCAGAGAAAGAGAGAAGGGATAAGTTAAGTAACTTCCTTGTATACGAATTTGCGGGCCACAGATATTTATGTAGTTTTATAAAATGTAATAAAAAACACATAATTTTAGTAACATTTATTTTATTTTATGTTCTTATCATTTATAGCACGTAAAATGTACGTACATCGCAATTTTTCCATGTGATAATATAATGACGAGCAAAACTAAGAGGACTCTATGCAAGGAGCGTTGTATAAAAAGCTTCGATCAACAATAATAAAAAAAGTGATCCCATTATTTTTGTTCGTCAGTATAGGTACTTTATAATGTAGCATTTTGTAACACGGAAAGAACAAGCTGTGCTTTCGCCTTCGACTTTAATATTATGTGTTGTCAGAATGTGCTTAAAATCATATTTACACGTTTTTACCAACCTATAATTCACTAATAAAATATGCAACAATGTGCACATTGCACAGGTGACATTTTTAGTAAACGCATTCAAGAAAATCCTGGCGGTTAAAAAGCTACTTAATCTTAATTAATTACAAAAAGATTACAAAAAACCGCTCTAATGGTAACCCTGCGTGACTGATCATCAGTCACTGGATACCGTTGTTGGTCAAAATACTTACACCTTGAGACAATTCTAACGAGTCCAATCACGACTAGATTACGATTATTCTGTCTTGGAGTTCCTTGGCCTGCCTGACTTCTCATCATTAGACCCTGGATACCATTCATCTGGATAATATTCTAAAAAGCCAACATACAACTAGTTTACGTTGTTCTGTCTTAAGTTCCAGTGAGAATTTCATCATTGGATCAGCCTGACGGTACCTATTGTAATTGTCATCAGAACTACTAATACTTAATTGCCTGATTTTATGCCAATACCACAATAAGAAGAGGAAGAAAAATCTAGTTGAGCGGTTTCGTCACATGCATGGATACAGAATATAGATAGTTGCAAAGTGACGATAGTACTTATCAGAGTAAGTAGGTACGTTACACAGATTATGGACAAGTGGAACATAAAATTTACAAAACGCACTTTTATTTGAACAATAAAAACTAAGCAGGGACACTAATAAGTACTAGATAATAGAGAATTATAATATTCTCTTATCTTATTCAACATTCAACTCCTTAAAATTATACACAGAAATACACCAACCTCGCAAGTTGATTATAGTGCTAATCTCATAAGTTAATTATTTTATTCATGGATTCGCTGATATAATTAAAATTATTATTAATAATTTAATTAATATAGGTACAGTCAACCAATTTGATTCCTAGTCAATCTAAGAATCTTGTCACCGTGATATTTAAATAATTCGCAAAACATAAAACAGACAAATAAAATTACTTACTACGATGAGCAATTTACCAAAATCGTAATTTCCTTGTAGCAAAATTTCCGTTCGCATATTTTCCCCAAATGCTTTTTTCTCACTATGGGTTTTTACTGAAGCTCATTTTCACAATTGCGTTTTTTCCCAACTTTAATCGACACAGAAACGTAGGTAGGTTTAGGTTATGTTAAGTTTTCATCGGCCCGAAGGGCCAAAAGCACACAGAAGAAGGAGCTCCGTCGACACTGTTTCTGTGTCAATTCAAATTGGGAAAAAACGCTACTGTGAAAATAAGCTTCAGTAAAAAACTATGGTGACAAAAAAAGTATTTAGGAAAATCTGCGAACGGAAATTTTGCTACAAGGAAATTACGATTTTGGGGAAATGATCGGACATACAAACCCAAACCTAAACAAAAAATCTAAACACGTCCCCATTACGTCGTGACGGTGAGTATGCAGTCGCGGACGTACTCGACGAAAGGTACCGCCACACTTGTTTCAAACTACTTCAGCCAACGAGCGTGGTCTTCACATTAGTCTGTCCGCCTACTGCGGCGGCCATATTGACATCGTTGCAGCTGTCACTCGCCGAGTGCGGTCGACTACCGTGTTCTTTACACTGTTGTTGCGGTTACCGCATGTTGTATGGCGGCGATCGACATTATGTAATTGCCGCATTAGTTTCTAAACATTTATTCCACACGCCTGCGTTTGACGTTCGGTGTAGTCATAGGTTTGTCGCTATCGAATATGGTGACTGTGAGTATGCAGTCGCGGACGCACTCGGCGAAAGTCTTCGGTTAGTTTCAAAAGACTTATTCGAGACGCCTGCGTTTGACGTTCGGTGTAGTGATAGGTTCGTCGCTATCGAATATGGTGACGGTGAGTATGCAGTCGCGGACGCACTCGAGGAAGGCCTGCGGCGCGCCGGTGAGCGCGGCGAGGCGGCGCTCGAGCGCGGGCGCGCGCGGCGGCGGCGCCAGGCAGCGCGCGCATGCCGCCACGGCCCCCGCCGCCAGGTGCAGGGTGCGCACCGCCAGAGACCGCCTCGGAGACTCCTCGCTGCTCGACGAACTAGAACCTGAGTAAACAACATCTGTAACGACTTGCCTGTCCAGGGAGTTATATATCATTTAAGTACACGTATAGCCTAGGATCCACTAAACAACGACCTACACCGAGCTGGTTAATGGATGAAAAGTATTTTATATGCAATTAAATATGTTGATAAATATATTTCAAGTCGGTTGACTAAAAAATTTCAGTCCAGAATATGATTAATTAATATATATTTTTTAAATTTTACTGTTTCGGTTAATAGACAAATGACGTACCAATCAAAAGTATAAAGCCTATAGAATATGTAAACGTTAGGTTGACTGACCAGACCAGTGCAAGTATCGATTTACTTATCTGTTTTTACCTGTTAAAGTTCAAAAGTTGCGTTCCGTTCCGGCCAAAAAAATAGTCAACCTAACGTTCGCATATTCTATAGGCTTCATACTTTTGATTGGTAGGTATTGCATTTATCTATTAACCGAAACGTTGAACTGTAAAAAAAAATAACTGGACTGAAATTTTTTAGTCAACACACTTGCAATAATAATACATTTATCAACATATTTAATTTCATATAAAATACTTTTCATCCATTAACCAGCTCGGTGATGGTCGTTGTTTAGCGGATCCTAGGATAGTACTAAGTATACCATAGTGGCCATAATTCAAGAGACAACTTTGACAATTCATTTTCATTTTCAAATGCCACTAGTATAGTTGTTGCCCGCGACTCCGTCTGGAAAGACTTCGTTTATCGTTATTCCGGGGGAACTATGAAATTTTACGGGATATAGAGGAACTAGTCTCAAACTATCTATCCGTGCTAAATTTCATCTAAAACGATTCAGCGGTTTAAGCGTGAAGAGGTAACAGACAAACAGGCACACTTTCGCATTCATAATAGGTATTAGTATAGATCTTGGTATAGGCTCACGAGTCACATGATGTCATATGATATGACTCATTTGTAAAGTAAAGTTTTTACTATTTTTCTTAGCTAAAGGTGGTTCAATGGCTGTGATCAGCGATCGACCTCTATCTCACCTAATGGCAAGTACAGATGAAACCGAAAATGTAGCTCACTGATTAATCAAGATCAAGCTAAATAGCCCTAAACTGTTTTAATCGGAAAAACCGACGACGGAAGCGAATTCCATTCCTTAGTAGTCTGCATTATAAAAGATGAAGTGAGGCGCTTTGTGCGCGTGTTCGGAATATTATCAAGATAAAGGTGAGAGGGAGATGCATAGATGGTTGAATGAGTTCTTGTTATTCCTTTCCAAAACTTAGCATAATCATCCAAGACGGTCGGGTCCCGTTGGCCTTACTTGCATTTAACCTTGACGAGCAAAACGGCTCAGTAGTACGCTGACCAAGTATGCAAAATGACTTGGTTATATAATGCCATGGTTACAAAATTGTCTTAGTTTCAGGAAGACTTACTTAGCAAAACGTCTAGGTCGTTAAATCCACAAGTAGGCAGAATGACTCAATTGTGTAAGGTCTCGATTGTGTTTAATAGATTTTCAAGACCAGATCAGACCAGACCATTTACCTACTAAAACATTATGGCATTAAGTCGTTTTACAACCAAGTCATTCCGTCTACTATGGCTTATAGCAATGAGGACGTTTTACAGACCAAGGCATTTTGCTACCCGGACAAAATACAACTAAGGTTCTCTGCTCGCCAAGGCTAAATGCAAGTAAGGCCAACGGGACCCGACCCATCCAAGACTCTATTCATACAACCAAAAATCGAACCCAAAAGCTTCGTAATCAGGTTCTCTAACCACTAGACTGGTCGTTAAACTCGTCTTTCGACGACAGGGTTTAAAAGCCCCCACGATTAAAGCTCACTGCTTGGTTCAAGGTCGGCGGCCCAGCGCACGCGGCGGTCCACCTCGTCGCGCTTCAGCTCGGCCAGGTTGACGATGAGCGCGAGCGCGCGCGGCGCGGCCGGCGCCAGGCGCGCCGCCGTCGCCAGCAGTTCCGCCATCTCAGCGCTCGTCCACAGCGGCACTTGGTAACCTAATGCAAATTCTAATTGTTTTATTTACACGAAAAGTCGTTAGTAAGCGCTGAAATTATGTCCATGTGTTAGTAAACAAAGACCGACATACTAAACTATTGACTCGATATAATACAAATTGGCCTGTATGCTTAGTATAAGTTTTACTTCACTAAATACTTCTCGATCACGTTTACGTAAAAAATTCAATTCTATGGAAACATGGACGCGCGCGCACGGTGACGCTGCCCATGTTTCCATAGTAGGTAACTGATTTTTTTACGTACAAACGCGATCGAGAAGTATTTGGTGAAGAAAAACTTATACTAAGCATACTGAATGGAACACTAACTAGGTACCTACCTAAACTTAATATAATACCGTGCCACATTCATAATTAACTTAAAAGCCTAAACTAGGATACTAAAGTAGCCTGTTTCTTAGGCAAATGGATCGACGATGAATGGATGGCTAAGGGGGCGTCCATTAATTACGTGAGGTATTCAGGGGGGGGGGGGTCAAGCTAAATCTCACCAAATCTCACTTGGGGGACCGGGGGAGGTTATGTCTCAATAAATATCAATGCCAGTGCCAAAATGAGTGAAAATTAGGTTAAATTTAAAAGTTTGGAAATCTAATTGTGTACGTCTCACAAGTTTGTTGTAATAAAAAAATTCAAAAATCAAAGAATTAAAGAGCAATAAATTTTTAAAAATATCGAAAATGTGTATCCCGATTTTGAAAAATCTCACGTGAGATGAGTGGGGGAGGGGGTCGAGGCGAATCTCACGATATCTCACCAGGGGGCAGGAGGGTAAAAAATCCTCAAAACACCTCAAGTAATTAATGAACGCCCCCTAATGAATCGACAAATACAATCATTCTGTTACCATAGCGTCATAACCAGGATTCGGAGTTTTTGTAGCACGGTAAGACGCAAGCAAACCATGGAGTCGACATTTACATTAATTTTGTTCTTACTCATACTCATTCGTTTATTTTATTTTTATGTATTTATCCCAAAAAGCTTTTATCTTCATTCAAAGTAAAACTCTCAAGTAATAAAACGTTCAAATTATAATAAATCAAATCATCTTTATTTGTTTAAAAAGTCATAGGTACTTAATTAAATACAGACGCTCCCTGGGCGTCAAAATATCTATACACTTCTATGACATTAACCATAAGGTTGATGATTGCATATATTTGACGCGTTTGATGTGTGAATGTTTGTGCTTTCGACTGTACGTCTGCTCCTACTCAGGTTTATAAAATTATATCATTAAGGGAGTTCTGTTATTGGCCTTAAGAATCACTTTGTAAATTAGGATAAACTTGATTGTACCGCTGTAGAACACCTAAATAAATAAATAAACACAGTAAAGTACAAACTAACTTAAACTGCGTGCTACGAAAACTCCGTACCCTGATCATAACAGCAAAAGAGCGGTTTCAGACTAGCGTTTTATACGCACGTACAGTCGTTGCCCTAACTTAAGTATCCACTCAGATACGTGGCTTTGAAAGCGCACTGGAGTTGAATGAATATTATAAACATAAATGTGGGTAAATATTTGTATGGCCTAAGAGGTAATGAACGCACACTACTACTACCCTATTTTATTTCGCTAAAAGTAGTTCAATAAACTATATTTCATTCATGAAACACATTGCGTTCGAGACTCAGGACGAATTATCTTTTTAGTTGCAGTGTTTTTTTTTTGTTTACTTTGAATGTTAACATCGATTGTTATTGAATTTAAGCAAATTTATGTAATTTGATAAAATTTTGTAGTTCTGTATTTTCGTTCCTATTTCTAATTTTTCTGTAAATCTATAATGTTGTTTTCTATTTAATATTATTACTCAATGTGACTTATAATAAATTAATATTTTGACATGTTATTCAAATTATTACATTGATATTACGAGTATACGTATACATATTTACTGCCATAAGAAAGAACCGAAAACTGCATATAATCATTGCGCAACCTACTGTGAATATTATTACCGCCCGGCCACGACAACGCGCAACCGGCGGTGCGGCGAGCTTTTTGTCAGTTCACTGCGTGTGCCACCAGGTAACCACAGAGCAGCAAGTGTGGCAGCCGCGCAATGAACAGAGAAAACGCTCGCCGCGCCGCTGGTTGCTCAAAGTCGTGGCCGGGCCTTTAACCGCCTTCTTAACTACATACGTAGATGGCACACCACGTTTGGTCACTATCACCATTCAAATAGCCAAGTTTAGACATAACCGTGCAAGTTGTATTACATAGCAGCGCTGGATTGACCACTTCAATCTAGTTTGCTTTACTGCCTCGCAATGTAGTTAAAACTTGCCCCTTTTTTTCTGGCAAGTCTAAGGTCTAAACTCGGCTCTAATATTATTCCCCGTAAGTGTCAGTTTTTTTTCTTTCCTTTATTGGCACTACTAGATGGCAGCACTGCGCTGCTTATACGTCGGTATCAATTCACTTTATTATTTATTATCTACGAATAACATTATTATTAATTCATGTGGTTACACTCGTATAATATTTTATGTGCTAGTTTATTTCTCGCTTCTTGAAATTTTAGAAGCTGGAAAAATCAAAAAACTCCCTTATATAACTAGGGGATCGAACCATAGACCAAATGCGCCGAAGTCGCATACTCCACCACTGGACCAAACGATGACTTAACTTACACTGTGAAAATTAAAATCAGTTGATGCAACTGACGTTATTAAAATCATTCCATCATTCGTTATACCAGCGAAAAAACGATTTACCCGCAAATAAGGTTATATTAATATACTAGTCAATTTTCTACCCGCAATGTATGTTTTTTATGCGATTCGTTTCTTGCTTTCGAAACAACCACTATGTCGTTACGCTAAATACATTATTTTTTCTACAATGTCCTCAATTCATTTAACTCCTTTTATGAAGGCGAAAATAGTCGTGTTGTTTGAGAATAACACATCTATTAGTGAAATTGCTCGTCAGCTGAATCTAACGGTGAGTTAAAATTTTATGCAAATCTTGTAAAGATAGTAATATTCTATTTATCCTTGTGAAAAGACTATCATTTTATCTTTGAAAAACAGTGTCGTTATGGCTTTTAAAAATTTGCATTATGACAATCAGTAGATAATAAAGGAAACATTAAACTTAAAATCATTTTCTTTCACAGCAAAAAACCGTCAGGTTGTGGGTAAAACGGCATGGAGATTCTGGCGACGTAGAAAGGAAACGTCCAGGTTTTCGACCCGTCATGTTTACGTCTCAATCTGCACGTCATCGAGACATTGTTGCAAGACACACTGCAGACCCTTTCTTATCGACCAACGAAACAGCAACTGCTCACGGCATATCTGCAAAGACAGTGCGGAAACATTTCCACGCTGCTGGATTTAAAACATACCGACCAGCAAAAAAATCCCACTGTCAATTGTTCACCGACAGCAAAGAGTTCGTTTTGCTGAAGAGTATTTAAATTTTGATTGGTGCAATAATATAGTTATATTCACAGACGAAAAGTCGTTTAAATCCGACAAAGATGGTCGCAAGATAATGTGGCGGAAACACGGAGACAGGTATAATGAATGTTGTGTGTTACCAACCAGAACCAGTGGCAGAATAACTTTAGCTTATTGGGGATGGATGTCATCAATGGGGCCAGGTGAAATTGTGGAAGTTGGTGGTCGCATGAACAGCGCAAAATATTTGGATATTTTGCGCGATGTCATGTTACCAACTAACTGTGCGTGTAGCGTATCCTGAGGGCCAAATCTACTTGATACAAGATAATATTTCGGTGCACAGTGCTCGAATTGTGCAAGAATGGCTCACGGCCCAAGATGACATTATTATTATTAACTGGCCGTCAAAGAGTCCAGACCTAAAATGTCATTGAAAATTTATGGGGCCAAATGGTCCTTAACTGGGATCCATCTAATGTAAGAACAACTCAAAACCTCAAGGATCTAGTTTATTCAACTTGGGAGTCGATGCGAGGTAGTGACTTATGTTTAGCAATGGTAAATAGCATGAGAAGCCGTCTTCAACAAGTAATCGATAATGAAGGTAGATCCTTGAGGTATTGAAAATTAAATCGGTAGCTAAGGTTTTCTGCCCGCTTTATACCATTAAGTTTATTTTTTTGTTACTATTTAAGTAAGATGGCCAAGTGATGGTATTGTAAGTAGTTTAGATAAAACATAACGCATGTTTCTGTCTAAATATTTACATGTTGATTCACTATGTGGTTATCTACTTTTATAAAATTAATTAAATCATAAGTAGCAATTATGTTTAACACTCACTTTATTTACTCATTAGTATTTTTAAATTTCGAAATATTACGGTTTGTTTACATGTCATGTCAGAATAAATGTAAATCGAATTCAACAAAATGTATTTTTCTGTAAGAAAATAAAAATCTTTTTTAAAACTTATTTTATTTTTCATTTAAACTTATTCTGTATTAGATTCAAATTGAAATAAAACTTGTAAACTTATTAAACAACATACTTAAATACAAAAAGCAAATAAAAAAAACGCAAAATAGAATTATCCTCTGAAATCATCATTGTGACTCGAACCCTAGGCCTCACGTTTGTAAAGCCAACGCTAGACCGCTAAGCCATGAAGCACATTAAGAACTTGTGCAAAAATAAGCACCTATTGATATTAGAAACGGTAGTCTGTTCAACTAGGCATTCATTGATCTTATAGCATACAAACATTTACCCACATTGATGTTTATAATAATTGATTCAACTCCAGTGCGCGTTCAAAGCCCCCTATCTGGTGGATACTTAAGTGAGGAAACGACTGTACAACCGCCCGGCCATCACTTCGCGCGTTTGGCGGCGCGGCAAGCGTTTTATCAGCTCATTGCGTGTGCCGCCAGGTAACCACCTGTACGGCGAGCGTCTCGGCCGCGCAATGAACACAGAAAACGCTTACCGCGCCGCCAAACGCGCGAAGTCGTGGCCGGGCGGTAAGCTCGATTTCGAAAGAGCATGTAGGCGCGTATAACGGCCATTCTCAGAGTTGCAAACATTTGCGTGTCCGAGCTATTAAGTAACTCTAAATATAATCAAATACGAGTGAAAATATTTTTTTCAAATAGTTTTTAACTTTATCTAAAGGTTTTAGAAGGAATTAGCTTTACATTGTTTATTTATCATACTTATTTTATTTTTCAAACCCTTGTTCTTCGATTACCGTAGCCTGTCCGCACGCTATCTGTGTCTTGAAAGTTGTTTCTCATTTTAGTTAGGAGTGGATTACACATATGTCCCTTAAAATCCTGGTAGATAAAATACAGTTTGTTTGACTACATTAAAGTACAATTCGATAAAACCTGCTTTTTCAAATATATAACCAAATGTCTGCCTATCCAGCCTTAACACCTGAGTACCATCGCCCTTCAATTTCAAAGTGATCATCCCTAAACAACGATGTATTTGCATATCACTATTGCGTCACTCGCGAGCTGTTAGTCGTACCGCGGCACCCAAACAGTGTGGACGTGGTAGTGTCGAAATATATGGTTACGACGCACGTAAGTTTCTAATCACCGTAACTTTGATTTTAATTTTTTCTAATTCCCGTTCCTCTATTTATAAATTTTGTTTGTAAGGTAAATGAGCTAATGTTTATAAAAATAATAGAGCTGTGTGGGCTCTGGAAACTAACATTTTCCAGTATTTTCTATTACTTCTAGTTTTTATTTTTTTTAGAAAAATGGCTTGTGGTCTGAGCACCGTAGCGTTAATTACCGTACCTTTCTAAGTACCGTAGCATGAAAATAGTAACAATTTCTTATATATTTTTAATTTTTGACGACCGGATAGCCAAGTGGTTAGAGAACCTGACTATGAAGCTTACCTTTATGACAATGAGATAGACTTTCTAAAAATAAATAGCCTCTTTCTAAGTACCGTGGCCATCTACAATTCAATTTTGTAATTATCGTATCCGTAAAAAAAAGTAACCTCGATAAATCAGAAACTATTTTGTTTATTCTAACGCCGTTTTGAAATATTAATAGTTTAGCTCATAATTGTCCATATTCTTGTCTATATTTGGTCGTATAAACGAAAAAAAAAAATTACTACTGTAATGAGATGAAAATCGTCAAGAAGTGAGAATGGCCGATAAGCATGCCTTTTGCCACACGCTGTACTCACTTACTTTCGCAACTTTATTTCTTCACTAGAATTCATGTTGTTATTTACTCTCCTCTAACCACTACCAGTTCAAGTGAACACGTCGGAATAAGTCCGTGTACCTGCGCGAGTCCAGTCTTAAAAGCACGAAACGTATCGCGCGTGTATGCGTATAAGCCGAAACGATCGTATACGCGCAGAAAAAACGCTAATCTTAAACCGCCCTGATTACAACACTAGTAATTAAACGGTAAGGCGGTAGGCTAGACAGGGCAATCACGCGGTGCAATGCGAAGTGCTTAGGTAAGTACCTAGTTCACGAGGAGAAGAAAAAGTGCGTAAACTATTAGAAAGTAATACGCTATGCAATGCTATTTCGTCTTAGCATACGTAGCTTTACACCTAGAAAGGTAATAAACAGCTAAGGTCAGAGCTAATAACACGCTGCAGCTGCATAACTTGAGCTAGTGTTGAAATCGCTAAAGCATAGACGTTGTCTCGTTTTATGTACTGTTTTTTTTTGTAATTAAGACATAACTAATATTATGTCTAAAATTATGGTAACTAAGTAAACTGACCTATTGTTTGAAACACGTGGTATTCCCAGGTGACGATGTCTTTGACGGAGTGTTTCGTTCCCTTCCGATTTAAGAAGTTGCACACTTGTGTGGCTGTTAGTGACATGGCGGCTGAAATACTCTTCGCCGCTATCTGCACGCACGACGCGATCAGCACCGGTATCCTAGCACTTAGCCCTCGCTGAAACCGCTCGAATTCAAGACTGTCTGTAAAAAAAAGTTCGTGATTAGGATAGTCGTTGGCTTGCACGCTTAGCTTGGTGCCGTGAGGCACGCGGCGGCTGCTGGCTGCTGACTCACCCGAGAGTACGACGTCTTTTTGGGGGTGCTTTCCACTAAAGCTATGCAGCTATGCGAGGACGTGAAAGCTACGCTACGAAACTATGTGACCGTTTCCACTAATGCTAAGCTAGTAAGACGCGCTATGAAGACGGGCAGCCGCGAAGTAGCTGTGCGAGGAATATGAGCAGGTCGAGTTGTGTGATGTATCGCGCATTGCAGAATATAAGTAACTCTTTTCTTTCGCAATGGCATGTCTACTTTCGTTGACAAACGCGTGCTTACTGAAGATACTCTACTTTGCACATAGCTACACCACTTGCGATCATCCACACCATGCATCCAAATCACGCATCCAGAGCACGCAACTTTTTATTTAAATAGATAGCCTAGTTGAATCCGTTTCCACTAGTGCTATGCTAGCGGACCAATAAATTATGATTTGTGGAATCACACGCATCTATAGCAACGTAGCATAGCATATCTCTGGTGGAAAGGCACCCTGACCCTGACGCAGCTGCGTGGGCCGGTAGCGCTCCATGACCCGATAGGCCAGCGTCGCTACGCAGTTGCCGTGCACGCCCAGCTTCTTGTCGCGAAGTGCACCGTCCGACGGCTGCTGGCACCTGACTCACCCGCGGGCGAGGCGACGTTGTGACGTAATTGCGCGGACAAGTAGCGCTCCATAAGCCGGCAGGCGAGCGCCGCGACGCCGTTGCCATGAACATTCAACTCCTTAGCCACGTTCCACACCGCCAGGCGGCCTTGACGCTCGATCAGTTTAATGGGCCAGCCGCGTGCTTCGTAACATACTGCATTATGAACAAACCATCATGGGCATTCTTCATTGAAATCTGATTGCGAGTACAAATCATGGCACGGATTAGACTATCAATAATATCGCGATACTGTTAATAATAATGATATCACGGATTTCAAAACATTCGGATATTTACTTCAGAATTTTTACGATACCGCGATACACGTCAATAATGTTGTGGTCTGAGTCGGGATAAGCGTGTATCTAATGATAATATTGATAATCTAATCAGTGCTATTCGAAGTAAAAGTGGGTTCGCGACTGGGGACTAAAATAGAGTTTATGGTCTACACAGACCTTCCAATTTATTGCTTAGATATTTAAATATCACATCACTAACCGTTGATGTTAAAGAAAAGTAGTTTTTCCAGTAACGACAAGTTATATCATATTGTTAGCTTCACCTATTATAATTAAAGTACCTATTTAAAGGTTTTATTCAAGCAACAATTGTCGGTTTGCTTTGCTATACTATATTCAAGAAGAAGAAGTCGTAGAAGATATTACAGCTACTCTAATATTCTCTTACCTTCTTCCTTGTAATCATCTCTGACCCTGTTCAACCAATCTGGTGTAAGATATAAACAAGCATTTAGAGACGATTTGAAATCAGATCTCACAAAGTCAATGGCTTTATCACTTCCCATTTTTAAATTGTATCAGGTATCAATGTATAAATTAGTATTTGTCTTGCATAGTATTTAATAGGACAAGTGTTTTAACGTTCCCTAAATAATATACGAGTAAACTCAGAGTGACACCTGCCAAGTAAGTCAAATTGATGTATAAAAGCTATTTTAGTCCTTAAAAATTAATAAGCTATAAAACAATTTCGTGTGTTTATTTTTTTCGCGCCGTACTGCTGTCATTATTTTTTTTTATGCCGAACCATAGACATTTTTTTTCATAACAATATGGATGGAAATATGGATGTCGAGTAATATAAATTTTCATACAAAATTGTTGCCATGTTCTAGCAATATAAATTTTTAAAATTCTACTATTTCATGTCGTACTTCTAACTGCCTTTATTTATTTTCTAATAAGTAAAATGTTTTTAGAAGTTTATGTGTGTAAGTATTTCCAAATCAAAATACTAAATTAATATAATAATATTATTTTTTAATAATGATTTGGTTTAAAAATAGTATCAGAAATACCAGTCAATATTTTTTTCTATAAGGGTCTTTAATAAAATGCAAAGGAACCTCTACCCATACAATCTCCTCTTAGTTATTATTGAAGAGGACTCTGTTTGTTCCTGCGGAAAAAAGTACATGTATGGCTGTCTGATATTTGTATTGTCATCATCATCATCAACATGAAAATTGAGTGCAGTAGAGTTTTAAAAGTAGTGTGGTTTTTCTATCTTAAAAACGGTTTTGTTTACTGTTCACAGTGATCTAAGGCATCACGATTCATTGTTTGGCGCTAATTTTAGACTACCTTAAAAGAAAAAAACTGGATTCTTTGCCCGTCTGTCTGTCTGACTGTCTGTCTGTTAGTCTATTATGACTATTTTCTTGGAAAAAGATAAAGATAGCTTCTTTATTCGTGTTCTGTCATATCCATAGCTCGCCGAATATTCTAAAGCAAATTCAATGCAGACTCAGCTTGATATTGATTACATGAATGATAGCCTCGTTTAAGTGGGCATAACCTGACGTGTGCGCCAGACGCCTGCACACGTAAAACGAGCAAAATAAATAATATGGAGCCGAGGAAAAGCGAGACAACGTGGGCGTGGCCACAGTAAGGCGGAACATTTTTCTCTCTGACTCCGCCCAGCGGAAAACTTCCCGCCCTCGCACGCCATCATGCCTGTTCCAAGCGAAAACCTTACAGTGTAGAGTAGATACTTACAATTCGAACTATCTGATTTCACACACTCATAGAACGTGCGAAAAACATGACTCTTCTTGGAGTCGGGTAATTAATTAAAAATCGTATAATAGGTAAGGGAAGCTACTTACACGCATTTTAGGTCGTTTTGCAGGAAAAAACTAGATTTATTTTTGAACGACCGGTTAGCCTACCTGTTAGAGGACCTGGCTACGAAGTTATAGGTCCCGCGCTCGATTCCCGGTCGGGGCAGATATTTTTGTTAAAAATATGAATGTTTGCGCTCGAGTCTTGGATGTTTAATATGAATTTATCTATATAAGTATGATTACCCGTTGTCTAGTACCTACTCATAGTACAAGCCTCGCAGGCCAATTGTTTGGTATAAATTGTCCCAATATTATTAGGTTGGTATTTATTTACCAGCTGTTGCGCGCGACTCCGTCTGCGAAGAATAGGGGTATAAAAAATAGCCTACGGCCTATTCTCAGACCTACCAAATATAGAGAAAAAAGTTTCATAAAAATCGGTCAAGCCGTCTCGGAGGAGTTCGATAACAAACACCGTGACACGAGATTTTTATAATCTTAGAAAAATATTTTTTAAAAAATTTTTAAACTTAAGTAGATGAAGTAGTATCAAATGTTCGAAACTTGCCAAGTTTAAACCAGGTTTAAAGAAAAAAGATTTTTTTTTTTCAGCAAATGGCCATAATAAAGACAGTACAGTAGGAAAGCATTAATAAATAAAAATCAATTGCCAAATGTATCTAAGCACATAATTTCAATACGGCTGTCTATTCGGCTATTTATTTTTGTAAGGCTCGTATATAAATAATAGTCGGTAGGTACTTAGGCGGTGCCCTCGCCTAGTTATTATGATGGTACTTAGTATTTGTTAACAAGAACGTCTTTCCTGTTCCAGCGCCCCACTCTTTTACAATCAAATATTATAATTAAAAGCACATAGTTTACACTGCAGCCCAGAAATAGAGACAACTTGAACGATCCATAATTTTTTTGTTTTTTATGTGCATTTATAAAAGCGTGTTTTTCTAGTTTTTAGGGTTCCGTAGTCAACAAGGAACCCTTATAGATTCGCCATGTCTGTCCGTCTGTCTGTCTGTCTGTCCGTTCGCGGCTAAGCTCAGAGACTGTTAGTAGTAGAAAGCTGTAATTTGGCATGAATATATACATATATCAGTCACGCCGACAGAGTGATTATATAAAAAAAACTAAAACAATTTTTTTTAGGGTACCTCCCATAGACGTAAAGTGGAGGTGATTTTTTTTTCTCGATCAACCCTATAGTGTGGGGTATCATTGGATAGGTATTTGAAAATAAATAGGGGTTTGCTCAAACCATTTTTTGATAAAGTGAATATTTTCGGAGATATTCACTCCGAAAGTTCAAAATAATGTGTACCCCCCCCCCCCTCTAACTTTTGAACAGCAAGTCTAAAAAATATGAAAAAAATCACGTAAGTTAAACTCAATAAAAACTTTCTAGGAAAATTATTTTCAACTTAATCAGTTCTAAAGTTCTAAAGTTTCTAAAGTAAGATTGTAATTTAACCGCCATTGCAAGCATTTTTTTTTCTTTAAGTGCCTATAAGATCACGCTAATAGTATCTTCCTTCAAATAAAAAAAATAAAATTGAAACCGGTTCATATAACAAATAATTACATCTGAAAAACCATCAACATAGGTACAATACTAAGCTAGTATACTGCAGATTAGATTAGGTAGTTACCCAATTTGCCGATAGATGGCGCTGTACCACCGATGTTGAAATTCTGCCCGCGGTGGGAGTTGGGACCAAAACAACCACATTAATAAAGTATGCAAAGATTTTTTTCGTACCTGCTACGGAACCCTATCTTGGGCGTGTCCGACACGCTCTTGGCCGGTTTTTTTTGAAACTATTAATTTATTTTATACTTTTTGGTCTTTGATAACGAAATATTTTAAACATTTATACATGGCATGATTTCCATGTGCTACAAAGAGACACATGAAGGTTTTTTGTTCGTCTTAAATAGAATCGGTCCATCTTATACTTTGTCTTTGGTGCGCGCGCACTGCTCTACAGTAATATACCAAACGTAACCTGTTTCTATCTTCACCCCCTCACCCCCAACCCCTCCAATCCCCCAACCTCACAACCCCCTAACATCTGAGATCAAAGTGCTCGTCAAGACGAATCAAACGAGCCCAAACTCGACGGGGTTGTGTCGTTTTATTGTGGAGTGCCTTTGGCCATCTTCCAGCTCCATCATCAGACCCTGGTTACCATCTGGGATCAAAGTGCTCGTTAAGACGAATCAAACGAGCCCAAACTCGACGGGGTTGTGTCATTTTATTATAGAGTTTCTAAGGCCACCATCCAGCTTCATCATCGGATCAGCTCCATGTTACCATAATATTGCATTGTCATCCAATTTACACATACGTGCAAAATTTCAGCTCAATCGGAAACCGGCAAGTGGGTCAAAATCATGTTCAAAGTTTCCATTACATACTTAGTTACATACAGGTCGACCCAATAAAAGCGTGTTAAAAAAAAATAGCCCACGATCTATTCTCAGACTTACCGAATATAGACAAAAAGTTTCATAAAAATCGGTCAAGCCGGCTCGGAAGAGTTCGATAACAAACACCGTGACACGAGATTTTTATATAAGTATTAAAGTAGTTGTTGCTCGCGACTCCATCCGCGAAGAATACGGGTATAAAAAATAGCCTACACCTATTCTCAGACCTACCGAATACAGACAAAAAAGTTTCATAAGAATCGATCAAGCCGTTTCGGAGGAGATCAATAACAAACGCCGTGACACAAGATTTTTATATATTAGAAGAAGATTATATCTATCTATCTATCTGTCTGTTCGTCGTTCGCATGAATAATTTGCTGTGAGGGTAATAAGCTGACTGTGTGTTTTTCTTAATCTCTAGCTTTACAGTGAGATAAAGGTCAATGCTCAAGGAGCTTTCTTCGGCGAAGCCCTTGTGGATTAATATTTAGTTTTTTAAGACCGCATACTTAATTATAATTTGTCCTACTCCTGTACTTTTATCTGTTTTTTACATGGTCGCGAACAAATATATAAGAACATAGATAATATGACTTCAGAAAGTCTATACTTAATCTATTCGCCATAACAGCACTTGTGTCGTAATGTCGTTATTACGATACACCTAGCTGCCACATAATATTAAATGTAGGGTACACTCAACACTAAAGCCCAGTTTAGACCTGCTGAGTTGAGTAGAGTAGGGTACAGTCGGGTACAGTAGGGTAAAATAGGGTACAGTAGGGTAAAATAGGGTACAGTAGGGTTCAGTTGGGTACAGTAGGGTAAAATAGGGTACAGTAGGGTACAGTCGGGTACAGTCGGGTACAGTAGGGTAAAATAGGGTACAGTAGGGTAAAATAGGGTACAGTCGGGTACAGTAGGGTAAAATAGGGTACATTCTGGTACAATAGGGTAAAATAGGGTACAGTAGAGTACAGTCGGGTGCAGTAGGGTAAAATAGGGTACAGTAGGGTTAAATAGGGTACAATCGGGTACAGTTGGGTACAGTAGGGTAAAATAGGGTACAGTAGGGTACAGTTGTACCCGACTGTACTCTACTGTACCCTATTATACCCCACTGTACCCAACTGTACTCTACTGTACCCTATTTTACCCTACTGTACCCTACTGTACCCTATTTTACCCTACTGTACCCGACTGTACCCTAATGTACCCTATTTTACCCCACTGTACCCGACTGTACCCAACTGTACCCTATTCTACCCTACTGTACCCGACTGTACCCTATTTTACCCTACTGTACTCGACTAGCTGTACCCTATTTTACTCTACTGTACCCGACTGTACCCTACTGTACCCTATTTTACCCTACTGTACCCTATTTTACCCTACTGTACCCGACTGTACCCTACTGTACCCTATTTCACCCGACTGTACCCTACTGTACCCCATTTTACCCTACTGTGCCCGACTGTACCCTACTGTACCCTATTTCACCCTACTGTACCCGACTGTACCCTAATGTACCCTATTTTACCGTACTGTACCCGACTGTACCCTATTTCACCCGACTGTACCCTACTGTACCCGACTGTACCCCGTTTTACCCTACTGCACCCAACTGTACCCTACTGTACCCTATTTTACCCTACTGTACCCGACTGTACCCTACTGTTCCCTATTTTACCCTACTGTACCCGACTGTACCCTACTGTGCCCTATTTTACCCTACTATACCCGACTGTACCCGACTGCACCCTATTTTACCCTACTGTACCCGACTGTACCCTATTTTACTCTACTGTACCCGACTGTACCCTACTGTACTCTATTTTACCCTACTGTACCCTATTTTACCCTACTGTACCCTACTGTACCCTATTTTACCCTACTGTACCCGACTGTACCCTACTGTACCCGACTGTACCCCATTTTACCCTACTGTACCCGACTGTACCCTACTGTACCCTATTTTACCTTACTGTACCCGACTGTACCCTACTGTACCCTATTTTACCCTACTGTACCCGACTGTACCCTAATTCACCCGACTGTACCCTACTGTACCCGACTGTACCCCATTTTACCCTACTGTACCCGACTGTACCCTACTGTACCCTATTTTACCCTACTGTACCCGACTGTACCCTACTGTTCCCTATTTTACCCTACTGTACCCGACTGTACCCTACTGTGCCCTATTTTACCCTACTGTACCCTATTTTACCCTACTGTACCCTAATGTTTCCTACAGTAGGGTACAGTACAGTACAGTCGAGTCGTAGAAAAAATATTGTATGCAACGGTGTATAATTTGGTCTTAACGGCTTGTGCCGTCTTCCATTGCGATACTCGCATTCGCTCGTATCGCAACTCACGTCACTAGCCTTTTAAGACCTAACTTATACAACCGTTGCATAAAATACTATTATCCCACCACCCAAATACGCCTAACCAATTTAGAGCTGTCACGGAGATCGTCCTTCAACGGCAAATCGGCAAATCGTTGAGATTGATATCGTAGGCTTCTGTGGCGAACCCCCATCACTCAATATCACGAGCTTCTGCTCCCGTACAGCCACAAAGTGGCGAATATGAATCTGAGTATGATTCTAGCATATTAAATCAAGCATACAAACTCTAATAGCCGTTTTTGAAATAGCGTACAAAAGAGTTGTTAGCTATTTACATATTGTCTTTTAAACGATCTTGATTGAACTAATGCAAAAACTTTAATTGTAAATATTACGCGCGTTTTTCTATTTTTAAACGTTTTATGTATGTATTTTTACCTGTATTTTTTACAGTTATTTAAATAATTTACTGTTTTATGTATTAAAAACTAAGAAAGGTAATAATAATTTTATCGTACGGCAGGGTTTAATGTTCTAAAACTGATATTTCTTTCTCCGACCTAATGAGTCACAAATCCTCTCAGAAATAGCGAACCTAGTGCGATTGGCTACTTTAAGGACTAAAAAACCTCAAATTTAAAAACATCAACCTCATAAATAACTGCCCTTTCTTTCTGTACGTGTTACGGCTAGTATGTTAGCAAAATTGTAAAGCAAACCCCTATAATTCGATTTTGTTTACATTCAATAACTTTTCTCGGATATCTATTCTCATAAAACAACAAATATACGCAGTCATAAAACGCATTGCTATTGCTCCTTTACCTTTACTAAAATTGATATTTCTTCCCCTGAGCCACTAGTATTAACCCGTGTTGGGGATTTTTCTGTCAACATCTGATATGTAAATTCCGTTCGACTTAAAGGTTCGGAAAATGCTCATACTTGTATTATCGTTGTTATTTATTTTCTCTGGTGAGCCGTAAAATATGGCAGTATGGAAATGTGGGGATTTGGCGCGTAGTATAGTTTGACAGGGTGACAGTTATAGGAACGGGTGAGCAGCGAGGGCACGCGGGGCGTCCTGCTAACTCGTTTAGTGCTGTCTCGTATTCTCACTGCTTATTTTATTTCAAAACACCCCTTCCATTACCATCTAAGTATGTATATCCTAATTTATAAATACAGAGAGAGGACATTTGGTACGACCCAGAATAAAAGCATATGGCATTATTTAGAATGTTACCCAAAACTACATGTTTTTAGAAACTTCTACCTATCCACCTAAAATCAAAATCAACATCGCATGAAGAATGCAGGGGTTCAGGCGGTTGGGATAGTTTTCTTTGTTCGCTCAAGCGTGTAATCAAATGCAAAAGGTAACGTTTATACATTCTTTTACTCTTCAAAAGACTGGCCAATGTACATAAGTATCCATTAAAACCCCATACGAGCCACTTTAAAATATCTCGTAGAGACGTAGACTCTACGACGTAGAGAAAGTGGGGATGGAATTTATGACCATACTAAAACAAATTTTACTAATAAGAAAAAATTGGGGCTCACCGCCTGCCTACTCACGGCATGCTGTCCAACACCATCTGATAAGGTGAAGCATCTGCAATGACATATGCTAAAAGATATTTATTCTACGCAAAAAGCAACCATCGGTTACGCATATAAAGTTTACACTTGGCCTTCTCTCTGTAGATTTAACACACCTATGAATTGCACATTTAGTTGCGAGGGTGCGAAAACTTGTTGTTATCTCGAACGAGGCCAATTTCGGCAAATGGATACTAAGTCCTAACTCTCGTATCTTTTATGTCGTGTGGCGCTCGCGCTTTAAAAATATCGAGAAACGACATATCGGCGGTGGGCTAACGTGTGAACGCCTAGCAAGCAATTTGGGAAGGATTTTCTTTACTACCTCGGGGTGAACTTAAACGTGCGAGAAGGGGCCGCTCAAATTTTAAAACCTGTACCGTTAACGTTAATATGTGGAAAATAATGTGCTGGTTCCTTAAGTAACGTTGGGAAGTGAAGTTGAATAGAGATTTGCGTCATATAGATATGCGTCATAAGGTTTGTTCATCTTTATTGATGTACGAAGAGCCAATAAAAGTATCTGAATTCATTGAATAATACATATACTTCGTTTATTTTAGCATTAAAAAAGGGAAAAAAGGAATAAACTATATTGACAAAACATTTTATTGAAAAACGTTTTTAATTTTTTTTTTTTAACTAACTTTTAAATACTTATGGAACCAAAAGAATGTAAATGACCCAATGGTCATTTACATTCTTTTGGTTCCATAAGTATTTAAAAGTTAGTTAAAAAAAAAAAATTAAAAACGTTTTTCAATAAAATGTTTTTCAATAAAAGGACAATTCCTTGCTAATTGTTACATATTTTCTGTAACTTATTTCCTTCGCTTACCTTCTTTCTAATGATAAAAAAGGAAGTACGCTAATATATATCATACTTCTAAATCTGAAAGTTTGTGTGTTTCTTCCAATTTCAATTTCATGTTTAAACGACTGGAGGAGTGGAGGCACTATAGCCACAGAATCGGTATGTTATGCATAATTAATTATTATAAAATGCAGAAACTTCAACCTAAAAATCTAGAGACATGAAATTTGACACGGGTGTTCTTTTTGCAATTTTTTATAAATTTTAACGGGAATTAAGTAAATCCCCGGAATTTCATTTCAACTGGTAGATTTAATGGTTCGTGCAAACAAACCGCGGAAAAAAGCTAGTACCTTATAAATCTGAGCGATATTTTTCGTTCTCAAGTAACGTTAGGTAACTGAATTATAATCAATCGGAAGAAATATAAGGTCACGGTGAAATCTTAATTGAAAAGATTCTTGTTCCAATATGACCTACAAAATGGCACATATTTTACACAAAACTACAGGTTGCTTCTGTAATGCGTGGTCCGGTTCGCTTTTGTCAATTTTTTTAATAGTCTTGGTGGCGAGCGGCCTCGCGGCACACGCCCCGGCGGCGTCGGCAGCGGCCGGCTCGCGTTCGCACTTCGCGCTTGGCTAACTGCCCTTTGACGGCAACTCATGCGCGAAGTCATCCACTTATCGTCCGCGTGATCTAATGCCGACATTTTTCCCGTTTTTCCCCATCTTTTCGCTTGGCCGATTGTACTCCGAACGTGACATAATTGAATCAGCCGCTCCGAGTCGACTTTGCTACGGAATTAATTCCGACAGACGTAAATGTAACATAAGCAATCATCCCTTCTGTTTCAAACACATTACGATAATTTAATTATCTATCGTAAATAAATATCGTTTATTGTAATATCTTATTTTCTTTTCAAATTTCGTTAAGACGAAATTTAAAAACTTAATTATCTATCGTATATAAATATCGTTTATTGTAATATCTTATTTTCTTTTCAAATATCGTTAAGACGAAGGTTAAAAACTATCACGTCAACATCATTTATTTTTGAGCATTACATACAATCAACATCATTAGGTATTTGAATACTTTGTTAAAAAACTAAAGTTATGATTTCTGTCTCTGCCAATATTACCGTATCAAAAAATCTGTGAATATGTAATCAAATCTACCTATTTATATTCATATTGCAGCGAATTTCTCCCCTAGCGCAGATTGTTTCACCACGTGTGTCTACAAACGAAGAGCAGCTAACTAGAAACACTAGAAAATATAAAAAGTGAACAACACAAACTGTAATTACATACATACTAGTGCAGTGCTATCAAATAAAACGACAGTGTCATGCATGGGGTAAAGGAAACAGGCTTTGAGGCGCTCGTTTCGTGCCAAGTGTAATACAATTTGAAGCGAGAATCAAAGCGACGGCGGTTGGCTCTCCTTTCGCTACGTCCTATTCGATAAACATGATACTTGGGATTTTTTAATCTGCTTAAAAATATGTTAAACCAAAGGATTAACTATATTAAAAAATTATACTTTATGTCTCATATAACTTTTATATCAAAATCGTAAAAATATTGTACGATTTCATATTTAAGATTTACCTATAGATAAAGCAAGTTGCTAATAGGAGGTAGCAATTTATAAATACAAAACAGGTTACACCTACAAAGAAGAATACCTAAGTCATCATCATCATCATCAGCCTATGTTCGTCCACTGCTAGACATAGGCCTCTCCCATGGCACGCCACTGAGCACGATCCTCGGCCACTCTCATCCAGCTCTTGCCAGCCGCCTTGCGAAGATCATCGCTCCACCGAGTCTGAGGACGTCCCACGCTACGTTTGCCGATCCGTGGTCTCCACTCAAGAACTCGTCTACCCCAACGGTTATCGGTTCTTCGGGTTACATGGCCTGCCCATTGCCACTTCAGCGTGCTAATGCGGCGGGCTATGTCGATAACTTTGGTTCTCTGTCGAATCACTTCGTTACGAATTCGATCTTAAAATACCTAAGTAATTAAATTAAATTATTCGTGACATTAAATTTATTGATCGCATCGTGCGACAGTTGCGACACAATGTATATATACATATATGGAGCTGAACAAGTTTTACTTCAGTCGTGTGGTCTAAAGCACACTCGGTTTTTTTAAGGTGTCTTGGACAGTGTTGCGACAAATGAGAAAACGGGATAACAATATTCCTGATCATTGTAGCGTGAGGCAATAAGAAATATCTACGCACACACACGTAGTTGTGTTTAGTCTAGTCTGCTATTATATTAGAAGTCTGTGATCCATCCTAAGATCATTTAATCCCATCGAAAAGTTAATACTTTTTGTCTGCAATAATAAATTAAGTAGTTTAGTACAAACACTTGGTCACCCATCCAAGTACTGACCGCGCCCGACGTTGCTTAACTTCGGTGATCGGACGACAACCGGTGTTTTCAACGTGGTATGAACGTTGGCGATAATGTAGTCGAATTTGTGCATCCATTAAATAGGATCCAATGTAAATCTGAGATAAAAAAATTGCTACAAAAATTTACTTATGAGGAAACTGAGGAACTTCTTATTATTCTTCGATAATGTAACGATAAATATAACAGATATGTACTCGAATCGAACATGCATGCACTCACGCACTCATGCACATGCACACACACACACACACACACACACACACACTCACACATACTCATACTTATACACATAATAGCTGCTCTTTTTGGCTTTGGTTCTGTTAAGCATGTTAAATAATGTTCTCTGTATTATACTCGTATTCCTATTGCAAGTATTGTAGGATTGTGTTGTTGCTAGATTTCAGCACTTTTATTGCTTTCATGGAAGAGCTCCGACTGCTGAAATACAGGTTTTAAACCTAGTTTGGCAGCTGTGGCCCACTTTATTTATGATTTTATCTAGTTTCCACATATATTTGTATAAGATACCTGTACATTATTATGGAAATAAAGAATTATTATTATTATTATTATTAATTGTCGTCGGTTGTCGTCGGTCGTGTTGCTGAGGCACGAAATTTGGGTATTTTATTAGATAGCAATTTACGGTTCGAAAAGCATGTGACTGAAATGGCTCGACAGTGTCTGTACCGCCTCAAAATTTTATACAACGCTAGAGATTTTTTGAGTATTGACTTTCGTATAAGACTTTGTGAATCACTTATTTTGGCCAAGTTGAATTACTGTCTGACTGCGTTTGGACCCTGCCTTTTAGCGCGGTCGCAGCGACTTCTCCAGAGGGTGCAGAATGCATGTGCTAGGTTCTGTTTCAGAATCCCTCCGCGATGCCATGTTACGCCATTTATAAACAATGCGAATTGGCTCAGGATGATCAATCGGCAGGAACTTATGTTCGCTTGCCTCCTATTCGATATTGTGAAAACTAAATCCCCGAGCTATCTTTTTAGTAAATTAACTTGGTCTGCTTCAAAAAGATTTTTCGGTGCCCGGCCCTCTCGTGCTGTTTTGTTAGCTATGCCTCGCCACGGCACTGCTGCGTTTAGGGGCAGTTTTAGATACAGACCAACTAAATACTGGAATAATATCCCCCCTCCGCTTCGTAATCTCAATTGTAAGGCTTCTTTTAAAATTAAATATCGTTCTCATTTATTAAACTTGCAAAAAACTGTGTCTAATACCTGCCCTTATTATATTTCATTAAGTATATCTTATTACCTATATTTCGTTTCATCTGCATTGAATGTATTTGAATGTATTATTTTATTTATTTCTACATTGTACCCTACTTTCCACCTAGATTGGATCCATTTAATTTCATTGATTATTATAAAACTTTTTCTTTGTTTTTTATTAAATGTCTGGGATAGGTATTTATAGTGCGCCTATTCTGTCGTTTTAACTTTTTTCCTATTACACAATTTATGTACATCATCCACACTTTTTATTTTATTATTATTATCCAATCCAATTTTGTTGTTTTTCTGATACTGTACTCTGTTTCGTCTCCTTATACGTGTTCCACAGGTCTGGCTCAGTTGGTACTGGCAGAATATCAGCGCTGCGGCTTCCGCAGCTTTATGCTGAGTCAGCACCTTTCTTTTCACGACACATGGCATCCATACCACAGCTTGGTTGCATACAGCAAAATTGTTGTTTTATTTATATTTTTATTCTGCTCGTGTTTCTTTTGTTCTTGTTGATATGTTTCTAACGCTTTGATATTTTTAGTACTAAGCATTGTTTCACTTGATGCAGTCACCAGCTTACTCCCCAAGTCTAGCGTGCCTAAAGAAGTTTTACTTCAAAAAGCAAACTCCATCGAGGGCCTCATCTTCGCTAGCCAAACTGGTCAAACGCAAGCCTATGTTGTATGAAAATTTCCCGAGCGCTAGTATAGTATGTTCCAGTTAAAATGACGAAAATGCACTTAACATGGGATTTTACAACTTCTTTTGTTGCTGAATATGAAAGGAAAAGATAACAAAGAGACGTAATACAACTGACCGAAGTATGGCCTACCGACCGATACACCTGCATAATTGTTTTACAACCCCACTTGAAGATAACAATTAAATAATAGATGTTGGTTTTAAGTACTTTTCGTCATTTTAACTGGAACATACTATACTAAGATTGTACACCCTGGCGCGCACCCCCTCCCCCGCATTCGCCATCTTTTCGTAACGCATTCATAAGCTTACTCCCCAAGTCAAGCGTGCCTAAAGATGTTTTACTTCAAAAATCTTCATCAAGTAAATCCTCACACGTTAAAATTTCAACGTTAAAATAAGGTAAGTGGTTGAGGGAGGGAGTGTCAGGGATCTGCTGGATACGGGTCTGGGTTGCATAGGCCTGCGGGCGCGTGCCAAGGTAAACTGGACGTCCTTCATTTACTATTTGGCATTCAACGGTGCCCCGATTATCGGAAATACACGGAAATGCATTTCCGTGTATTTCCGATAATCGGTTTATAGACTTTGCGGTGGTTTACGGAATGGTAAGTGAAGAGCAAATGTCATTAGCAGGCATCGGACGGATTAACGTCATTATTCGCCATATTGTGCATATAACTCCAAAATTACTTAATAGGTTCATTAATTTCCTGAAATTACATTTCAATTCCTGGAGATAACAATTTATTTTTTCAGTTTAATTAAATGGGTCATTCTCTGGTCGCACGTTTTTTCGTGTTCTCAACTTCAATTAAAAGTAAAATAGCATTTTATGCAACGGTTAAATAAGTGAGGTCTTAAAAGGCGAGTGACGTGAGTTGCGATACGAGCGAATGCGAGTATCGCAAAAGAAGACGGCACGAGCTGTTAAGACCAAATTATACACCGTTGCATACAATATTTTTTCTACGATTCCACTCGACTCGACGCGACTCGACGTGACTCGACGCAATTTGGCGCAAATCGACGCAACTCGTCGCAATGCAACTCGACCCAACTCAACTCTACTCGACTCGACCAGACTCGACTTGAATCGTCTCGAATCGACTTTAATCGACTCGAATCGAAACGAACCGACTCGAACCAACTTTAATAGACTCGAATCTACTCTACTGTACCGTGCTGTACCGTGCTGTACCGTACTGTACCCTACTTTACCCTACTGTACCCTACTGTACCCTAATGTACCCTACTGTACCCTACTGTTTGTACCCTACTGTCTGTACCCTACTGTCTGTACCCTAATGCCTGTACCCTACTGTACCCCACTGTACCCTACTGGACCCTACTGTACCTTACTGGATCCTACTGGACCCTACTGTCTGTACCCTACCGTACCCTACTGAACCCTACTTGACCCTACTGTACCTTACTAGATCCTACTGGACCCTACTGTACCTTTCTGGATCCTAATGGACCCTACAGTACCCTACTGTACCCTACTGCACCCTAGTGGACCCCACTGGTCCCTACTGGACCCTACTGTACCCTACTGTACCCTACTGTACCCTACTGTACCCTACCGGACCCTACTGTGCCCTACTGTCTGTACCCTACTATACCCTACTGCACCCTACTGTACCCTCTGGACCCTACTGAACCCTACTGTACCTTACTGGATCCTACTGGACCTTACTGGACCCTACTGAACCCTACTTGACCCTACTGTACCCTACTGCACCCTACTGTATCCTACTGGACCCTACTGTACTCTACTGTACCCTAATGTACCCTACTGTACCCTACTGTACCCTAATGTACCCTACTGGACCCTACTGTACCCTACTCTACCCTACTCTGCTCTACTCAACTCAGCAGGTCTAAACTGGGCTTTAGTGTTGAGTGTACCCTACATTTAATATTTTGTGGCAGCTAGGTGTATCGTAATAACGACATTGTGACACAAGAGCTGTTATAGGGAATAGAGTAAGTATAGACTTTCTGAAGTCATAATATAAAATTCTCGTGTCGCGGTGTTTGTTACCAAACTCCTCCGAAATCGGGTAGGTCTGAGAATCGATCAACATCTATTTTTCATACCCCTATTATTCTTCGCAGACGGAGACGCGGGCAACAGCTAGTTTCTTATATATTTGTTCGCGACCATATAAAAAATAGATAAAAGTACAGGAGTAGGAAAACTTAATTTTAACTGATAACCTATAATTAAAATACCTCAGAACAAAGTATACACTATTCACATTATAGTGTATACTTTGTTCTGCTTAAAAAAGTTTTATATAAAACTGTTAGAAGTTTTTTAATAGATGTTGAGTTTTTAGATATAGCTTATATAAGCTATATCTAAAAGCTAGCTATAGGAAAAAAAATCTGAAGTCGCTGGAATCCCCATTTCGGCCTTGTCCCACCTCCAATTTTCACTATGTATTACCGTTTATTTCAAAAACCAAGCAAGAAAACTGATATTTGTTACTGTTCACGGCAAGCCAACTACCTACTATTCCTTTCCTTTTTACCTTATTTTTTTTTAAAACCATTTTTCACTTCTCATGCTCTTAAAATGTTACTTTAGTCTCTGCATATCGGGACTAAAGCTCTTTTTTGATCTCTAGGGATTAAAGTAATTTTTTTTTAATTTATTTTGGAAACCCCTAAACTGCCAATCACGGTGTTTGTGGATGGAGGATTATTGCCATTTTCAGTGACTGGGCATAGACAATTTTAAAGCTTTCCACAGACCGCAACGCGCTGCGGACGCTCTGAAGCGCTCCGTAGCGCCCTGCGCTTCGGTCTGTGGAAGCCTTTAGTGCGTGGAAATACCTAACCTCAAAATGACAACTGTATAAAAATATTTAAAAAAAATAATAATTTCGTGAAACACCATGAATAATTACGAATATTAATCTACTTAATTATATTAAAGATGAATTCATTTTATTATGCATACTTAGTCCAATTAGCTATGAAATAATTTTCAAGTTTGAATCTGTTGGCTAAATATGCAAACATTTAAAGCGTCACTCAACAAAAAAAAAGCCGCGGAACAAATTTAAATTGCTATTTGAATTCTGAAAAGACGTCCATTGCTCGTATTGAGCGTACGTTTTATAAAAGTAATATTGTAGATTAGTATACCTAAAACATCGTTTTTTTCCTCGCATTCAAAGTGAAAAGTAGAGTGTTTAACGTGCGACTAAACTGCCATAATGACACGCGAATTATAGCCACCCTCGCTCTGCTCGGGTGGCTAAACATCTTGTGTCATTATGGCTTGTTTTAGTCCCTTGTTGAACAATCTACTATTACATAAATGTCCTAAGAAAAGAGTCTTTCATAAAACTTGTCATGCTGCTCTTACGCACACTTCAAGAACATTTCACGATGGCTTGCCAGAAAGAACCATCCACGCTGCGTCGGCTGAACAGGGAGGACTCGAGGTTTTTTGCGTCACTGCCGAATTATGAGGGTAAGAATATTATCGTATGAAATTTTTGGTACCTCTGAAAGTGATTTCAGTGTCAATTTTTTCTCACTTGATTTGTTGATGAACTCAAATTAATTTGACATATTAAGCAATATTATTACTACTTATATAAAACTAGCTGACCCGGCAAACGTTGTTTTGCCATATTACGGGTATAAGAAATTCTACCTATTCGACCTATTCTCAGACCTACCGAATATAGAGAAAAAAGTTTCATAAAAATCGGTCAAGCCGTTTCGGAGGAGTTCAGTAACAAACACCGTAACACGAGATTATTATATATTAGAAAAATCAAGTTTCTATCGTTAACCGTTTTGAAGTAATTCGTTAAAAACTAAATTGCTCACGTGAAATTCGGTGGCGGTGAATCCGGTGATTTGAATGACTCCGGTGGTATTACAGTTAGTTATGGATTTTTGAAACTGTTAAGTTTATTACCTGTGCATATTTATGTAATATAATCTGAGTCAGTTGATAATATTGGTAAACATTAATAATTTTACGAAAAAAACTTTAAATTTTGAACGTGTTTTCAGCTGTTAAATTATTATTGAATTAAGTATGTATGGTGAATTAATATTGATCAAATATTTGTGAAATTTATATCTTTTTGGTTTCATTATTTATTTGTTTCGCCAAAAAAACTTTGTTTGTGTTTAGCCGATTTTTCATATTATAAATACTGTTGAAATAAATAATAAGTAGTGAATGATTATTGTTTTTAAGAGATTATTTGTTTTTATGAATCTGTGATTTAATTATGTTAAATAATAACTACTATTTAAAGCATAATAGCCTATGAACGAGAGCAAAGTTGTGTAATTACCTGACAAGACTTAGGTACATAATTTAACTAGTGAAACGTTCCAAAAATATGATGATAATTGTTTAATTATAGTTTAAGTCAATCATTGTAAGTTTTTAGTTATTACACATTGTGATAATAAACAATAAAATAATAATAATAATCAAACAGAGATGAACATAATTTTATTCAGTCTCTGACTGAACTAGGTATAAGCCTGTATCTCAGTTGTCAGCGTCTTCTCCCAATTTATTACAAGTGAGCCGTTTAAATATAAAGGTAAAAAATTTTTTTTATAAATATTTTACAAGCAAAACTAATTTATAAAAACTATGAGAATTAATTTATTTATGGCAACCAAACTCAGGTATTACTTATGTGTAGATAAGCCGAAAACAAAAATAATAACTTTGTCACCCTTCGCCTTCGGGTACGTACGGACGGGTACGCTAAAAACAAATGAAATTACACGACTTCACGATTTCCTCAAATTATGTAACCGAGAACTGATAGAGAGAGATGACAACGACAACTATTTTTAAAAAAAAACAGAACAAAGCCCATGTCCGTTTATAAAAGTACAGTCACAAGTGGTTTCATGTTCATGACAGTTCAATATTCTGGAAACAAACAAAAATACAGTGCAATGTTTTAAGCTATAGCAAAATTACTTACGTATGTTTAGATGAAAATGGTGACGGCGTCAGATGCAGTTTGCGGTCAAGTAGTGCAGCGGGCGGCGGGCCGTCGCGTTTTGCTGACGGTTTTTGCAGCAGTGGCCGGCCATATCAGTGCGGGACACCCGCCTCTAACCACGTAGTTTGACTGTTACCAATTAGTGATGGGAATATCGCGATGGGAATATTTTATAATAAAATCTTATTAAGGTCATTTAACGGATTATTAAGTGACCGAACTCTATATAAGTTTTGTTTTCGGGATAAGGGTGCCTTTCCACTAGATATGTGCTATGCAGCTATGCTGCGAAGATGTGAAAGCTACGCTATGAAACTATGTAACCTGACTATCTCCACTAATGCTAAGTTATGTAGCCGCTCGAGAAAGATTCAGAGCACCCATCCAGAAGACGCATCTTTCCATTTAAAAAACATAGCTTAGTTGAACCCGTTTCCACCAGTGCTATACTATGTAGACCAATGAATATGATTGGTGGTTATCTAACGCATCCATAACAACGTAGCATAGCACATCTCTCGTGGAAAGGCACCCTTAGTACGCATGAGTATGAGTATGCGTTCCGGCATGAGTATGCGGATGCGTGCTGCTGCCGGCCTAGGCAGTGTTTTGCCGCGCCGACACGTGACGGCGTAATTAGCGCGTGACCGCCGTCACTGCGCGCCGGCGCCTGTTAGTTAACATGTGATGTTACAAATACGAAGCGGTAAATCTGGTTTAACTTTAATGCTCCGCGTACTGTTGTGAAGTAAGTATACACAACATATTTTATTGTTGTTATGAGCCCTTTAGTTGGTAGAAATGAGGCGATGCGCTAAAAGTCTAAGAAAAGTAAAGTGGTAAATTTCCAAGTTTGAAGGCGTTTCTAACCGTCACTGGACCTTAGGCTTGATTAATTAGGTATACATATATGTGAAGCAACGAGTAGGTATTTATCATAATCGTAGGCACGTTTTCAGGCCTGTATACATAGCAAAAACATCGTACTTACTTCAAAATTTCAGTAGGTTACGAAACCATTTGTAAAAAATATTTACCGCTGTATCGTAGTAGTAGGGTGTGACTCGCTTGCCACAATCAATCCGCGGTAAATTATATAAAAAATACATTTCAAGCTTCAGCTGACTGCGAGATGGTTTCTTTATTAGTTTTCCCGGAGGCACCCGCGCCCGGATTGCGGGGGACGTGTGAAAAAATCTTACCGGGATTAAGCTCCCGTTTATCGGGCTCCGAGGCGGACTTATTGCCGTAATACAATCTCTGTTATGTCGCACTCGGATTATACGTATCAGCCGGTTATACGTGAAAATGTTTATACGCTGAATTTTTTGTTCTTTTGTGATGTCCTCGTTTTGCGCAAGGTAATTGTGCTTTGCTGCTGTTATGTGGTATAACTCAAATTTTATCAAAGGCAATTTTTGTTTATAAACAAGTAGACTTAAGCTTAACAGCATAGATTGGCGTTAATTTCATGTACCAGCATATTGAAGATATATTTTTATATCTGAATATTGCATCCTATTTCATAAATAGCAGATTTGAATAAAACATATCATCCTTTACATAAAAGTCTACGTAAATTTAAAGTTGCAAATCCTCGCAAATTGAAAACGCCATTATCGAGTCTAAGCAATTTGTACGCAGCTGGTGCTACGGCTACGCGGCGCTACGAGCCGCGGCTACGCCGTAGAGCCCACCCAAACTGATAGAAAGTTACAATTGCTACATTATTATAACCTCTTTAAAAACATATTTTTCAATACCTACACTGCGCTCTACTTTTTGTTACTTTTAATGATTTAGCAGCTTTGAGCTAATCAGACTATCAAGTTGTCTTATTTCACCTTAATAATAAACACAAACATTAATTTGAAAATCGTAACGGTAAATCTTTTATTTGGGACATAATCTATCGTAGTTAATGCACTAGAATATATTTATACACTGAATTCATACAAATTAGATAATAGCTTTGAAGAATGTGAAGGCAATAAGATATACAGAATATAAAGAAAACATCTACAAATCGTCATACTTAGTAAAGATTCATACAATTGTTGAAAATGTAGCACTTACATAAATCTCTTAAAACTATAACACAACCAATTTAGCATGTAGCAGGGTCAAAAAAAAAATGTCTTTCCTGTGGACATATCATTAGCGACTCCGAGTCAGCAAACATAAGATTCAGTTGGGCAGGCGTCCCACACGGCGATGTAGACTTGACTAAAGAATATTGGGTATGGACCCATAACTTTTGCCATGGCACAGGAGAGTCGCCAACAAAAAAATATGTATGACCCAGCACTGAGTTGAGCTTATGAAATACATATAAAATTCATATTAATAGTATCTTTTCCATCGCTGGCGCACGTGGCGTGATCGTTAGAGGGCGGATCGTAAATAAGTGAGATGTTGACGACAAGCTCGCGGGTAGAATTGAAAGTAGCATAATGCGTTTCTTATAGATAAGCCCTTGTCCTCAAAGTAGTTGTTCAAGGTAGTTTTTTTTTCGTTTGAGCTATTATGAGAAAGAAAGTGTACTTAGTACTTGGTCTAAAAGTATTATGGAATTACGGAAACTAGGTACATTTGGCACGAATAATAACTCACGGCTTACTTAAATTTCGTTAATTGATAGCTTTAGCCCGAAATCATTATCCGAATCGTTTGTCATTGATCGTCCGACGGCGGCCGGCATGCGTGGCAACGCAATTAATTTGTCGTGATACCTCCAATTACAATAAAACAACTGCGAAAGGGTTCTCCGCCGTAACATGCAGTAACCCCCTTTTATTGCCAATCACTCATTGCCGTAGTATAATGTTCATAATATAAATTAGAGGAGACTTATTAAATAAAAGGAATGAACTTACGTAGCATACTTAATGAATTACGAAATTATAATGCTTTTAATGTATGTGTGATGTCGATTGATGAAACATCCTTTCAGGTTGTATTAATTTGACTACAAGAATTAGGTATTAACATAATTTTCAAAGCTACTTTTCATTTTTTTTAGAATATTAAATATATAAGGTTTTATAATATAGTACATATGTTTTAAACGCTTATACGATTACTTCAATAATATTTTTCAGTTTTAGGAGTAACAATATCATTCTCTGAAGACTCTAAATAAAATGACAAGTTTCTTATCCGCTTAATATTAGGATAACATCTGTAAAACGGGCAGATTGACTTAATGGTGTTTTCAAAGTTACGCGGAGAAAATTTTAGTTCGCGAGAGCCACTAATGCCAGGGGGTGAGACAGGGTGCGGGGCGGGGGCGATTAGCAGCAGCTGTCATACCTAGTGAATATGTTATTTATTGAATCCATGAGCGTTGGAAATGTTGGTACCGAATGACGGTAGTTTGTTGATTGGCGATTGCGCGTCTGGCATTTGTACTAGCACCTAAGTAAAATTGTAGAAACTTACTGCTGGGACTACTTAATACTTAGGTACTTATAAAAACATTACGGTATTTTTGAAATTTACGTTTGTAAATAATTTACCTTAAAAGAAAAGGTAGCCTCATGTGGAAGCTGACTCCTGTGAAGTCTTATACTTACAAGGTGAAATTTTAAAGGTGACTTAAAATTAGTGTTTCTAACTCGGTTAATGATGGACAATGTAATGCATTAAACTCAATTGTTTTAGTTAGTAGTATGAACATTCTAAATTTTATCAGACTAATTTTAAGAAAAATAAAGTACGCAGTACACTAACTGAACTAGAAATAATATTTTTTAACGCTTTATAAACTTCACATTATAGTAGTCCAAATACATTGTTTCTGATATTAAAAACGCTGCAGCGATCCTATTTACCGCGTCATGAAACTGTAACCCCAAGCCCTCTAATTTTAAACGTACACAGATGAAAATGTCAAACTTTAAAACTACCTATTATTTGCCAATACCTAAAGCAACATCATGTAGCAGTCCCTCACATTTTGACTATCAACCATTGCCATCGTGAACTGTGTGTCATGACCGCAACTGTCAGAATATTAGATCGGTGCTATTAATCTGCCGCCGCAGCCGCACGCCGCACGCGCGACGCCCGCGCCGGCTCCGCTGGGCACACAATCTAAAACCTCATTCGGCATAAAGTCGCGGTTTGCCATTTGCCTCTTATGTCCGGTCGTTGACTGACATCCGAAATAGGTGAGGTGAGAAGTGACCAAAGTGCATAAAGGGTATTCGTATGTTGACATAAATGTTCATTATCAACATGTATAATACTTAGCTGTCTGTCCCTTCTACGCAAGGGTATGATAATGAAGAAAAAGAGACCGCATCTTCCCTGCAAGCATCCTCTGTCTCACTCGGCCACTCGTTTTTGTTAAATATAAATTCTTAACCAAAAATTACTTACTATACCTACCTACTAATTTTTCTTACAATTTTTAAAATTTTGTTTTACAATCACTACACAACAAAAAAAATCCTCAAGTAGTTGCGGTCACTATGAAGTAGTGCGTTTACATACAGCTATTAATTTATATTTAAAAATTATGTAACCATAACATAACCTAAACAAATGCATAATACGATAATTACCTTTACCTTTGATTACGCACACCTACCGGCTTATGACACCAGCTTTTTAACTTCAGAAAAATATAACGTAAACGCTGCATAATTTACCGCTTTTTACGTGACGAAATAACGAAAGAATTTTGCAAATGTCCATATAAACGCGTAACGCGCAATAAGGCCTCTTTGTTATTTGTGGGGTCGAAACTTATTCATCCCGCAAATCCGCTCATGTATGAACCAAATCCTGCCCGGTCACCGCTGATTGCATTGTCATGTCTAGTGGACCGTACCCTCGCAATTGATTTGGAACCTTATCGGGACCCTATCAAGTGCTAACGTTGAGTGACGATACGGCGACGTCACGGGAACCCACGTCGTATCGGTTTGTAAAACAAGCGAGCCAACGTGATTGGAATGTTTTATACGACCCTTGAAACATATGAGACCGTTATGATATATGTTTTATGTTTGACGTAAAATTTATTGGTACGATGAAGTCGTAATTCTGTAATTGTGATTTTAATCGTTTACTTCTTAAGTCGTTGTATTTACTGTCAGTGTTTCTACAGCTAGTGAAACTCTACTGGAAACTACCTCCACAAAGTGCGGTGCGTATGTGGATGATGTAGGACATTTTTCATGAGGATCACGCAACAGGCCGGGTCGCTTATTGTCAAACTTGTACAATAATGGAACACTTCGCGTCACGCGTTCGTCGTAGGCTCGGCAGATGTTACTTGCTTTCAAATATTTGTTTTAGTGGTATAGAATGTTTACCTAAAGAAATCTATTCACTATGAAAATATAATAGTTATAAATAAATCATAAACAATAAAGTACCGCCATACATAGTTTGGGTACTCACGAAGATATTATATATATCTAGTACAGTCTTGTCTTGTTTTGAGCGTATCATATAACTATAAACAGAAATATCATAGGAGCGTCGAGCGTAATATTGACCAAAATCAATTCAGTCAAAAAGAAAGAAAAATTGAACTAACAATACATTATCTTGATACAAGTTTTTTTTACAAAGAACTTAGATTCAAACGGCAAGCATAGAGTCAAACTTACTGACGAAAGCAATACCATTACTACCTCACATGGTAAGTACTTAGGCTTACTAAAACCCGTTTAATTAAGACAGTTACACGTTAAGCATTGTAAAATATGAAGTTGCGTTTAATGTATGTTCACGAGGGATGTAAACACGAGGGAGCCAGTTTTAAGTCGTGCGGACGTGTTAACCCCATTATCAGCGCGGGCTTAGCGGGCTAAGCCGCGCCGACAGCGGCCGCGATTTATGCCGGCTCCGGCAATTTGCCGATTCCGATCCTGATCACTTATTGACCATTAGCTCCTGTAGTTGTACATAGGAACTTACAATCTCGCTCGCTGTGATTCTGTTGGTAATGTCTAAATTGTAAAAAAAACTCTATTGAAGACAAAAAATAAGCCCCACCACAAAGGCACAAAGTCAATTAAGTATAACAATAACCATTGTCAAAACAGCCCTCAAATCTTATGTTAATATAAGTAGGTAAATTTACTTAACCGGAAATTTTCACAGCTGATTTGATATTGGTTATATTTAGTTGTATATACATAGTAATTTGGTGCAACTGACTTAGCAACGGGAATGACGAATCCTATTTGATGTTTTAAAACTTTTTTAAAACAGTTAAAATAGAACAAGAGTTATAATGTTTTCCTATTGAAGATAATGTTTTCTCGTTTAATACGAGGATCCGATGGTGCTGTAAAAATCATCATGTTACCTATTGCTTCTGTTACGGTAAGTACTTATTGATTTTGTATATCGATGTTTATTTTAACTCAGTTCTATTTTATAGCATAACTAGGACAGTTTGCTACCTGCTATGTTTGTATGATCATGATCATGGCGGATACGTCGCCTCGCCTGTGTACCGCCAGGCAACAAAGTGCCGTCGACTAGGTACAAGCCGCTGCTAATCCCTCAATCCGCGAAAGCCGCGCATTTCACGCCTCTTTATTACATTAATTTAAATGTTTGCGCGGCGGATCCCGGCCCTACAGCGCCGGGGATGAATGCTGTCAATGTACCGCACCTATATAGATAAAGATAACAGTACATAGGTTTATCCGACTGTTTCACTTTCTAGCCCGGCAGTTAGTACTGTTGATGGTGAAAATCAAATATAGCTTGCACGGTATTGTTTTTATACCCGATTCAGTTCTCTCTAAACAATTACAACGTTTTAATTAATTAACGTGCGATAAGTGCAAAACAATGCTGTGCTGTGGTGATTTTCCAAACCAAACAAGGTTGATGTAGCGGCGAGGACAGGAGTCCGGATTAGTCCTGGAGACGCACCTGGAGCGCGCTGCCGAGCTGGTAATTAGTCACACTAAGCCTGCGCAGTGTGAGCGAATATTTACTGGAGTCATACCGTTAAGTTATAGCTTCGTAATCCGATAAACAGATCGCTCGCTCCAAAATTGTGTTATCGTCGCTGTAAAGTGTTCACAAGTCGCCGCTTTACGAGGGCAGGCGTCGGGGGTATGCAAACATAAAAATTCTCTATCGGGACTAATAGGAGCGAAACAAATAAAAGGATACGTAAATAGAAGCGTTGGATAAATTCCAGTGGGGCTCGAGTGCGCGTAAATCCGCGCGATTTGTATCTGTGACAGGGAGTGCGGGCCCCTGCGCCGGCGCCCCCGCCCCGCGACCTCCGACACAATTAATTTGACAGATACTTTTGAAAAGGCCGACTAATCACATCGCCCACTGGAACATTCATCAATATTGTGGCGAGATTTTGCTTTATTGTCATTTCATATTATGATAAGTTCTTATATTTTGCTAATTTTTATTTTATTTTATATAAATAAAAGGTGTTTGCCAGCTTGTTTCGCATTAGGAATTTAGTACCTGGGCAACCGAGCTCCGCTCGGGCTGAAACTCGGTACCAAGCGTTTTCCCAGAGATAAGACCAAGCTAGATCAATTTTTCATCCCCGAAAACCCCCACATACCAAATTTAATCGAAATCGTTAGAGCCGTTTCTGAGATTCTGATTATATAGGTCGAAAGGCGGGAAAATCTAAAAACTTGAATAACTTGAAAACCAATGAGTTTAGACCCCTAGTTAACTGGACTTAAATCATTGCAAATAAGCTGTAGAATACCCCCCTTGAAGGAATACGTTGAATTTCCGATTACCCTGTATATACACAAGAATTACTCGTTTAAAGGTATTAGATAGATTAGATATAGATTTTTTTACTTTGATTTCACTTATGTTGTGAAATCCTCATAATCGTGAATACCAATTCCAAATTTTATAATTACGACTATAAAGGTAGAAATTAATACTTATGCTTTTATAATATATTTGCACATTCTACGTTTAGATAATAGCATTGAATAACTAACTACTTACGAATAATGTAACATTCGTGCATCCGTTCGAAAAGCCGACCGCGGGCTCCCGCGAGCGCCGTTCGGTCACGTCTATGCAAATGATATTAAATTAGGAACGCTTAATAACAACTGTGCCCGCTCTTCCTGTAAAGAGGTGCAATTACACCAATCAAATTGAAATTTAGAACACTAATTTGTGCTCGACATGTTTTATGGCTCGAGCTTTAATCTAGAGATGGAACGATCTTTAGGACACGGGTTGGTAACATTTAATTTCGTCTGCGTCATGGAAATAGAATAAACATTAGGTTGTGATGAATTACTCATTACTGTTTACTAATAATGCAGCTTGACTGATGCGGGTTCTGATTTTTTACTTATATTATTATTCTTATTTGGGTATTAAGTAACGTGTCAGCCACAGAAAAATTATTAATTTGAAGTAAAGCATTAACAGCAAGTATACCAAAACTCCAATTTGATCTGCTTAGACCGTCGCGTTTTAGTGAAAAACAACTCATTGCATTGCATTATTGTCATATTAATGCTTGCCGTAAAACTACATATTTCTTTTTTAAGGGCGTGGAGATTGTTGCGCTGTCAGCGTGTGATATATTTGGCTGTTAGGATCGAAGGATTCGCGTAGTGATGGCGGCGCGCTAAGCCGCGCCCGGGCGCACCTGTGACCGCATCGCTCGGGATTTAGCCCGCAACTTAACACCCCTGCAACGCCGATCTACATATTGCATAAACGTGGATATGGCATGAGTCGTTTGCCGAGTTGTTTGGCAAGCCGTTCTCCCTCAGGCGGCAATGTCCTCTGCTCTTATTTTCTCTATTTTGATAACCTACAAGACTTATTTATTTACGTAAGCTCTTTCCTGTACAGTCGAAGGCAAAATATCTTACAGCTATCGTGTGAAATATATTTCAACATCAACCTTATGGTTAGATATATTAGAGTTGTATAGATATGTATATAGAGAGAAATAGTATAGAGTAGTTAGAGGAGTCGAAAAGTGACGAACCTTTTTGTACCCCGACTATACGTAATCTAACTATCTATCTATCTAATCTATCTATCTATCTAATCTAATCTAATACCTTTAAACGAGCAATTCTTGTACATACTAATAATATAATCAGGATCTCGGAAACGGCTCCAACGATTTCGATGAAATTTGGTATATGTGGGGGTTTTCGGGGATGAAAAATTGATCTAGCTTGGTCTTATCTCTGGGAAAACGCTTGGTACCTACCGAGTTTCAGCCCGAGCGGAGCTCGGTCGCCCAGGTACTAATATTTATGACTCGAACGAAACTGTACGTAACACGTAAAAATACAATAATACACAAAAAGTGCTACAAATCCAAACTTATCCCTAACAAGGGATCTCTTGCAGCTAACCTTGCAACAATAGTATGTTATTTAAGTAGTAGTAAGTAGTGCAAGTACCTATTTGCTATAAGCTGATAACCTGATATGATATTATAATATATTATAAACATGGCAGCAGTTTTTTTCATACCTAAGTAGTTATTTACTTGAATAGGTAATTTCATTGCTATGGGTATCTATAAATGATCCACTGATGCTTTAGAGAAATACTTACATTTGTGGAAAAGGTGGCTGAGTTATGTACATTGTCCAAATTTAGATAATAATTTTTAGTTTTTAATTTCTGTTTAGCTATTTTAAGTTAGTTTTAGTTATGTTAATTTTATACTTAGTCCCTGTTTTTATACCTTATTTTATTGTTAAATAAAATTATGTACATTGTTATGTAGATGACTAAAGAAGGTAAGTAACTTTATATAAAGTATGAAGAAAGGTGTAACAAAAATACTCAAAGAAGTAACTTTTGATAAAAGAGGTGCTTCTTAGTTCCGTGGCGGTGGGTTGCGCGTCCGACACGCCCTGATCGCTTGCTATATTGTTGTTGCTATTAGATTAGCTCGGCAATGCTTCTGATTCATGTCATTTATCTAATACTGACGTTTCATTAAATAAATCAATACATCCAATTAAATAAAAGGTAAAGTTAGGATATTATAAGTTGATTGGATGCAACGAACGTTTAACACCTCATAAAAGGAGGCATTAAAATAGCTCAAAACAGAAAATATGTTCATAAGTTTTCAATAAAAAAATGAATAAGTGCCTATAAGCTTTTTTCTGGCTGTGATTTTTGTTTAATGGTAGTCTTAACCTTAGTTGTATTATCGTCCAGCCTGCATATCCATATCAAGAAGAAGATCAACTGTAACTTGTTATTCATTATCATTATTATACGTAAATAGACTAGGTAGTACTAATAACAGTAATTTCTGCGTTATTTGGTTTTGTGTACAAAATAGTAAAGTTAATACAATCGTACCTACTTGTATAATATCTACGCTATCTAAACGCAGTTAGGCACCAAATTATTGCATGCTTCTTCCAAAAAAATATTAACAAAAGCCTTAACAACGATCGAGCCATCGCGGTCGTTTCAAAGGCGAGCAATTTAAATCCAAATAAAAGGTCGTATCACGAAGTTTTTCTTAAAGGAGTCTCATCGCAAACTACGTTAAAATGATTTAACTCCCCCTTGATAGCGCTACGGGCGGCCGTTCCCGCCGGCCGCCGCGCCGGCTAATAAACGCTTATCAACGGCCTCATTATCACACCCTTAACATCGCTTTAATGTCTTGCTCTTGAACAAAACATATTTAATCACATTTTTCCCCGGCAGGAGAGAACTTTTTTAAATTTCATAAATTTCATGCGGCGGCAAAAGGACGAGCTGAGCCCGCTGAAGGGGAAGCGGGATGACGCCTCGGATTTAATCTTAAAAGAACAATTTGGTCCTTTTCACTTCTTTGTATGTTTTACAATCTGTTTTTTAATAAGAATGGAAATTAGAAGTTTTAGCTAAACTAAATGTTCATCAGCAGTAATCACTAGAACTCAATATCTACATATATGTAAATGTATACATTTAAATTACTGAACTATTAATTTCAGTTATAATTTAATTTCACAGTCTATCAATCTCGATACTTGTAGTTCCAATTAAAATATTATCTGTAGAAAATCCTGCAGCTATGAGGGTACCTACAGCAATGCTTGTAACATTAGTTAGGGCCATCCCTACCCTAACCTAACCTAACCTATACCGGTTAGTTATAGGGGTTATTTTTTATTGTAGTTAGGTATAACTAAAATCAATTCACGATATACATAAGTACACAGGTGCCTACTCAAATATACGCCATAATTTAAATAGGAATAACCATGTCTACATTACTTAATAGGAAATATGTACATTTTAAAACCGTTAAAACAATAATTCCGGTCACCATCATAATTAATAGATTGGGCGTTCAAGGATCATAATTCAAAGCGAAGTGGCCGATCGCCGCCCGCCTGCGACGTCTCCCTGATCTTTTAAGTCCGCCTTTACGCCGCTCGCGACACTAAATTATAATATAACACATCGTAAATTTCCAAAACTATCCGTCCATGACACAGTCGACTTTAGTATTGACTTAATAACAACGACAATAACCGTCCGGGTCGAAGTAAAGGTGGCTATCCGATTAATAACTATAACTACCTTAAATACTGATTACGATTAATTACTTAAGTAGAATATTTTTATGTTACTGATAATGTGATTATTTAAATTACTTACACACATAAAATGCGAATCTATTTTAGCAAGTACAAACCTCAGGTGCGTTCGTATGTTTAACCGGATTGTCGAGTACCTACCTACCTTTTGAGCGAATCTCTCCCCCGTATTTAAACACAAAATGAAGAGCCTACAAGCAAACAGTATCGTAGCGCAGCAAAAAAAAGGGATGACTGCTCTGCGCAAAGTATCTTGCCTACCTACTCGTTACTCGTAATATCCGAAGCCATTGCGAAAGAACGAAATTGAATATTAAATGAAATAATTTATGCCATATTTATCATTTTGCAAATGAGAAGTCTCACCTTAATGAAAACGGCGTACCAAAATTTCACTGTGTTTCAAGTTTGATTTTTGAATTACTCACCGAATTTATAAAAAAGCTTTCTTTTCTTTATTTGAATATCGTATTGGCAATAACTCTTTTTCTAAGCTTTATTAAGTATTATTGTACTTACGGTCGCGCGGAAAGACGTTATGTATGTAGAGTCGTTGAGCTAAAGTGACATTATTGTAGCGTTGGAGGAGACTACGTTACTGCGATCAAAGCCCCAGCGACTATAAATCAGCCAGGATCACGCCTATCGGCGCTACCCGCATCACCCGGACACCTGACCACAAGATTGCCGTTTATCGTCCCAAACTAAAAATAAACACCGAAATTAGGTGGTGCTGTCACCGCAACTCAACACACTCGGGGCGTTCTCAGAACTTCATATTTTGAAACAATTGATTAAATAAGGCGTTACTTCGCAAAACTCTATGTCAATGTGGTAGCGGAATATATAGCGATGTAAAGCGGGGTTTAAGTACACGGGTGACTAAAACCGCACGTTTTTTGCCGCGCGGTTAAAATCGACTTAAAATCGACCGTCTAAATGGCAATTCGGACGGAAAATTTGCCATTTAGACGGTCGATTTTAGCCGCACGGCAAAAATCGTGCGGCTTTAGTCACCCGTGTAAACCCCGCTTAACTGACTTTTTATTCAACTTGCCGTGCTAGTGTGGGTCATATCTAGAAAGTCAAATTTAACTCAGGTACTTCCAGTGATCGAATTACATAAAATTTGACACAGATCTATACATAATGTAAGTTGGATGATGTGCACGTAGGTGTAACAACAAAAAAAGCTTGTATCGAAAATAAAAATTTGCTTAAGTAGGTATTTGTAATTTGACAATCTACTCATAATTCGCTGGATTTTTACCGCTTTAAACAAAAAACGAGTAGGTTGCTCGAACTTATACTACTCAAAACCGTTGAAGAATTAAGTTTTTTTTTTTGTCTGTAGGTACCAGTTGACACCATAGCGGCCAGTGTTGCATTAAATTAAATGTGTGCCGAACACTTAACTAATAACTATAAATTAAAATTTAAAAAAAAAACCCCCAATGCAGTTATGTCACACGTATGTTTGAACATAAAGTAAATGCCCATTAAGTGTCTAAGATCCCTTCCGCAGCTATCAAAAGAGCTGATAACATTGAAACGGCTGAACCGATTTTCATGAAACATATCTAAGAACCATTGCCAAGTAACCAGCATTCTAATAAAAAAACCGCATCCAAATCCGTTCACCCGTTTACGAACTATGATGCCACAGTCAGACACACAGACAGACAGATAGATAGATAGACAGACAGACAGACAGACAGACACACACATAGCGGTCAAACTTATAACACCCCTCTTTTTGTGTCGGGGGTTAAAAATAACCACAAACTATTTAATTCGCGATGGAAAAAAAAGTACGAATAGAAATAGAAATTAATGAAATTACATAAGAATTTAAATTAAATTAAAATTAGAGTTAAAAATAAAAGAAGAGTAACTAATAATTAAAGTAACTCTAAAATAACTATAAATTAAAATTTTTAAAAACCCCCAACGCAATTATGTCACTGTCAATGCCCGCTATGCGTCTAAGATCTCTTCCGCAGCTAACAAACGAGCTGATAACTTTGAAACGGCAGCACCGATTTTGATGAAACATATCTAAGAACCATTGCCAAGAAACCTGCTTTCTATTAAAAAAACCGCATCCAAATCGGTACACCCGCTTAAGAGCTATGATGCCACAGACAGACACACAGACAGACAGATAGACAGACACACACATAGCAGTCAAACTTATAACTCTTTTTGTGTCGGGGGTTAAAAATACAAAAGGTTCTCCCCACGCCATGGACCCAAATATGCATGCTGGCAGCATTTCCTCGCTGTATTAGCAGTGCTGATACATTGTGCAAGGAACAGAAAGCTCTTCAGTCCCCTGTGGCATCTGTCAGTCGTTTTACAAGTTCTTTAAAAAGAATTTGGGTGCTAGGGCCTCACGGACCTAAGGACTCAACCCCGAATGGTACAAAGTTTCATTCAAAGCCGACACCACTATATTTGTTTGCCTTTAGTTTTTCATCTGCTTCAGATGCTGCACCAGCTCTATTGCTAGTTCCATGGATATAAGAAAACAGCAGATAGCATCCCACACTAGTACCTACTTGACCCAACTTCCATGGAATTAAACTCGTACCATCCATCCGGTCTCTTACTATCGTCTCTTCCAATGTGGTAGTGTTGGCACGTTGACGGTCGAAAGGGACCGGCGTAAGTATGACGTCATTTAGTCAGGGCAGGTCTGTAGAAAGGGCCCGTACTCTTTTAACAATAAAGTCCGTGATGTCCTAGCAGGTCCACCGCCACAGGGACACCTATGAAAAGCACAGACATGATCCCCGAGCCGTAGATAGGTTTCAATTCGGAGCGTGTCAGGTTTAAGGTATGTTGTTGCATTTGGGGACGGGTTAAAGGTTCAAGCTACCGGTCAAAAGAGTATCACAAGTAATTTTGTAGAATATGTGATAGCCATATTAAGTAAGTATATTCTATAAATTATAAGTATGTAGCACGTACTAAAATATCGCGTATAGTTATTAGGTAGCTACGTAACGTATTTTTATGATTACCTACATTGGCAAACTTCGTGGTTACTTCAGCTTTACACATGAAATGAAAAAAGAACGCTGAAATTTAAAGAGGTTATTTATTTACCAAGGTGGCTTAAGTAGAAATAAATGCAGAAATTAAATAAAACATCGGGCAGGTGAGGTGTCCTGGTGGGGGAGGGATCTTCGTTAAGGTTTAATTAAATCGTCCTCGGCGGCCTCTCGCGCTTTAATTCCACCGTTATTAACGCTGTTAAAAAGTGAGTGGCTGGAACAGGGCCATCATTGGACAGGAAATTTTGAAATTCGAGCTCACTCACATACTTACTTAGATGATGACCTTTAAATTGGCAGCGTGCGTATAAGTATCTAATATAAGACAAACATTTTTTTTTTCATGTAGAATTTTAAGGATTGGTAGGTTAACGATGGGTTTTGAATCATCAACTTCGTTAAATTTTGTCAATTTAAGGGTTAAAATTGGTCGTTTGAAAGCTAATTTTAAAGTAATTAGCACTTATAAAAGCTGAAATGGATGATTCTTTGGACAACGATTTTCGATATCCAGAAGCTTCTTTTAGTTTAAAGTTTTTTTTTTATTTGGCTTATACTATAGCATGTTTGGGAGATTATTCACCGGTCGGGTCAAACGTTATTACTCTCACGCAATTAAATATTACCTAACGCAAAGATAAATAGCAACTATTTCCATTTGATTAGATTCAACATCGGTACCTACCTACTTTCTTTTATTTTCTTTGAAATGTGTGCGGGTGTGCGTGCAGACATCTACATTCAGCAAATAGTTTTAAACATTTTTTTTAATTTTGTTTCTTTGCTTGCTACTCGACAGTTTTCCTGTGGCGCGTGCAAGTGGCCGCGTTTCCGCACGGGGCCGCGATAAGACGCGCCGCGACCCCTTCCGCCCACCCCTGGATCTCACCAAACTGTTTGGATTTTAATTTCATCCCTAAGTGTTGTTTCCAAAGACATCTTCACTTAAGTACTAATTTGTCCCGACTCAAACGATTGAGCCATTTTTACGTCCCCATAGCAGTCACTTTATTTCTGTTTGTTTCGTTGATTATAGTAATTAGACGATTACGACATTTTATTTCCTATACTTACGTATAAGTATCATTTTAGATCATTACATCAGCTACGTATATAAGACATGCAGCATACTGCTATGTACCTATTCATTAGGTTATTTTAAAGAAGTACTTGGAGTAGGCGTAGGTATGTAGGTATTCGAATCGGCTAAAACATCCTTTCCCAATTTTTAAGTCCCTAGCCGGCTTGCGTGGACCTGGGTTAGCTACTTAACTCCGAGTTAACTGTTAACCCAGGGTTAGCGTCCGGTAGACAGACAAACATACACATTATTTTATAACAATTATTCTTAAGGGTATTTTAAAATGTGTTCGCCTAAATCCACCCTCAAATTGTATTCTTGCATGTTGTGCGAAATAGCTATAGTTTCTGTCCCTGTCTTGTGCCGATAATGAAATGTATACTTAAAACAGATCGGACCTGAAATAAAAATTCATTGCATCTTGAGAACTCTTTTCGTCAACCAACCAAAATCCTCCTCAACAGTTAGCAAGTGTCAAAATGTATGGAACTGTCATTCTTACCGAGGGTTACCGATTTAATTTTTTAACCCTGAACTGTGCAAGTGGCCCTTAGAGCGCGCGCAGACAGAGAGCGGTCTGGAGTTCCAAGTTCCGCGTTCAGAGTTCTGTGTTTTGACCGCTCGAGAGTTCAAGTCGCCTGCTGTGTGCGTTATCGTAACAAACTCAGTACATTCGAAATAACGCAGAACTCCGAACGCGGAGCTTAGATCTCCAGACCGCTCTGTCTGCGCGCGCTCTTAGAAGATTGGCCCTCGACCAGTTCAACGGTCAGACATAAGTTATCATTAGATTGGTATACCCACACTTAGAAAAGAGTGGTGTGACTGATTGATAGATATCGCACAGCTTAAACCACTGTAGCTAAAGGCTTAAATATTGGAACTGAAGATCTTAACGGTGAAGGATACATACCTACATGGTACATTGTTAGAAAAACATAGTTCGAATTTCCCGCGGAATTTGGCATTTTATAGCTTGGGTACAGTGACATATTTTATGGTTTTATAAAAAAATATACTTGAATCCCGAAAGAATAAAAAAATATATATCTCCACAGCTTTTAATATTTCGTAAGTAATAATAAACACATATCACTTCAAAATATATGAAAAGGATTAAGTATAGCTTTTGATTTTGTTTTCATCAAGGACAAAACCTCTATTAAGTAGATGGTATTCTGTGTCTGGGACAGAAGCTATACTTCGTTTTTTTAGCATTAGAAATAAGGTAAACAACCTTAACGAGTCTTTTTATTGAAAAACGCTTTTAAAAAATAGTAATTGTTACTTATGAAACCAAGAGTGTAAATGATCTTATTTCCTTTCAAATGGTTACATATTAGCTATGAATTATTTTTCAAAAGTGTTTTTCAATAAAAAGACACGTCAAGATCCTTCTTTCTAACGCTAAAAAAAACGAAGTAGGTATACTTAGTTCATGATATAGGTATTACTTAAGTAGTGCCATCTGGGCATTTTCACTTCAAATGGCGCAGAAAACTTTTTGAAATGAGGATATTTTGGTGTTTTCTTAGTCAGAATCACGTGCACTATTTATTTTTATAAAGAAAAAAGTGTCCTTTATTTTGAGTCAGTATTGTGACTTTATTCTTTCATACGTACCTATACTTACATAGTTTGTAGGTCTGTACGGCTCGTTACGAAACGTACACAAAAAAATTGTATGGAAAATTAAGGACACTTTTTATCATCAAAATCAATAGCGCTCTTGATTCTGAGTACTTAACTAAGAAAACATCAAAATTTACTCATGAAAAAAAAAATTTTTGTGTTCCTTGTAAATGCCCATCTACTTACAACAACTAAGACCTTATTGAACTTCAAGTCGGTGGTGTTATTGTCACAAACATCCTCATCCTATATACTACTCAAAACAAAATAGGGGCAGTGGAACTTTGAACTATTTTTTTGTGTAACATGAAAATAGCAATAGTTAGAGCAAGTTTATTATTGACAACAATAAAACAAAGGTTTTCTTTTTATTTAGGTAATTTTATTTTTTTAATTAAGGTTAGCATTTGTTTTGATTATTCCAGATTGAATTAAATTAATCCGTCATTAACGTAACGCAAGTAAAAACACTAAAGAAAACAAAAAAAGGTTCGTGTTTTTTTTTATTTATTAATAACAGGTCGGCCCTCCCCTTTTGTTTATGCAATTCTGAAGCCTAGAATGCATGTTTTAAATCAAATTCCTCACGTTTTCAGGTGGTATCTCTTCCCAAGCACATTTCAGAGCTGCTGCGGCATTGATGAGCTGCTGTTGGTTGTAAATCTCTCGCTCATTTTCTCTAACCCTTCGTTTTAATTGGTCCCACAAGTTTAGTGTTCTATCAGGTTCATATCTGGACTATTCGCTGGCCGCACGGCAACACCGAGATACCAGCGTTTTCCAGTTCAGTCTGAGTCGCTCAAGCTGTGTGTGGAAGGGCATTGCCTTGCATCAGAATGAAGTCAGGACCCACTCGCTGTGCGCTGTGTAAATGAGGCCTGATAACTTAATCGATGTAACTTTGTGCAGTTGCGGTGCCTTGCGACCTGCACTGCATGATGAACCCTAGTCAAAGGAATTCGTACAATACTTACGTCGTCTAGACCATTGCTGGTTTTCATGCAGTCGCTTTTGTATTGTTTGGTCACTAACACGAGTACCGTCGTCAGTCGTAGGCGATTTTGTAACTTGCGAGCCGTGACTGAGCATTCCCGTCGTGCACTTAACCGACTGACCGATCGTTTTGAGCCGTAGTCAAGTCACACGAACTCGCCCCGAACCAGGTCTCCTTGCAACACTACCAGTTTTTTGGAAGCGATCCCATGCATTTTGGAGGGCTCTCCGAGAAAACCCCAACGAGGAAGCTACAAACCACTGCGAATGACCTACAGCTACCATTGTGACGGCTCTGGTAGAAGTTATTGTGTCCATGTGTCATCGTAATCGTGCCATCATTAACACAACACAATATAAGGCAACTCCAAGAAAATAAATTATTCCTTTAGAGTGAATACAACATCATTTAATTTCAAAGCATTTTTAACTAAATTAGGGTTATGGCCCGTGTTTAAATTCAAACACTAACACCAAAAATGCTAAATAGCGATCAATGCATAACATCAATAATTGGTTATACCTACTACATAATATATATATATATATATATATATATATATATATATAGGTGGCCCCTATTTTATTTTGAGTTGTATGGTATTTGGTGTCGGTAGTTTATTTATTTCTACTCAACAAAGGTGACCTCTGTCGGAACTGTTATGCATCATTCGCACTAAAATCGCGAGAAACGAGTGAGAGTGAGAAGCAATAATTGAGGTGACCTCTGTCTTATGGTCTGTCAAACCATGCCAAATTAATGCTAAATGGATTTGAAATAATCTACTTCCAATTATATCTAAAACGATATATATTGATACTTGCTGTTGCCCGCGACTCCGTCTGCAAAGAATTCGTTTATCGCTATCCCGCGGGAACTACGCAATTTTCCGGGATAAAACTATCCTATGTCCTTCCCAGGGTCACAAACTATATCTATACCAAATTTCATCTAAATCCGTTCAGCGGTTTAAGCGTGAAGAGGTAACAGACAGCCAGACAGACAGACACACTTTTGCATTTATAATATTAGTATGGATTATATTATGTACCCAGGGCTGGGCAGTATTTGAATTACTTGTAATTGAAATACAAATACGTATTTGGTATTTGTATTTCAATTACTCGCTGAAAATGTAATTTGTAATTCGTATTTCAAATACCTGACGCTAAGGTATTTTGTAGTTAGTATTTCAAATACTTATGACTTCAAAATACATTTTAACAAAATACATTTAGATTTCATTAACCAATCTTAAGTTGAACATGAAAACGCACCGGTGTAGACATGACTTTATTCATGCCCCTATGAGAGGCAGATAGCACTTAAGTCTGGTGTTTAGGAAAGGAAACTCTGCTTTTAATCAGTAAAAGTACCTAGTTTCCTTTAATGAGAGTAATTTTTAGTAAAATAATACTGATTACCCACGTCTCAAAACTAGTTTAAGTCGACATAGGTATTTCAGGCCGTAGCGTACTTGAGTGCACGTTTGGCACAGCCGTAGCGTGCTCTTCCGAGAGGAAGGGTTACGGATTAGCCCGAAACTGTCGAGTTAAACTCGACTCGTTTTGAAACGTGAGTAATATAGTAGGAGAGCTGGCACCAATTTTTGGGTAGGTGTTTGAGGCAAGCTGAAAACTTGTCACATACTTCTCCTATTATACCCCAACACAAGACTACAGACCTGGCTGGTGAGTAGCGGGGCTAAATGAACCTATGAATTTTTAATTTTAATTTTTTTTTGTTCCAAAAATATATTTGAGGCAATATGCAATTTTTATATGTTGTAGTTTAATGTTTAAAGAATAAAAAAAAAGCCAGTCGATTTAGTCGGGGCTTTAATATTGCCAGGCGCGTGCAAACATATTTTGATTTTTCAAAAAAATATAAAAAAAATTATTTGAGGCAACTTGAAATTTTAATAGGTTTGTTTTGGGTTTTATTTATAACTAAAAAATAAGATTCTCAAAAAGACAGGTCATTTTGGTGGGACTTTCTACCTGCCAGGTGATCTAACAAATGATATATCCGTGCGAGTGCTTTGATCAATTATAACTGAAGATACACATTGCCGAACAAAATCCCCTTCAAAGAATGTCCGAACTTTTTTATTTGTTTGCATAATAATTAAAAACCTCACCTACACAGAAATTTGAACCTAGCCTTTACTTCATTACAGTCGAATTTCGGTTGACACTTGACAGCTAAACTTGACAATTTCACGCAACGTACTGAGAAAAAGAAGGCCACTTTTATCTAAGTGGCGCTCATTTGGCTCGGACATTTTCGGGCGCGCGACTGTGGATCTACAGTTATAATTGATCAAAGTGCGAGTGAGTATATTTTTTAAATCACCTGGCAGGTAGAAAGTCCCACCAAAATGACCTGTCTTTTTGAGAATCTTATTTTTTAGTTATAAATAATATACTCTATTAAAATTTCAAGTTGCATCAAATACATTTTTTATATTTTTTTGAAAAATATGTTTGCACGCGCCTGGCAATATTAAAAAGCCCCGACTAAATCATCTGGCTTATTATTTTTTTATTCTTTAAACATTAAACTACAACATACATATATAAATTGCATATTACCTAAATATATTTTACGAACCAAAAAAAAAAATTAAAAAGTCATGGTTTCATTTAGCCCCGCTACTCACCAGCCAGGTCTGCAGTTTTGTGTTGGGGTATAATAGGAGAAGTATGTGACAAGTTTTCAGCTTGCCTCAAAAATCTACCCAAAAATTGGTGCCAGCTCTCGGACCATAATCTGTATTGTTTCACTATGAGTGAGTCTCACGACCTCACGGTAGTTTCATGTTTAAAGAGAGTAATTTTCTTTTACTCTGCTTGCCCATGCCGGGTTGGATTCGTTTTAATTCTACTTAGTATTTTGTAATTTGTATTTTGTATTTTAAATAAAAATACCTGAAATACTGTATTTTGTATTTTATATTTAAAATACTCGACTTAAAAGTATTTTGTATTTCGTATTTTAAATACATGCAAGATAGTATTTTGTAATTTGTATTTTAATTAAAGCAAAGCATGTATTTTGCCCAGCCCTGTATGTACCAACATTTTATTAATTTTATTGTTTTTATAATAACAATGAATCACAATGAATGAATGAAGGCTGTATGGTTCTGCCGGCACAAAGTTGGCGACACAAATTAAAAAAAAACGATGACAAACAAAACCAACATGTCAAATATTTTGTAACTTTTACCCTATATAATATTAGAGGAAATATGCTCGAACTAATGTGAAATATAATAAAATTACTTTGGGGAAAAAACGTTAGAGGCTAGCTCCATATTTAAATTTTATATAATAATTTTGGCTTTTTGCTAGTTTCTTGTGGAATGTTGTTGCGAGAAGTGTCAATAGTGCTGTCAAAATTGCGTGGTTATTCTTTACCTAGTACAATAGTTCTTAGAAAACCTAAGAAGGCGGCATGAGCGTGCATGATGCAAAACACACAAATAATTGCCTCCATCACATTGAGACATGCGACCATCATTGAAATACACGACTGTGGGAACCCGACTTCCAATATAAACTTCGTATTAACTTAGCCCAACGTTCGTATAAAGTAGTCTGCAACTTAATATTCACGGTAACCAAGTGGTCACTCGGAGATCACATCATGGCAGGAGGCACCTTACCTGAGCGTGTGGCGCAAATTTACTATACATATGGTTTGTTTTGTTCATCATATCCCATTGCAGCAATAGGCCTTGCACTATCTGTTGTGCTCTTATGCTGGTGAGTACCACTATCAAGTATTGAAGATTCATATTCACTGTACAAAATGATTTGCTAAAAAGCACTATTTTTACAGCTACCCATTGTTGAATGTTCCTCTGCCTGGAAACATACCAACCGTTGTTAATCTACCTCTACTAGATGCAACAGAACTAAGTAAAATAGATTGTAGCACCAACAGCTGTCTTCCTAAAGGTAAGTTATGAGAGGAAATATCATATTAATGTGAATATTCATTTACACAGAGGAATTCATAAATTATGTAGGAACAATTTATACCTAGTCATTTTTAGCTGTCTACTCCCACCTGAAGGCACATATGATTATTGGGCTTTACCTCCCCCTTTGAAAATATTTCATAGAATAGAATTTGAAATAGGTCAATTGTACTAAAGCTTGGTTTGTGCTGTGGCACCTACTTCAAACAGATCAGTAGACAGATAGTTATGTGACTTTTCGGAATCAGTTAATTAATTTTTTATTTCTCACTTTTTTGCATAACTGATCTAAATTAAAATAGTGTCATGTCAGCTGCTCATCAGTTCCACTTTGCTAAATAGTGATTTCCAAGAGAAAATGCATGATTTACTACTATATATATATCCAAGTTTCTATACTTGTCACTACAATACTTAGAGTTCCCTTAATTTTCCTGGGATCCACTCATCAGATCCTGACTTGGTGACTGGGACCTAATTAGTTATATTCAGTGTCCAGCAGAAAATAGTTTTTCAAATCAGTTTATAAATGATGGAGTTTTGAAGCAAAAAACATAAAAAGGTACAACTGAATTGGTCATCTCTGTTTTTATAAGTTATTTATGTGTAATTTAGACTATACTATTATATTATGGTTGGATTTGGATTATGATTACATCATAATTAGAAAAGCTGCCATTTTCACCCAATTGTTAAAGGAGGGTTATGTTTTTTGAGTAAATTTATTTATGTGTTTGGGTATACAGTCAAAACCGTTTTCAGCAACACCAATTACAACAACATATTGGATGTAATAACCAAGAAAAAAACCCAACACAATCTTATATACCAAAGTAACAATGACCAACCGTGTTTAACAACCAAATATTGCTGTCCCTTGAATGTTATTACAAACGGTTTATACTGTAGTTAAAATTTTATAAGCTGGGGGTTTAGGACCGCAGAACTCATCTGGTAAAGATAACATTGTTCTTGTTTGTTGAAGCCTACCGCTAATAACAAATCAGAACAAGTAACAAAAAATGCAAACAAATAGCTACCGTCTTCTCTAAGTTACAAGGTTGAAATTGCAAAAGCTTTACTCATTAAGAAAGGCCTTACGTCATTGTAAGCGGTACTCAGGTGTTGTAGTGCGTCCATAATAGAACAAACGAGAACAATGTTATCTTTACCAGATGAGTTCTGCAGTCCTAAACCCCCAGCTTATAAAATTTTAACTATATGTATGTATCATTCATTGGCACGCCCTGCAACCTAAACAATGCAATGGATTTTAAAGTGTGAGGTGCCACAGTTGTGAGAATGACATAGGGTATATATTTTCCTGAAATTCCCATGGGAATGGGAATTATACAGGTAGGTTTTTCATCTAGATTTGAAATTAATAATGAAACAGTAACTCTTAGATAATAGTGGTTTTTACCCTGCCACCTCCTTGGGGCCCTTACATGCTGCTTATCGAGAACAGTGGCACAACTCAAAATTAAATGCTATTGCATTTAATATTATACCTTTTACTAGTAAGATTTGAAATCAAATTGCATTCCATTTTGTTTTTTGCCAGTGTTCATGAGAAACAGCTTATGAATGAACGGGCCTCAATAAGTTTTTTTTTATTAGAAAAATATTCCTAAAAGAAGGATCAAAATCGGTCTAGGTACAGCAATGATGTTGGCAAAGATACTTGTGTATAAACAATATGAATATTTGTTCTCAAGTCTGGGGTGTTTAATATGTATTTAAGTCTTATCTGTTTAATTTAATTAAGCATATTTATTTTGTCCATTGCCTAGTACCCACAATACAAGCTTTGCTTACATTGGGACTAAGTGAATTGGTGCCAAGTGTCCTGTGGTGTAAAATCAAGGTTGTATGTACAAAGCTTGAGGTTCCGGGTTTGATTCCCGGCCGGGGCAGAGCAGATATTTGTGTGAAAAATATGATTGTTTGTGCTAGAGTCTTGGATTTTTAATATCTATTTAAGTATGTTTATCTGTTGCCTTGTACCCATAACACAAGCTTTAATTACTTTGGGGCTAGGTCAATTGGTGTAAATTGTCCCGTGGTATTTATTTTATTTATATAGAAATATACCATTACCTGTACCAGCTACTTAGTAAAATAAATTACCCTCCTTTTCTTTCCCTAACAATAGTGACTATTTCTGTTGAAAGTAAACCAAAGCTCATGTGTCAAGTATGATATGAATCATAAGCATTTTAAACACTTTCACTGCTCATACATTATTTTCCTGCTTATTAAATATGTGCATTACATGACTAATAGGTATAGTTATGTTCAGTTTCTTTAATTCCAGCAGTGTTATGGTAATTGGACTGAAAATTATTAGTAAAGATAGGTTGGCAAATTACCCTGGGGCAGTGAAAATGTTTTATTTATTTAATTCATAAATTTGTCCTTTACCTCTTTTGCTTTATTGTACTAAGTCTTCTTTTTTTCAGAAATACCTCATACCCTAGAGCTTGTTTTCAATGAGACGCAAAAATTACCATATATCTGGGCTAAAGATAAACCTCTACTTTATGTGCAACAAATAATAATGAAAATAGGTAAATATTATTATCATAATGTTCTCTTGTCAGCTGTCTCTTGACACTCACCAGCAAAAAATTTGGCCCACACACCTTTCATACAAACGAGGTCACTTTGATGTCTTGGTTCTCCACTAGGCATTGTTTTGGCTGTGATCTGTTGATGGCTACTCCGAGCATTGATAAAGGACATTCAGAGTTCCTAAGATACCCACCTGATTGAATCTGCGTTTAACACGGAAATTATACACATTTAGAAAAACAGCTAAAATGGTATTAAAATGAATGAAAATCTCAGTGCTGTACAAATTCCCTTGCTGTGGTATAAACTGGTTGTTGAATCAGTTGTGTGTGTTAGAAACTCTGGACCACCATTATCGATGCTCTGGATATCCATCATCAGATCTTAACCGGGGCACTACCCTGGTGTAGAAATAAAGCATCAAAGTAGCCTCGTTTGTATGAAAGGTGGATTGTAGGCCAAATTTTTTGCCGGTGAGTTTAGTTGTGATTGATTTAAAATTTTATTATTTAGGTGTATCACCATGGAATAGTAACATGCGCATGTGGGATGCATTCAGAGCACCCCTCCAAGAAGTATTTAGATTGGTGGAAGCAATAAAAAATCATGAAGACCCAGAAACGTAAGTCAATATTTTTAATCTGAACAAATCTACAATATTACGCCTTTATGAAAGAAATAAAATCATAACCAAGTTTTGACAAGTTTTGATCCTTACCCAACAAATTATGTTGTGGTCTTGAAGTTATTTTATTTCATAAATAGATTGGCTTTTATATAAATGTCTATATATTTGCGAGATCTACTTAACATTGTGAAACTCATATTTCTTTGTATTGCATGTTAGTATATGGTGAGTAACCACCTAATAATCTTTTTTAGCAAAAGCAGTTTATCACAGTACTGCTACCAAATTGATGGCATGAAGCAACAGAACAGTAAAGCAAGTTTGGAGCGAGTTCTGCCAGAATATAGCTGTCTATTGCTCTCTCCTGCTAACTTGTGGCAGCAAAACCTTCAGACATTTGCAATGGATGTCAATGTTGTTAATACAATTCACTCTTACCAAGTATGTGCTTGTTTTGCCTTGTACACACTACTTTATATACATAGGCTAATTTTTATTAATATTAATGATAGTGTTGCGTGACTGCGTAATTAGATTTGTTATGTTTTGTTTCAATCATTATGCAAGTTAATGTTTGATTTGTTTATTTCTATAAAAATATTTCGTTAATGTTTCACATATACAGTACAGTCACGGGCTAGAATACTTTATGGGACAAACCACTCGAAATTTTTTAACACAACACTATTCATATAGCCGGAAGAGTGTATTAGATGTTTGCAAGCGCTTTCTCCTAGCCAATATTATTGCTGGTGACTGCCTGACTGGACTTATATGAATACATACAGAAACACTTTCACAGTAATAGTCAAACTAGTTGTGATTATATTGGTGATTCTTTGATTAATGATTTAAGAATCATTTTTTTATTTATGCAATAATGATCCTGTGGACTTACAGCACAAGCCAAGACGTCAAGCAGGATAGTAGTAGGCATTACATTACAACCTACTTAAACTAAGAAATATTCAATCGCATGCAGTACTCGTACATTAAAAATACAATAAGTGAAAAATCAAAAATGCTGAATTAAATCAACACGAAATCAAAACTCCAAATTAAATAACAATAGAAATAATAACAATCGAATTAATTAATTTTCAAATACATTTCGATGAAATTAAATTTTTCATATAGGTACTTAATAATGTCATAATTAATAAGTTAAGTGCAAATTTAAAAACCTTCTACATTTATTAAAGCTTTGTCAGCTAACAAATCAGCGTCGCAACCCACATTAGCCAGATCATTGAACAGGGCGAGTACCCTTGAGGTGGGAGCGTTCTGGGCCCGGCGGGTACGGGCCACGGCTCGAGCCAACAACGGCCTCCGCTTGTTGGACACGGCGCCGGCGGCGGCGGCGGCACGAACAGACCCATGCGTGCAAGCACAGATGGGTTGTCTACTATTGTGCAAAATATTGTAATAGTGCATTACAAGCTGTATTTACGTCTCAACCGTAAGGTGTCCAGCCCCACCATACCCGATACAAAGAGAGAATGATAGAGGAAAGGATAGTATCCATATTGACGCTTGTACAGGAAACTAGCAAATTTTTCTGAACCTTCTCTAACATGTCCACGTATTTATCCTCATATGGATCCCACACTGTTGACCCGAATTCAAGCCGACTGCGGACATAGGCCCCGCTGCAGCTTCCTGCAGTTATTAACCGTGCTCACCTCCAGAAACAGCTTCAAATCATCAGCAAACATCAGGCACCCAGCCGCACTGACGGCCCTCAGCAAATCATTATTATTATTAAAAATTGGGTTGGCCCAAATGTACTCCCCTGGCTTACTCCAGAACGAGTAAAATATGGTTCGGATTCATACCCTGCGAGTCTTACATATTGGGACCGATTAAATACTTTCTATGATCTAGCATCGCCTCAAACAATTTGCTGAAGACTGACAGCACCGCTATGGGCCTATGTGTTGTGACACCAGTCCCAGAGTTGCAATCATGTGTTAGCAGACTACAACTGCCATGTGTCGTGAATACTTATCCTTGTATTTCTTTGCTATGATCAGTTACATTGTATTATTAATCCCCATCGCAAAAAAGAAGGTGTTATAAGTTTAACGTTTGAATCTCTGTGTCTGCCCGTGGCATTGTAGCTCCCAAAGATAGGTATGGATAGTTTCAGACGAAATTTTGTTAACTTGCTATATTTGTACCTACTTAAATGTAGCAGTGTTGGGCAAAATGTGCTAATTAATTACTAATTACAAAATTACAATTACAAATACAAATTGTAATTTACGGCTTATATATATTAATTGGGACAGTGATTTCAATGACTCATTAATTTAATTGCAATTACTCAATCAATCAGTCAATTATTTATGAATAGGGATTGTAATTAAAATCGTTAACATTAATCAAATAAGTACTTATTGATTTCTTAGAAAAGGATGAACACGACAGATTGATTTATTGTGTGTTTGTGTAATACCTAGACGTAGACGTAGTGTAATGTAATACATTATATAACAAAACTTATTTCAAATTAAGTAATGTCTTTAACACTACTCTTGGCTCAAACATCTGGTCAGAAAGTTTGTGAGATCAAACCATAATGTTTGGCTTTTTTCTTCGGACGGACTGTTGCTGTTAGCATCTGATAGCTTTTACAGCTTACCGCAGAGAGCTGTGAGCTTGGTGATAGGAAAATAAATAGTGGGGTATGAAATAATCTCTGAACAGGACTTTTGTCTAATTTTTGGGTGTCGGTTTAACATTGAGATCTTATTGAGATGTATTTTTTTTCTAGATCAGAAAGGTATTTGAAAAGTGATTGAGCCACTTTGACTCAGAATAATCTCTCTCGAAATCAAAATATGAATCATAGTCATTCTTTTATCAGAAACCCGTCCTATCATTCTGAAAATGTAATTGGCAATGTCTAAAAAAAATACCACTGATTTTTATATATTTTTTTTGTATAGAAAAGTCAATTATAAAAAACTAATTTCAATATTTTTTCATTTAGTTCACTACTTTTTCAAAATTAGTTATTGAAACTATTTTGGTTGATGACATCAGATTATAATTAAGGGCTCCTGCACAGCCAAATTTCTAAATCTATCGAAATGCGTACGCTAAGTGTTACCTTATCTTATCGGACTTTAACGCATTCACTGCCACCGACGCATATATGCGTTTTCGGGACTTCGCCCAGTGCCGCTGTCATAATTATTCATACATTTTGAACGCACATGTGCGTCGGTGGCACCTGTGGAAGTCTGGTGGCAGTGAATGCGTTAATTATTTTTTGTTTAGCGTAAATTGTGAAGAATTCTAACCACACAGAATAAAGTACGACTTTGACCGGTCACGCAATTTACACCAATGTCAAATGAAGGCCATTGTTATTTGTTATGTAATAAATTTATTACATTATATTAAAATTAAATAACTACAGAAAACGAAATGGTTTTCGATTTACATTGCAAAAAAATAGACATCCCCAATTGAGTTATTGAGTTATTATTACATTAATTCATTCTCAATTATCAAAAGTAATTAATTACGCCAAACACTGCTATGTAGGTATGTAAGTTGTCTTCAGAATTTGCAAACCATTTTTCGACCACCTCTGCACTTCTATTGACTTGTAATTTGGTGTGGATGACAATGCCGGTGTACAGTTAGAAAAAGGCTTGTATTAAAAATGATATTTGTAACAAAAACTTATTTACTAAAAAGCATGTTTAATCGTCATGTATGGTTTTTTTACTTGTTGATATTATTGGACTTTGAAATGGACATGTTGGGGGTTTGTCACTTCTGGGAGAGATGTAGATATGTATACCAATATCAATGCCATCGGCCAATCATCTTCCTAGGGTAGGGGTAGGGGTTCTAATAACTTATTTTTGTAAGATCTTATTTTATACTTGTTTTTCTTTACACCTCAACATCGATTCTGCTGTTTCGCAGAACCTACCAAAGAACAAAGTATCGATCGCAGAAATGGCATTTGGCATGCAACTACGCGACTGTGGAATCAAGCAATACCCGCTGCGCGCGCGACCACGGGTCTTACAGTACGCCGTCTCGGTCTTCTACCAGCACGTGGAGCCCAGGTGAGCTCCTCAGACTTAGTTCGAGCCTAGAAACGCACCCATGAATTGCTTAGCCACTATAGTCCGAGAGCTGGTAGACATTTTAGAGTAGATGTTTGAGACGACGTAAAAACGTTTATCTAATACCTTTAAACGAGCAATTCTTGTATATATGTATATATATATGTATATATATAATTAGGATCTCGGAAACGGCTCCAACGATTTCGATGAAATTTGGTATGTGGGGGTTTTCGGGGATGAAAAACTGACCTAGCTATGTTTCATTTTCAGAAAATCGCTTTTACTCGTGTTTTCCAGCTATTTTTGTTTGCATTAGAATATAAAGCTAAATTTCGCCGACTTCGAGCAGATCATAATGGCACATTAGAAATCGGGTGGTCGCGGATCCAGCCGACCTCGGTTCGATTCCACGTTTTTTTCAAGATTTTTAGTTTTTTTTTTAAGTTTATTTTTTATGAGAAAACGTCAAGTTTCTTCTTTTGTGAGAAAAAGTTACTTTTTTGTTAGAAAAAGTATTATAGGGAACGTGCAGTAACTATAGGCGGCAGCACTAATGCGACAGAAGAGACACTATGCGGACAATAAAACAAACTTATCAAGGTAAAACATTCAAATTGATGGCACCCTTATGGCACCAGTTGGCAGCACCGTCTATGTGCACGTTCCCTATTGGGAGCACAGAACAGGAAAAGCCGGTTGTCTGTAAAGTCGGTTTACGGACGATAGTTTAACGTGACTCACCCCCCCCCCCCCCCCACCCCCTCCGGTGTTTTTGTCAAATATCTTGAAAACGGTTCATCCTACGGCAAAATCAATGAAATTTTCATCCCCCCTTTAATACCCCCGCGCTCCCTCCCCCGCATCCCCTCCCCCCCCCCTCTCACCCCCCCACCCCTCCGGTGTATATAATCAGGATCTCGGAAACGGTTCCAACGATTTCGATGAAATTTGGTATTTGGGGGTTTTCGGGGATGGAAAATTGATCTAGCTTGGTCTTATCTCTGGGAAAACGCTTGGTACCGAGTTTCTGCCCGAGCAGAGCTCGGTCGCCCAGGTACTGATATCTAAATACGAAACATTGACCTGGCTAAAGGATAGTGAGGTGAACACAATCTTTGAATTTTCTTTGAAAATTATTCATGAGGAGTAAAAAAAATAAACAGCCAGATAATTTAGCTGAGTCCATAAATTAGAAACATGCCTTCAAAATTATACTACACATACACTACAAGAAAATCTTGAAAAATATTTGAAACATGTTGACATTTTAACGGAATATTATTGGTTTTAGAAAACAAATATATTAGAGAAGTCTATTCATTTCGGCGACACATGCTACCCACCAGATGATAGATAATGTTTGGATATTAAAGGAAGTGTTGTGCAAGTTTATACATTGCCTCAAATGCCTGCTCTGAAATCTCTTCCAGTTCTTGGAATATACAATATGATATCTAGAACATTGGAAGAGGGACTAAATAAGCCGTACCTGCCACCAATCAAAACCAAAAATAATTAAAGTCCAATTTTAGGGTTGTAATTGTTAGTCTCGCATTAAAACCCTTTATTTTGGTTTGGATGGTGCATTTATAGTCGACTAAGTAAGTGCTTTACCAATTTTTATGACATTTCCTACATCAGAATAAAAACAATAAGGCTGACTGTCACATTTACTCGAAGGTGAAAATAGCCTTTGATGTTTTAAGCCGTTCAACCGGCATTGAACCTTAGGGTGCTAAAGGAATTTCTTGGTCGACTATACCTATGTAGAAGTTTTGTAAAATTCTTCTCTTACAAAATTCGAACGACTTGATTTAGACGTTATTAACAATGAGAAAGTGGAATTTAATAAAACTGTAGTAATTTTTATAATTACTACAGTTTTATTCCGACCTATTCTCAGACCTACCGAATACAGAGAAAAAAGTTTCATAAAAATCGGTCAAGCTGTTTCGGAGGAGTTCGATAACGAATACCGTGACACGAGATTTTTATATATTAGAGATAACTACCAACCATCATTTAAATTTTGGTCATTTTGTGGTGTCGGAAGTCGCCTAAACTTTATACTATTACTAGGTATATACAGTCACGAGCATTAATATATATACGTTTCCTAATTTGCAAAATAATATATCTATGTAAGATTTCCTAACTAAATACACATACATAACGTTCAAAATATTGTATCCAAAAAAGCCACCACAGTAATGTACACGATATTTGTAGCAAAATTAAGTCAACAGCCTCGATCACAATATTGTATACGGCATTGCTCCCTTTTTGAAATATACGTTATAATTTCAAAATAATGTCTACAACGCAGTGCCATTAATATGTAAACAATTATGTTTGCTCAATATTTCATAACAATGTATACCAATACAATGATTGAAACATTTTTGTTCATTTCTTAAGTCTTATACAAACCGGTCAAGTGCGAGTCGGACTCGTCTGTGAAGGGTTTCTTACCTCCGTACAGAGTTTTTTAAATCATCATCATCATCATCCCAGTCTATATACGTCCCACTGCAGGGCACAGGCCTCCTCTCAGGATGAGAGGGCTTAGGCCGTACTTTCCACGCGGAAAAAAAAATACTGTTCAGTAAAAAATCGCCAAATGTAAGCACCAAAGTCGTAAACTTATAGCTAGGTAAACGTCTGAACAGCTTAGCAGCCACCTAGCAACCGTCGCCGGAGTTAAAAACGCTGAAAAAGTACGTTTGTTGTATGGTCGTTGTTCGTTCGCCCTTTAGTTTTTAACTTTATTTTATTATTTTATATGTATATATTATAGTATTTGTTGTTATAGTGGCCACAGAAATGTTTAGCTATTACGGTTCAAGATATAGAGCTTCTTTTCTTCTTTCTTTAATCTATATTTAATATTATAAATGCGAAAGTGTGTCTGTCTCTTACCGCTTAAACCGCTTTACCGATTTTGATGCAATTTGGAATAAAGATAATTTGAATGCCGGGAAAGGACAAAGGTGGTTTTTATTTTAGAAATCACCCTTTAAGGGGGCAAAAAGGGAGGTAAAAGTTTGTATGGGGATATATATCTAACCGCTGAACCGATTTAAATGAAATTTGGTATATAGACAGTTTGAGTCCGGGGAAAAGATATAGAATGGTTTTCCCAACATTTAAATTCCCGGGGGACAAAAGTAAGTGAATTCAATATCGGAACTGATTTAAAAAAAAAAATTCACTAATAGAAAGATACACTGCCTTTGATTGACATTTAAGAATTTTCAAAACAGGTCAAAAACAGTTATATCTATCCCGCGGGAACCTTATACTTTTTCGGGATAAAAGCAGCTTACGTCAATCAAAAACAGTGCAGCTTTCTATGGGTGAAAGATTTTTGATTTGTCTAAATGTAGAATTCTCTTATTTCTGCGCCCCGGGAATTTTGCGTTTTCCCGGGGGAAAAGTAGTTATCCAATGTCAGTCAAGAACTATAGCTTTCTATTAGTGAAAGTTTTTTATATAGATCTAAAAAAATATTTCTATCCCGCGGGAACTTTGCACTTTCCTGGGAAAAATAAGCCTATTTCAATCAGGGACAGTTTAACTTTCTATAGAATTCACTAATTCCTATCGCGCGGGAACTTTACATTTTCCCGAATTTATCCTATGTGTTAATCCACGTAACACATCTATTCTGTGTGACACATCCAAACAAACGTGACGTAGACAAATTTGAAATATTTGATCTGCATCTATCTCTTATAATTCATTTTTTGAGGGTAGATTCACAAAAAAATAAAAATTACTGTCGCCTTTCCTTGCAAATTACGAGCAACGCTAAGACCACGCGTATACATTGTTATGAAAAATGAACCAAACGTAATTGTTTACATATTAATGACACTGCGTTGTAGACATTATTTAGAAACTGTCACGTATATTTCAAAAAGGGAGCAATGGCGTATACAATATTGTGATCGAGGCTGTTGACTTTATTTTGCTACAAATATCGTGTACATTACTGTGGTGGCTTTTTTGGATACAATATTTTGAACGTTATGTATGTGTATTTAGTTAGGAAATCTTACATAGATATATTATTTTGCAAATTAGGAAACGTATATATATTAATGCTCGTGACTGTACATAAAATTCTAATACGTACTTGTTGTATCCGTTTAGTGTATAAGTAGAAAGAAAAAAAGCGATAACCTACGACAAAAGTAAACAATAATAAAAAACGAAGAAAAAAGTCATATTTTTTTGCACATTCTTTACTTTAATAATAAATAGGTAATGAGTGATTCATTAAATGGTGGTTACGCTTAACTTATCATACTCATCGCTTTATGTTCATTATCTTCTCTGCGATTAGCAAAATCGATCGCTCACTTATTTACTTTTAATGACGATAAAAAAAACCTTTATCCGTTTCAGATTTATCAATTCTCTGACAAATAAATTGAAAGCCATGTATCCTCTTTACCAAGACAAACCCTACGAGCATGCTGGTGAAGTCACTCTAGTCTACTATCCCGGACAATTCAACTACCATGAACTTGTGCCTTTAATGATAACCTTTGTGGGAATATTTTTGTATGTTTATTTCTCTGTGAGGAAAATAGAATACATAAGATCAAAGTTAGGGCTGGCTGCGTGCGCTACGGTCACAATAGCAGGCAGTCTCTCCATGTCCATGGGAATATGCTTCTATTTCGGCTTCTCATTAAGTCTACAGGGCAAAGAGATCTTTCCCTACTTGGTAATAATAGTTGGGCTGGAGAACGTTCTCGTGTTGACAAAGAGCGTCACTTCGACGGATTCGAGACTCGACGTGAAAATCCGTCTTGCGCAGGGCCTGAGTAAGGAAGGTTGGTCAATTACGAAAAACCTGCTCACAGAAATAACTATATTAACAGTCAGCTTCTTCACATTCGTTCCCTTCATTCAAGAGTTCTCAATTTTCATGATAGTTAGTTTGATTTCGGATTACTTTGTACAAATGGTGTTCTTTGCCACCATTCTCGGAATCGACGTCAGACGCATGGAGTACTTCCAAGATCAAAACAGTAAGCTTCACCTGAAGGAATATTTTAATGCCAATAACGCGTTGAATTGGCGTTTCAATAAAAGTTATTCAGAAGAAAACACGTCCCCTCTGCGGATGACCAAATCAAAATCACACCCGAGGTTGAATGGTTTAGCTCAAAACAGCCCCACAGATGTGTTAGCGAAGAGAAACGCAAGTCCACAGTTACAGGAGCAGAAGGTGCCTAAGCGGATTCGTTTGGTGAACATGTGGGCAAGGACTCGATTCTTCCAGCGCGCGTTTATGGCGTGGATGCTGGTGTGGATCTCCATGATAGTGTACAACTCGGGCATCGTAAAGGATTTCTTAACTAACCTTGACAAGTCCGACGGAAACGGACAAACGGACAAAATGACCAATGAAAGAAATGCACCCAAAGAGAGCATGTACACGTTTTACAATAATAGCGACAGGAGTCCGATGGTATATTCACCGCTTTTGGAAATGGATACAGACAAAGGAGTTGAAGATGCTAACGAGACAGTACTGCTAAAGCATTACATGAAATCCCGTCCTTGGTCTAGGTTAGTACAACCTTGTGCTAAAATTGCATGTCCCTAGTTTTGAGTGTATTTTACAATAAAAGGATTGTACCCTTTGTTCTCCGCTTGCCTAAAACGGATTATGCCTATGTCGCTAGAGATATATCGCGTTATGACTTACACGCATTATTAGAACTATAGTGGGATTAAAACTGAAATGCATTAGGACTAAAAAGGCGTAGGCGTGGCTAAAAATGCATTATGCCTAAAACGTGTTGCTCTAAATAAAACGCATTAGAACTAAGACACATTGTCACTAATTTGAAGCTATTTAAAATTGATTTAAAATATTTATCTTTGGAAAGTACTTTCTACGCCCCCTTATCTTTTATTAAATCTTTTATTTATCAAATGAAAAATCCTGTTTCACCGACTGACTCGCTCAGCAATTTTAAACGTTTAGTTTAATTATTGAAGGAAATAGTCGGCAAACGAAATAATGCCACTGAAGATCGCGAAAGAGGCACAATCCGTTTTAGGCAGGCGGAGAACAAAGAGGAGCTTGTTATAGTTATAGGCTTAAATTGAATAAAGATATTTTGAGCTTGACTTTGAATACGTGTCGTGTGGTATAGATTGTCACCGTACCACTGGTCGTCGATCCTCGGACAGTACAACGAGTCGGTGGCGGGGCGGGTGGTGGCGGTGCTGCCGCCGCTGCTGCTGAGCCAGCGCGTGGGGCCCGAGCGCGCGGCCGCGCTGCGCCACCCCGACGAGCGCGACCCGCCGCCGCTGCGCTGGCAGGCGCTCGCCGCCGCGCTCGACCCTGTCGACACGCTGCCCGGTATGCACAACTAAACACCAATGTCGGGCAAAATGTTATTAATTACATAATTACAATTATAAATTGTAAATTACTAACTACCATTGGTCGGAATTTTCATGGCATAACGCGATTACTAAAAAAAACAAGAGCAACGGTGTTCGTGCAACGAGATAGCATACTATAAAGGACCGGTAAAATCATAACATTTTGGAAATATTTTATTGTCATGTACTTTATTTCGTCTCTGTTGTTTTGTTTTATTTTTGAGAAAAGCACTATACAAGCTTCGACCAAGAAGTGTCATACTGGACTCATATATAGAAATCGTACTCGTCCAGCATTGCTTACTTACTGGTCTCTTCAATAATGTACTATTACGTAACGTTTGTATAAAATTATATAGAGACAGATGCAGTTTATTTTTCGAAATCCACGTCAGTAAACACACAGTGATAGGAATAGATAATCATTAATTTCTCAACATTCTCTGGGAGTTACGTTCATCTAATCACTATAAAGCCTAACACACAAATTTTGAAGTAATTATTTAATTAGTTAATCATTGGGGCGTTTTTTTTCGGACGGACGGTTGCTGTTAGCCTCTGATGGCTTTTCCAGACGGGCCATTCAGCAAGGGAAAAATAAATTGTGGCGTATGAGATTAATCTCTGAATAGGACTTTTTCCTAATTTCTACATCAGAAAGATATTTGTGAAGTGATTCAACCGGTTCGATTTCAGAATAATCTATGTCAAAATCAAAATATGAATCATCGTCTTTGTTTTATCAGAGATGTGTGAAAATGTAATTGAGTAATTATAATTACACAATTACATAATTAGATACTTCAATTACAATTACACACAATTGTGATGCACCAAAAAAAATAACCTATAGTCTTTATATTTTTTTTGGAAAGAATAGGATATTTTAAGATACCATTTTCATCGATTTTGAATTTGGTTGAGTATTTAATTTTTTGTAATTTTTTTTAAAAAATACGTTGGATGACGTCACAGTGAGATACGTTCCATTGCCTAGAAAAATTCAAGTCGTACATAATATAATCTGTGGCACTACTGATTTGTCTTGTCACTTTCAATAATACAAGCACGGCTTAGTGTCCTAAATGAACCATGATAAATAGTTTTATTTATTTCTCTTCTTTTAGCTTCAATTATTCCTGTTTGTTTAATGGTGTGATAGTAAATAGATATTTTTTATTAAAATCTGATATTTAAATTCTTTTATTTACTTGTAACGTAGTAATTTAATAATTAAATTTGTAAAAATACATTGGAAATACTCCTATACATTTCGGACTTTACGATAAATAACAACTGTTTAAAGCCAGGTGCGCATCATGTGATGAAAGTTCTGTCTTTGTCAGTCTTTGCTATTATAAGCAAGACAGCGACATTTCAAACTGTCAATTTGCTTTAGAGTGAAGACCTGCTTTATATCTGCCTTTGTGACGATTCACTGCAGGTGTCAAATGAAGGTCATTACTTAAATTTTCTTTGTTTAATTCAGTTTATCATATTTTTGGAATCTGTTTTCTGAAAACGCTTCACAAAGCGTATCTCTCCAAACGGTTTACGATTTATTATACGTTGTCAAAAATTGGGACATCCCAATTAGGAACTACATGTAATTTGAATTACAATGAAATACTTAGTAATTTAATTCCAAAAATAATTAATTAGGTACGCCTAACACTGCTGAAGACCAATGTTGCCAACCCGATAGCTCAACGATTTCTAAAAGATGGTCCGCGAATTCTCGGGATTCCGTGGAAGGGTGACAGAGGGTTCCGCAGTCTTTCCAAGAGTTAAATAAAACATTCGTGGAATAGACTCATCATAACCGCGCCGCACCGTAATTATTTATCATTTATTATTTTTGCTGGCTCGGGCTCGTTCGATCCGTTTCCTAACATGTCTGCTTCTCAAAATGTCTTCATCCAAGAAATGACTCTTTCTATAATGTCAGCAAATGGTTTCCCATCATGCCACTGTCCTAGATTGATCGTTTCCTATTATGTAAGTTTCGAAAATTGATCTGCTTCCTATAATGTCCGTTCCTTTTGATGTCCTATTCCTACGATGTATGCTTCCTATAATGCCCACTATTTGTGTTCTAAAGCCCGTTTCCTACAATGTCTGCTTTTCACAATGTTTTCTTTTTTGTCCCTGAATTCAAGAAGTATGTAGTTTCCGGAAGTACTTGAAATAAGCATGCCTGGGAGACTTTGTGGCATCTATACGAAAGTGATGTAGCAAAATTATATCGACAAAAAAAATATCGCCTCCGGTACATTAGCACCTAAGCTCAAATTATCCTTATACTCAGTACAACCCAATGTCAAAAACTCATATTGTCACATAAACATAAATTTAAAATAGCCTAATCTCTAAACACCAGAGTCCCAAAAAACACCAAATACGAACTGACGGACAGAAGACTGAAACTAAACTATTCCGTTTTTGCCATTTTGGCTCCGGAACCTTCCGGAAAAAAAATTGAGAATCAGACATTTTGAGAAGTAGACAACATAGGAAACTGACACTGTGGGAAGAAGACAATTTTTGGAAACGGACCGAACGAGCCTGAGCCGCGACAATATGGGAAGAAGGTTATTTTGAGAAGCAGACATTTTAGGAAACAGACATTTTCGAAAGTAGACATCATAGGAAACGGTCAATGTGGGAAGAAGACCACTTTAGGAAGCAGACATGATAGGAAACGAACCGAACGAGCCTGAGCCTTTTTGCTCTTTCTCTTAGTCTAGCAGAAATATATTCCAACTACAAGGTAAACAAACATTTTACTATAAAAATAGTATGATATGTATATGGCTTGGGCTGTAGTTCCAGCCGGGCCCACTGCGGATTGGGAACTTAAGGTTAACTTACTTAGGTGTTTTATATGCCACCCACAAATAGAAAAAAAATAAACATTTTATTGTTTACCTGTGGCGGTCACTGCTGCCCTAGTGTGCGGAAGCTTATTAAGCGGACGCTGATTGCGTCGCGTCTTGTTAGCGCGCACTATCTATACAATCGTCGGTACTATCATGCATGGCACAGCACAACTATTCCGATACAGGATGAACTCTATTCTAGCTTAATTTATCTGTCACTACATTCTATCTACCTAAATTAATATTCGAGTAACTTTTAACCCTGTTACGTGAATGGGAAGTAAACTATTTGAGAAAAAGTAAAGTTTAATAATTTGTTTTTTCCTTGTTTAGAGCTTGAGGCTGTTGATAGTAAGAGTCGGCAACACCAATGGCGCAAGGCGACCGAACTGCCCATTTACCCGACCACGCCGATGGAGATTCTATTACTGGCCATCCTATGTACTATCAGTATCGCAGTCATCGCCTACATGATGGTCGTGCTGTACAGGTAAACAATGCAATCTTTACTCGCCCGAGCAGGGAAATACTACAGTTTACTTCCAATTAGCATTCCAATTAACGCTTTATCTTCATTCAGTGATATCTTATCTTCATGTTGCGATCTTTAACTGCTCGATGTGATTCGTTTTGTAGTGAAATCATAACGAAGCGCGCCAATTTCGGCCGCATCTGAACACCTGGCGGTTTGATCTATTCGTATTTTTATCGGTCCTTAGCTAATTACATCTACTCGGACCACATACATAAATTTCGTCTAATTGTTGCCATAATCGTCCACACCTGCATGCACTCGATGTTGTATGTCATGATCATAATCATTGATGGTTGTACCTCCGAGCAGATGTGTTTGTTCCCGCAACTATGCTGAATGGCGCGCCTCCTGGAACAACGAAAATGAATATCGGAAAATAATAGCAAAGCAACCCGCAGTGCAGGTAACTTGATCGTAATCCCGCGTATAGATCGAGTCATCCATGATGACGCGTGCCGTGGTTTTTATTGCAATGTCATTAATGTCGAATTTTGACAAATCCACGCGTCTTGGTGAATGGCACTAGCTATACACACTTGTATTTAATAGCGTAGGTATCTAATTTGTTTGATGTCATTGCCGTAAAACATTGTTGCTTGCATATACGTAAACTGTGTGTATGCACGCAGCATTATATTTGCTTGACCGCACTTTTATATTTTTACACTTTGAATTGGTTTTGTATGATTTTTATTATATTTTATTTTAGGAAACCTCTAAGAATGTATTTGTCCAAAACGCTTTTACTTTGCTGCACAATAAGGTCCAGGATCCTTCTTTTTGTTCCCGAACTGGCACACTGTCTACATTTTGTGACTTTCTACTTGAACATTGACAAAATAGGCCTTCGCAGTGATAGTACGAAGCGTACCAATACAAATAATCTTTATTGAACACAACAAATCAGTGAGATTATAATATAAGGTAGGGTAGACAGTAGGCGGACCTATTACTTAACCCTCTCCCTACCACACTAGCCTCCAGCAGCTCACATTATTTCTGTTACAACTTTTCAACATTTTCGAACTTCTTCATTTCGAGGCAGTGGGGAACAGCGCTAGCCTTCATTTTTATTTATTCTTGTGGCTCACAGAGCTTAACGCGAAAAAAATGGAGGTACTCCAACGATCCCCTCCGCTTCTTGAACTAGGAAAGCCTTGTAATATATATTTTTGGCAGGTATATCTACACTAATATTATAAAGAGGAAAAATTTGTATTTTTGTATGTAATGAATAAACTCAAAACTACTGGACCGATTTCAAAAATTCTTTTGCCGTTAGAAAGCTACATTATCACTGAGTAACTTAGGCTATATTTATCAGTAGAAAAAATTAGAGATCCTCAGTAAATCTTACTTAAACCAACCCAAGGTGTAAAAAAATTAGCCATAAAATGTCTTTCATCGCTTGCGCTGCGGAAAGTATTGATGATAGAACAAAAAAATGTTCTACAATATTATAGAACGTATCAATATCTACAAAAAACTTCGCGAGACCATATGACCAACTATTGTAGTTACGTCACTATTACTACTTTTTTACATTTTAAAAGATGCTATCATCTATAAATGCCTATCAAAATCACACCATGTTATCCACACCTTTGTATTAATTCTTATCCAAATAAATTATTTTGTATTCAAGACTGTTTCAATACCTGTTGATTTCTATTTGAATTATCGAAATCGGACATTCCGTCCAAAAAATATTACGAAATTAAAAATGTCAATATAAATAAATACCTTAGTTTTTAATTTTGGAAATTTGGACAAACTAGCGACCCGCCCCGGCTTCGCTCAGGTGCAATTATGCATGTATTATATTATACATTATAAACCTTCCTCTTGAATCACTCTATCTATTAAAAAAAACCGCTTCAAAATCCGTTGCGTAGTTTTAAAGATCTAAGCATACATAGGGACAGACAGACAGACAGCGGGAAGCGACTTTGTTATATACTATGCAGCGACTTTGTTATATACTATGTAGTGATTGAGTCATGTACGTTATAATTAGCATACTTATATATAAGTTTAATTATCTTTATTGATCCCAAAATGTTTATAAAGATAATAGATTAGTGTTGATAAAATAAACATTCGAAATAAAATACAGATCATTTCGGTGGGACCTGCCTGCCAATTAAAAAAATGAGGGTTAATTGATGATTGCTCACGGACATGAGGTTCAAAGTAGCTTTACGTTTGGCTAAGCTTGACGTTGAAAAGGTTAAAAAAGCCACTAGAGAATTATAAGAGTAGATTATTATAGCTAGACCGTTTGAATGTGTCTTCGCCCGCGCGGTACAGGGGCTGTGGGGGGTATGATTAGAAAGGGGCCGAGAGAGGTGCGTTTCATAAAACTCGCGAGATCTACTACAGCTCACAGAGCCAGCAGTCTATCCATACTAATTCCATACTAATATTATAAATCCGAAAGTGTATCTGTCTGTCTGACTGTCTGTTACCTCTTCACGCTTAAACCTTAGCTTTTAGATGAAATTTAGTATACAGATAGTTTGAGTCCCGGGAAAGGACATATAATAGTTTTTATCCCGGAAATCGCCCTTTAAAGAGATGAAAAGGGGGGTGTATGACCCACATAAATAAGTCGGTGATGCGTGCAGTTGGTGATGGAGGCGGTGCCGCTGGTGGTGGCCGGGCACAGCCAGGAGGTGGAGTGCCTGGTGACGGACGGCGAGCAGGTGGTCAGCTCCTGCCTGCAGGGCAACATCAAGGTCTGGGACTCGCAGAACGGGGAGATCGTCACCAACATCGACCGCGGAGCGTAAGTGCAAGTTCACTATGCGGCCAGCCGCGCGGTTTCCACGCCGCCTCTCTTCAGGGTATCGCTCGAGAAAGAGACAGTGCGCTAAAACGCCGCGGTTGACCGCATAGTGCGTAGAAGCGTAAGACAAACAGCTTTTATGGGGGCACTTCGGATTGCGCTGTTGGCATCTCCATCGCTCAAGCTAGTAACGTCTATATAGCCTAAAATATATAGATAGCCTATAGATAGTCTTAAAGGTTAGAGAACCTGACTACGAAGCTTGAGGTCCCGGGTTCGCTCTCCGATCGGGGCAGATATTTGTATGAAAATTACGAGTCTTGGATATTTAATATGTATTTATCTAAATAAGTTTGTTTATCCGTTGGCTAGTACCCATAGTACAAGCTTTGCTTAGTTTGGAAATAAGTACTAAATTGGTATCAGTCGTGCCATGATTTATTATCATTATTATTATATTGCCATATATGTATTTCGCTTACGGCAATATTTCGGCCAGGAGACCGGTTTAAGTCCATAAATAGCCGAATTGTTAAATAACTACCCAACCCAAGTAAAGTGAAACGTTTGAAAACCGAGCGTGTCAATTATGTAATACGTTATCGGACCATTTCGGTGGAAAATATCTTAATTCTGTCTGCCACCTTTGTTGGAATTTACCTTTAGTATTACTCAGATTTGCACAATTTGCCATTTTAGCTTCTTCATTTACTCTTTCTGTTAAACGTAACCGTCGTGAGGTATATGCGAAACTGACTGATTTAGTTGAATTCAACTATGGCAAACTTTACTTGGTTACAAAGTTTGGGCTAGTTATGACACGCAAGTTAATCAAATAGCGTCGTCCACATACATACGTGATTTTGACTAATACTCCGAGTGAAGTGCTGGCATTGTATTACAGTGACACGGTTTTATATTGCTGATATAAGGTTTTAGCTATAAATTCAATGTTAAACTAAATGTTGTTGTAATGTTATTTTTCTTGTTTCAGATTCTTTAAATTACAAAAAGAACTTACCAAAAAAGTTTCTAAAAAATACGAACCACAGATTGCCTCCCAGCCAGGTATATGGAAATTGAAAGAATTAAGAAAGTACAATATTTCCAGCTGGATTATAAAATAACTAATTAGCCTTCTATTTTTTTAGCGTTCCAGCCGAGTTCAACTACGAAACAACCTGAGGTGAGAAATTATGTTATTTTGAAATTGAAAAATAAATTAAAGTTTCCATAAAAAAACATGCAAATAAATACTAATTTATAATTTACTAGCCTTCCGTCCGCAGCATACCCCGCGATAAATTAATTTTCCCGTGGTAAAGTGTATTTTCCCGCGGTAAAAAGTAGTGATAATGTAGCTTTCAAACGGCAAAAAAAAAATTGAAATCGCTCCAGTAGTTTTTTAGTTTATTCGTTACTAACTAACCGCATAGTGCGCACTCGGCCTTAGTTGTGTGGGTTGTGTGTCGCAGAGCACACTGCCGCTACGCAAAAATCTGACCCACCACCTGAGCGGGCTGCGCCTGCGCGCGGGGCCGCGCCGCACCCCGCCGCACCTCTCCCCCGCGGAGACCACGCGGTACGACTTCGCCAAGACATACAGGTAATCATTTCCTTTTCAACATTTACTCAGGCCCTTAGTTAGAGCAATTGCTTATATTATAATCTTAAGCTCAGGCCTCAAGGCTACTGCCCATTATAAACATGTTCACGTACAATCGCCCCAGACGTCAGCTTGCCATTTTCAAAACAAATTTGCTTGCAGCCGTTGAAGTTTACTGGTATGGATTGGTATGGACAGATGTCTAGCCACTGCACGCAAACTGGGCCTTTAAGGTGTCAAGCTGGCGTCTGGGCTGATTGTACAAACATGAAAGAGGTTTGGAATTTAACATTTGCCAAAGCGTTAATCGTTGTATAATATTAGTCATTCGCATAAGTAGAAGATTTTCAAGCGGATGAAGATTTTCAATCGAAACTAACCGTATCGTTGGGGATACTTAGTGAGAATCCGCTTATCTAACATACATAAATACTGCGTATCTGCACTACATGTAGTTTTACAGGGGATGGTTTTAACATCATATTGATTTTATTTTAACGAATTTGGAGTAAAAATTGTAAATTGGCTAAATTTTGTCAGATAGGTACGTGGAATTCAGTTACTTATCTCAGCGGATTTGCATTATTCCTTGACTTTTTCATTTGTTTTATATTATGCAGTGATTGAGTGGTATTATTTCGCAGAGAGCTGTATTGTACCGATCAACATGAGGACATTTACAATTTCGAAGCAAAAGAGAACGTAGACATTAGTAATTTAAGTAAAGATAAAACATTAAGTGTAAATAGTGTGAACGATAGTGATGAGTACAATTGTGTGAATAAAACTAGTGACGAAACTCCTGTGAGTGGATTGCGAAATAGACATAAGAGTAAAGCGGCGGCGAGCGGCGCGGCGGCGGCGGGCGCGCTCGACGCCCGCTGGCGCGCCCACGCAGTCAGCGAGGCGCCCATTTGGTGCATGGACTTTAGTAACGATCTAATCATATTGGGTTGCGCCGATGGACGACTGGAGTTCTGGGAAGCCAGTTCGGGCAAGTTAATGGTGAGTGTTTTTGTACCTCTTAGATAGGTACCTAACTTGTCGTTGTCAGTAACTAGAAAACGCGCCTAAACTTTTTCACTGATTTTTCACAAGGATTAAAATCTTATTCACGTCTCGATTTTTTTTCAAATGTTTTGCTCTGTAGCGAATCAGCCAATGGTTGATCTGAGACTGCTTTGCATGTGACCAGATAAGTATGTATATGAAATGAAACTGCAGTCAGCAGAGTCCCAACACGCGCTGAAGGTCGGACGGACTGGAAGTCGGCGAATGAGCGTTGAGGGCAGTCGTCCCTGCTCCGCACTGCATAGACCTTTAGCCTATAGCCTTGTCTAGCTAGACGATCGAGTGCCCTTATTAATTATTTTTTTGTTATCCTTTTGAAAGTATCATTGCATGTATCACCGGAATTACCGTAAAATTGTTATTAGTACGCTACAGAATATTTTGTTGAAGATTGTTCTGTATGTTTAGTGTATGTGGTGGGGGTTGGAGGCGGGCGGCGGCGTGACGCACGTGCGGGCGCTGGCGGGCGCGCGGCGCGTGGCGGCGGCCTCGCTGGGCGGCCAGCTGGCGCTGCTGCGGCTGGAGGCCTACAACGCCAGCTCGGGCGCGCACGTCGACTGGCGCTTCAGCACCGCGCACCGCCGCAGTGAGTGTGGGGGGGGGGGACGCCACCGAAAGCGGTCTACCCTTTGCTTCGCTGACCAGTTTTACCACAGAACTAGCCTACATAATTATTCCCAGTCATGTCATGAGATTTAGAGCCAATTTCTTCAGTCTCTGTTGAATCGAACAAAATCTGTTGTGTTGTTTTATATCTGTGGAAACCTTTAATTGGCTCTATTGTTATTTATTTCGTATTAATATGTAATAGTAATTTTAAGCTGTTGGTTTTCCAAATAAAATAAATAAGACTACACATAATGTAACATCCTACATTTTGAAATAGCAAAGACAAAAATATACGAATCATTTAACTAACAATAGATGTGTCTCTGATTGCGCCAGAAAAAACATTATGTAGTAAGGGGTAAGCTACACTACTTGAATATAATTGATATAAGTGATAATGCCTGTTTGATAATGATAGAAGGTCGAAGGGAATGCTATATAATAACGACCGAGGTGAGTGCTGAATGACAACTGATTTATTGATATACTTAAAATTAAAAGGTTGCCTTAAGGTAAATTGCAAGCGTATGCAAAGGCTTGCGCAATAAAGTCAAGAAACTACAATTGACCTAGATATGTACGGAAGACCGTACACATTAAAACCCAAATAGAATAAGGGCTTGTGAATTTCAACGCGTGACGTTTGGTGTGGAGCAGAAGCAGTAAAATTATAACAGTGTGGTTGTTCAGCCCACAAGCGTACGGGGTCGGCGGGGTCGCTACGCGGCGCTGGCGGCGGCGGCGGCGGCGGCGCGGGCGACGACGGCGCGCGCGCGCGCCTTAGCTTCTCCTACGACTCCGAGCTCAGTGACGGAGAAGGTAAGTTGGTTGATCCGACCATTGTCCGTGTACCTTAGACCCTAAACAGTTTTACTATCCATACAGAATAACACTTACGCAGAGCAACTGCCGTCCGGCATCAATAATATTTTTCAACTGTATGGATTGAAAAACAAAGGGGTCCGGACAACTGAATAGCCCTTAAACCCTTTACAGACTTACTTGAATTATCTTGTAAACGAAAAATGTTATAAAAAGTGTTATCTGCGGTAGCTTATAAGACTTACTAAAAAATAGTTATTTCGATTCGACATTTTATTATTTAGACTTGTTAAAAGATCAGTCGGAATTTTACTTTTAGTCATGTTTGGATTTGTTTGGTTTTTTAATTACTCTATTTCTAATTTATAAATACTTGTTAAATCATATTTAAAAGATATTTTGAGTTAATCGTGGCAATGTCCCAAATTGAATGTTGAATTACTTTTAACTTTGTCACCTTATCCTCGTTGCGTGTAAACTTGAGATTTGACCATCCTGTGACTGTATCCCGTCCCGGCAGAGGTGGTGTGTAACCGCATCACGCAGTGCCGACCGCACCAGCAGCCGATCACGGAAATGCACTCGGAGGGCGGCCGCATCCTCACCGGCGGTCAAGACCACGTGCTTAAGGTAAGGGTATGGGTTATAAGGGTATAGCTATACTTTCAATAACTGACAAGTGGTTTGTTACATTCACAGAACTTCCCGATAATTAGTTTTTTTTTAGTAGTAGATTGTACACCAAGGATGATATAGACTGGATTAACAATCGCCATAGTACAGATCGGCCGCGGAAAAATAGTTCGATTATTAAATCTAGATGGCACTGACATATAGCCCGAGGGTTTGAAAGCAAAACAATAAGACTACAGATATTTCATATTACTACAAATGTATTATTATGCAATATTTTTGAAAAATAATACGTTTCTAGTAATATGAATCATTTGTAGTCTTATTGTTTTGCTTTCAAAGCCACGGGCTATATTTCAGCGCCATCTAGATTTAATAATCGGAACTATTTTTCTGCGGACGATCTGTACTATGGCGATTGCTAATCCAGTCAATATCATCCTTGGCGTAACGAAGGACTCTAGATTTAATTCCCGAGCGTAGCGAGAATTAAGATGGAGTCCTGAGAGCGGTGAAAGATTTAAGCGCGCCCAAGACAAAATCAGTTTTATCCCCGAGGAGTATACTCTACTTTTTTCACCTTTTGCGAGACAAAAAAACCAAGGCTACTACAAATAAATACCAGAAACACTGATTTGGATACAGATTTTGCGCCTTTTGCAGTTTTCCATTTGTCGAAATCGTCGTAAGTTTTTAAGTATTTTTTCTTCGACTTCTCTGGGAGTAGATTGTTAACAATGTCTAAGGCCGGCTTGCGTAGACCTGGGTTAGCTACTTAACTCCGAGCGAGTTAACTGCTAACCCAGGGTTAACAAGTGTCAAATTGTATGGTACTGTAATTCTTAACCCAGGGTTACCGATTTAATTTTTTAACCCTGAACTGTGCTAGTGGCCCTAAGGAGTTTTTTAACGGAATCCGGAGTCAAACTACTTTCGTCACTCGATATTTTCTTAATGTTTTATCTTCTTTTGCAGTTTTCATACTTAAAATTGCAGCGTATTGAAACACTCGCGGCTTTTGTTTTAAGTATTTGAAATTGTTTTCGTTTGGACGCGGAGTTGCAAATAAATGAGGCGCGGCGTGCCCCACCCCCCACCTCCCCCCTCACCCTGCAGCAGCTGCACGCCGTGCGATTTTGAAGAAATTAGACTTTAAGTGCATAACAATAAGAACTAAGAAAAGTGAGAATCACGTTACTGCCCGGCGGGTTATAATGAAATTCGGTACAACATTACGCCTCGGCGAAAGGCAAGGGCTATAATGACTTACTTTGAGAAAGGTTTGCATGATATACAGGGTGACTATCAAACCCGTGACTATCAAATTTTGGGTATTTTCCTAAAATTTCGAAGACTTCAATTTAAAATAAAATATCAAATTTCGGCTAAGATATATATGGCTAAAAATGTTCAAAAATACCTCGGCTATCACCCCCTTAAAGCTTTGCACGTAGCTACCAAACACCCTGATAATAGGCATTGTCGAGCAGGTGGTGTGAAATAGTACATTACTGCAGCGGCCGCGAAATAGGGGATTGCCGGCCGAGTAGTTATAGATGGCCGAGTGTTAACGAGGCCATCTAGATATACGAGGCCGGCAATCCCTGTTCGCGGCCAAGGCTTGTATAGAGTTTTTCTCAAACATGCATCACCATCACCACCATCATCATCATCACCATCATCATCATCATCAACATCGTCATCATCATCAACATCATCACCATCATAATCATAATCATCATCACTATCATCATCATCATCATCATCACCATCATCATCACACCATCATCATCTTACCTTACCTTAAATAAGCGTAGTGGCAGAATGTCTTAATGAACCAAAACGCAATTATTGCTTATAGTTTTTTTTAATGGCTAAATGCTATGATGCCATAGACCTATAAACGTCATGGTATGAAACAATAGACGATCACTTTGCTGGCCTTGGCCAGCAATGTTGTATGAAATTCCATTATTGACCTCTCGTCTAGGCGGTCCCCCACCACCGGCTGCACCTGCACCTGCAACGTGACCCTTCGTGGCGTATTATAAGGAACATAACGTCAATATTTCATAGCATGTTTGAGAAAATACATATTATAGGTGTCCCAGAAACCAACGATAGTCCGTTGACAGCTCTGCACCAACCATCGACAAACCTATGACCCGTTGACGGGTTATCTTTCAGTTTCTGTTTACTGGATCTACTCTTGTTTTTGATAATCTGTTTAATCGGTCGAAGGTTAACTGGAAGAAATTCCTTTAATGGATCAGTTCGCGTTTTAACCTGTTACTTTCTGTATTTTATGTACAATAGGCGTACTTAAATACATAACTTAGTGCATAAAACAGAATTAATCGTTCATAAAAAGTGCCCCTAATTTTTATATCTAACTTCAAAAAAGCAATACAAGCAGCAATATAGCAGTCTCATTTAATTTTCTTCTATATTTTACCATGCGTTCAGTGATTTATTTTCCCTGTGAACGGTTTTTATGATAGATGATTAAATCCCATGTTTCAGGTGTTCACGAGCGGGGAACTTAGTCCGCTGTTCACTCTACACGGACACTGTGGGCCGATCACGAGCTGCTTCATCGACCACGCCACACCCACAATCGCCGGCAGCGGCTCGCAGGACGGCTTGCTCTGCGTTTGGGATCTCCACACCGGTAAAAACGCTACATGAACTATTGCAGTCAATGAAGTCTGTTTTTGGGGGCTGGCGGTAAAAGTCCCCACAGCTCTAATTTGAAGTGCTAGAAATACATACAAGAAGCATTATATTACGATTATATGGATCTAACCAGTTGCAAGGCATCAATGTAGACTGGGAGTAGTCTGTTGCCAGGACCAGGATTTGCGAAAGAATATACTATACGATAGCATTACCTCATCCCGTGGGACCTTCGTCTCCTTCTCTGTCGCATCCCTAATGCGATTGCCTATTTAAGGCGACTGCTTTTTGAAAGGTTGGGAGTGGCGGTCACGTATTGGAAGGCGACATATTGATAGACCTCCTGCAATATGGAGATCAGATAGAGAGAGATCCCGTTTATAGGAGGCATTAATGTTCAGCAGCGGAGTTTTTTGCGGCTGATCGTATAGCGATGACTTTTTGAAACTTAATACTTTTTAAACTTTATCATATCATGACTGAATAACTTGTGTGTGATGCAACTGCGCCAATGGATGATGCGATGCTGATGGACCAGAAAATCCTGTTCACGTATGTAACTGAAGCCAATATTACATTACGTTGTTCGGCGAATAAATGCATCCTCAATGTATCTATTTCCACTTTCAACGACTGAGATCACGAGTAGAACGAAGCGGAATGTATCTCGCGCGCGCTTTTTATTTGATTGTGGACACATTTTGTCACAGTACGCAGAGACACGGCTTATGTTTTATTGTACATTTTAGGGATATAATTATTGATTCGTTGTGATTGTGTGCAGGCGCGTGCCTGTACAGCATGCAAGCGCATGACGGCGCGGTGACGTCGCTAGCGTATACGGCCTCCTACGTGGTCTCGGCGGGCGCTGACGAGCGGCTCTGCATCTGGGATCGCTTCCAGGGGCACATGCTCAACTCCATACACATAGTAAGTGAGCCTTCACATTCAATTATCTTTCCCGCGGAAATCGCATTTACCCTCTTTTTCTACCTTATTTTAAACCGTTAATGCGATTACAATAGCACTTAACATTTAATTCTATTAACAGTTTAAAATAAACACCGCTCTCTTATACTTGACGCTCTGATCTATCTATATTATAATAAAACAGTAAAAGTAGAGCTCTGTCTGTCTCTATGTACTCGCTAATCTCCGAAACTACTGAACGGATTTTCTTGCGGTCTTCGCAGATAGCTGAAGCTTAAATTGGAGCAACATACGTGGGGCATACTGAAAGTTTCTGGAACTGGCTACTTATAAAAAGAAAATTAAAAAAGCAATAATAGGATTTGAAAAAGTAACTCTCTGGCAGTGTATTACTTTTTTATTTGCGAGACTGTCATTTGTTTTTTCATCGTGGTGTTGGATTGAAATTTGGGCGTCGCTGTTGCAATGAATTTAAGTCGTGAAAATTATCGATCCATGATTTTTTACGATTTCCGATGTGGATTAAGTCAGCAAGAGAGTTGTCAAAGACTTCTCTTAGCATTTGGTGATGAAGCCCCATGTCGTAGCTCTGTCTACTCGTGGTTTAGTGAGTTTAGAGGAGGACGTGACCATCTTCATGACGATGAACGTGAAGGCCGGCCAGCAACTGCGGTTACCGATATTAATATTAATATTGTACGACAAGTAATTGAAACTGACAAAAAAAAATATATTATGTTAGCAAATTCGTACTACCTTAGGAATTGGAATGAGCCAGGTGCAAAAGATATTGCATTTGCATCTGAAGGTTCGGAAACTTTGCACTCGATGGATACCGCATGATTTATCGGGAGACCAGAAACGACTGCGTGTAGAGTGGTGCCGCAAAATGATAAAAAAAATTGATGGAGGACAATCAATGGTTGTATATAACATCGTGACAGGTGACGAAACCTGGGTATACTACTTTGAACCGGAAAGAAAAAGTCAATCGGCTGAATGGGTCTTTCATTTTGAAGACTTGCCGACGAAAGTAAAAAAAAGTCGAAGCACAGGTAAGAAAATGGTTGCTTCGTTTTTCGGCAAATCGGGACTTTACACCACTGTGTCACTTGAAAACCAAAAGACAGTAACTGTAGATTGGTATGTGAACACGTGCTTGCCTAAGTGTTTGACAAAATTCGTGAAAAGCGTCCCCGTAGCAAAATAGTCCTTCATCACGACAACGCGTCGGCACATTCCGCTAAAGCAACGAATGCGTATTTGGAGGCTTCAAATGTAGAATTAATGACTCTTCCGCCATACGGCCCTGATCTTGCACCATGCGATATCTTTTTGCTCTCGAAGATTAAAGATAAACTTAGAGGTTTACGGTTTACAAGTCCGGAAATGGCAGTGAATGCTTTCCACGAGACCATCGAAGAAGTCCCTAAGGAAGACTGGACCCACTGCTTTTCACTAAGGTTCCAGCGAATGCAAATGTGTGTAAATAGGGAGTGTATATACTTTGAAAAACAATAATGTGCTAGGCACTTGACATTACTAAGTAAAGAAATTATTTTCGAAATTCCCGTAGGATAGGAAAATATCTAAACATTGTTGGTTTTTTGTCCGTGAGCTAGAAATACCTAAGTGAATTAAAAACTTCAGGCTTGATTTTAAAAAATCTTTCACTAATAAGTATTACATTACCTAAATGCTCCATATACCTAACATCTTTTGTACTAATATAGTAAGACATAAAATTTACGAGTCATACAAAACTATAATTATAAATGCTATACTAAAGCAGGCATCGGCAAACCGCAGCTTGCGAGGGGTATGTAAAAGATTTAGATTTTTTTTGCCAAAATGTTGAGTCAGACTCGCGCACCGAAGGTTCCGTACAAATTTATATGTATCTAAGATCATCCAGTCTTAGCAGACCCCTGCTCCTAAGCAAAATGTGCGCAGTGTGGGATCATTGTAGATTGGTTTTTTGATATAGACAGACAGACAAAAAAAATTATGCTTTTCGCTATTTTTCCTTTATCTGTGCTATAAGACCTTGCTTCGTACCAAATTTCAAGATTCTGAGTTCACGGGAAGTACTCTGTAGGTTTTGATTCCCTTGCGAGTGTCGAAAATTTGCGGCATAAATAGATTTGTTACTGATATAGACAGACAGACAAAAAAAATTATGCTATTCGCAATTCTTCCTTTATCTTTGCTATAAGACATTGCTTTGTACCAAATTTCAAGATTCTGAGTTCACGGGAAGTGCCCTGTAGGTTTGATTCCCTTGCGAGTGTCGAAAATTTGCGGCATAAATGGATGTATCTTTTGATTGCGTTGCGTTGGCTTAGAAGTTTGATTTTTTCACAGCTCTAAGGGACAGTAAACTTGAGTATTTGATATAAATTTCAGCTTGATACCTCCACGCGTTCCTGAGAAAAAGGGTCTTGACAGACGGACGGACGGACAACAAAGTGATCCTATAAGGGTTCCGTTTTTTCCTTTTGAGGTACGGAACCCTAAAAACGACAAAAATCACGTTTTTTGTATGGGAGCCCCCCTGAAGTATTTGGTTTATTTTATTTTCATTTATTTTTAATGTGAATGTATAACTAAATATTCTGTGAATAAGTATTTCAAGATCTACCTGTTGCCGTTATCAATATTTTTGCAACAAAAAAGGATAGATTTGTTGTACCTAATTCCCACGGGATAGGGAATAAACGGGATTTATTATATTCACTAAGTAATACCAATGATGATGAGACGATGGATTTTTGGATGTTGCCGTTGCCGGATTTTTGTTTTATTCAATAAAAGAAATGAAGAAACTTTACTGCGCGGACGAAGTCGTGGGCACCAGCTAGTTAAATAATATAGGTATTATGTTCACACGCTCTCACACCACCTCTATATCTGCTGCGTGGTATAAAGTATCAGCAGGAATGTTTTCATACCGTTGATTTATTTTTATTTTAGTTGGTTAGGACGAAAAGCTTACACTAAGGACTCTGTTATCGTTCGGCGGTTCCGTGGGACTCTTAACTCACGAGTTGAATCCGTGGAAATTCGATCGAATCCTCCAATGTCTATACTGTTTAACAGCAAGGAAATAAGTTTAGATATTTATAAACGTGTTCTTTTCAAATTGAAAAAAGCGAACTTTATGTTCAAACTTTGTTCTTTTTTTCAATCTTTTATTTCGGTTTTCCATGATATTAATTATTGTGTCTTCGTGTACCGTCAGGGTCTAAACTACATGAGTCGGATGCTGCCACTGACGCACACATTGCTGCTAATGGGCGACCGCAGCGGACTCGCCGCCTACGACCTAAGCACTGGGGATGTCATACGACGAGTACTATTAGGTACTGTACTACTACAGCATGACGACATCGGGTTAACTACGCGCGCTAATTCAACGTTAGGGTACGAACTGGTGAATCTCTTTTATAGTTGTTCATAGTTAGTCACCAGTTTGGGCTCTAACGTTGAGTTAGCAGAGCGGAAAAGTGAGGGAAAAATGCTACTAGTATTCTTTAAACTCTCATGAGTCATATGTAATAACTAAGAATTATAATTATTTTGATAGACGTTTTCACGGCAAAGGCGCCTACCGCACTGCCCTATGCGTGCGTCCTACGCACGCGCAAAGACAGAGGTGATAGACTTATAATAATCGGGAGTCGAGTTTTTAGTTATTATTAAATCCCACTAGTTCGTAGTGGAACCAAAATGGTCCACGACGACGCCTTTGGCCTACCAGTATGTCAACATCGATATGCTCCCATTCATCGACGACTATCCTATAAATAAATTCAAAAAGTACGAGATTGGAATCCCTAAATAGTATAGTCAGTAAGTTGTTAATTACTTAGTGTATTGGAAGACATAAGTTGTATTTCATGAATGTTCTGACTGTTTAGGTCAAAGCGACGGCTGCATCTTCGTGCGGCAGATCCTGCCGCTCAAGGACGCGATAGTATGCGATTACGCCAACCAGCTACGTATCGTGCGGTTCCCGCTCGTGTCACGCCTGTCCGACATGAAGAGCGAGTGACCCAAACCCCTATCACAAACTACAACTTGCAATTGCCTTCAAATACGCTCTACGTTTCCACGGAATAATATTGACTATTTCAGGCACGTACGACTTTTGGGACCAATTGCAAATGTATTAAGTTGCCACCTCATTACCATCACAATAATGATAATGAACAATCAAAATGACAGACTTCTTTAGTGTCTTATTTACTTACTTATGGTAAGGATTGCCTAATTGTATCTAAGAAATTTAAAAATATAGTCATAATATGGAAATGTGTTGACCCTCTATTTTAAATCATAATTCAGTCCAAAAAGAAAATAGAAAACTGGATGGTAAATAAAAAAAAACCTTGATGCAAATTACTAATTTTACGATGTGGTGCTCAAAATTATCTACCTATTATGACACATATTTTGACGAGAGTTCATGGATTATAATTTGATTTTTTTCTCTGACGAGGGCCTGTGCGTTTGAGCGGGGAAGGTTATTTCCTTTGGTTATTACCACTTTCTTTGAGAAATTAAAATGTGTGCAGTATGAAATTATTGTAAGCTTTTAATAACAAGCATTTTTTAGATTCACTCGTACATTATTAACTTATTTAGTATGTAAACAAATCTAGGATATTGTTTTAACTTATATATTTGTATGTGTTGTTTTTTATATCCCATTTTTTTAGTATTGTTATTCAAACAAAGTGGTGATAAGAGTTAGGAAAAGCTCAGCGCGAAACTAAAAACTGAACTCTTTTTAGTTTATCCTAAGTTCCAGAATTTACAAAATAACTTTTCTTCTGTTACCTAAGGGTTGTGGTTAAGTAGAGGTCAGTCGATTGTGTACTTGCAGAGTTGAATAACTTTAGTTGCATCATGAAGCTATCGTCTTGCTCTAACGAACGACTAACCTAAGCTTATTCCAACATCTTCCTCGGTCAGTATTAGTTGGTACAAGTTTGTTAACCAGTCGTAGAGTGTTAGATTATCTTACTGGATGTTCTATCTTATAGCTGCTGGTGCTTTGGTATACGCGGTAAAAACAATTGAGAACCGCTAAGTTAGACAAACTAACACTACCTGTCATACCTCAAAATTAGTACACATGTTCATGAATTTTTTGAACGAATTATAAAATTATTATTTGTTTGCGACCTGATTACCTTCCATAACAGTTTTTTATACAATATAGGCATGCGTTTGACCACAATCACGCAGTCATTTTCCAATTATCGCTGGTTTCCTCGTACACAGAACATGACTAAGTTATTCCTCAATAAAAAGTTATTTTGAGTGATAATCAATATTTCTATGGGTTTAGTTGAAATTATAATTGATTAAATTCCCAATTTTAATTATTAACACGCGTTTTTTTCGCGTCTCAAAATTTGTGAACAAATTACACTTAATTTGCTTGTATGATTGGAATGATAGATGTCTAAGTAAGTAATCCGCCCGCATACCTATATGTACACAGGTCGATTCGCAAGAGTTGGCACGAATGGAATGAACGAAAGCAATGCCATTTTGACATTTTTATAGTAAAATGACTGATGCATAACATTTTCATATTTGTGTGGTGTTTACGCCAATCTAAATATTGCACTACCAAACGCAGTATTCATTTGACGAGATCGCGCCATCTAGGGGTGAAAAAGTGAACTAAAACTCGCCCCAGTGTCGCGTGACCCAAGGTCAGGAGACCATTTTTAAAAACATCAGTTTTCGCTCGGAACTCCTACGAGACACATACAATAATTTGGAAGTGATCGTAGAAACGCTATATTCTTGTGTTAATTTGCCACCCCGGGGTTTATTTGTGTTGTGTATGATTTGTAAACTATAAACAAAAAGTTTAGACAGCAAGAAGAAGCTTAGAAGTGATAAAGTGCTTTGCGGCTGCTGTAAGCTTACAGCGCCGTGTTTTATTTCCGTCGGTTGCTGATGGCGTCCTTCTGGAATAGCGTCGGATAGAAGAAAAACCTCGAGATTACTTTCACATTCACTGTAAGTCCCCTGGATCTTTTCTGGTACATCTCGTCCATAAAAAGGCAAAGAATTACACGCCCCCGCCTTCTACTTCAATTTTTAGATTTTATCTTAAAAACTAGCTTTTGCCCGCGACCCCGTCCGCGTGGAATTAGTAATTTGGGCAGCTTATTTTTTTATCCAATTCGCTTTTCCATCAAATGATGGCTCTCCTTAGTTCCTCGATAAAAAAAAATTACCCGCCCCCCGCAACCCCACCGCACCCTCCAATCCGCTCCCCCCCACACAGCACCCCCCGCACACCCGCGTTCTTCCCAAGTCAAGCGTGCCTATAGAAGTTTTACTTCAAAAACCCCCGCACCTCCTCCCCTCAACCCCCCCGACACCCCGGTGTTTTTGTCAAATATCTTGAAAACGGTGCATCCTACGGCAAAATCAGTGAAATTTTCATCCCCCCTTTGTAACACCACACCCCCTCCCCCGCACCCTCGCCCCCCCCAAAGCCCCCCCACCCCCACCCACCGGTGTTTTTGTCAAATATCTTGAAAACGGTGCATCCTACGGCAAAATCAATGAAATTTTCATCCCCCCTTTGAAGCCCCGCACCCCCCCTTACCCCCCCACCCCCCTGGTGTTTTTGTCAAATATCTTGAAAACGGTGCATCCTACGGCAAAATCGATAAAATGTTCACCCCCCTTTGAAGGCTCCGCACCCCCTCCCCCGCACCCTGACCCCCGTGTGTAGCGTGATGATATATAGCCTATAGCCTTCCTCGATAAATGGGCTATCTAACACTGAAAGAATTTTTCAAATCGGAGCAGTAGTTCCTGAGATAGCGCCTACAGAATAGATGTTTTACTTCAAAACCCCCCGATTTCGAAACATTCTTCCGCTCCGCTCCGCTCCTATTGGTGTTAGCGTGATGATACATAGCCTATAGCCATCCTCGATAAATGGGCTATCTAACATTGAAAGAATTTTTCAAATCGGAGCAGTAGTTCCTGAGATTAGCGTGTTCAAACAAACAAACAAACAAACAAACTCTTCAGCTTTATAATATTAGTATAGATTTAAATTTAATTTCTATGTATTCTCATGAGACCAAGATAGGCAATACTTTTATGAGCCTGTGGCTCATCCATGTGGAGTGTATTCAGTGGCGTAGCGTGGGTGTCAGCCACCCGGGGCGGAAGATAATTTTGCCCCCCTCTTATGTATACCTACCTACTTCAAAAAACTTTACTTAGCCAATTTAAAAAACTACAGGAATTGTCCAAATATTTACAAAATATTTGCCGCCCCCTAAACGTGCCGCCCGGGGCGGGCCGCCCCCTCGCCCCCCCCTACGCTACGCCACTGAGTGTATTCAAATAGGTAACACATAGATATTTTTATTCACTCATTCGATCCATTCGTGCCAACTCTTGTGAATCGACCTGTACTTTGAATTAGAATTCAAAATTTGGCAAAAACATAACTGTTCTTCATTCTACGAACAGTCGTGCAATAGGGATGTTGACACCATTAAAAAAAATTTGAAGACACGACTCCAGTAAAAAAACGCTTTATTTCAGCCCTGAAAGTCAGATTAATTTTCGATTAAATGCATAATTAGATTTTTTGTTGCTTTAAAACAAATAAATAGTTAGTTGATTGAGTATGCGAACAATGACGTCATATGTCGCTATTGTCATTCAAACTCTATGGGAGATTGTGTTTTGACAGCTCATAAAAAGAACGTCAGTTGATTGGTGGTGTCAACATCCCCATTGAAATCATAAACTTTAGACATATTTCGCGTTACCACGAAAACTTACCCAGTCGTTGTGCATGTCATTAACCCGTGTCAGTTCATAGACAATGGTCATCTTAAGCATGACAAAAACGTGTTTTATGTTTTTTCACTTCTCATGCGCACTATGTTTGTATTTATGGTGGTTGTGTAAGCTGCATAAATCGACTTTAACACAAAAAACCGGGTTCCGGGTGTTAGACTAAAGATTTCTTCAGGTGCCACAAACACACATGTGGCGTTCAAATTACTTTCAAACTATGACGGCGGCACTAGGCGAAAGTCACGAAATCGTACATGTGCGTTCCTGGCGGTAAATGCGTTTAATCTCTAGTGCATAAAGTAAATATTAAGACCAAGGAAGCAGCCACGAACACTTAGAACTTTATACAGTAGGTACGTTTTTATTTTGTTTTTTCTATTTAGTTTTGTTTTTGCAATCCGTGTTTTAAAGAACCAAATTAATAAAATTAGACAATCGTCATACTAATAAGTTTTTATAGAAATAGAATTGCATGAAAATAAAAAAATGTAAATGACGAATGTGTAATGGTGCTGTTTAATTTACTCGCAATTTAAGCTAAAATAGAGTGCATAAATCGTTCATAAAATCTATTTTTCCTTCGATATCCACCCTCGCCCAATAATACAACGTAAAATCTATTATATCGCCAGCTAGTTGCAGGCAAATACCTGTCATGTATGTAACTCCCACATAGAAAAAACAAAACTTCAAGTCTTATCATGCCTAAAATGACAATTTTCTATAAGGTGTTATTGTAAGTCATTTATTGATGATGGAGTGTCTTGATTTTGAGATACACGATTTTTGTCCGCATTTTGCATTCGAAACACGTTCATAACACGAAATATAAAAGTAGCTATAGTTCAAAGATGATTCAGTTTATAAGGCACGATTGGATTGAAATATTGTACGAAATTATGTATGTGACCAAAATACAAACTTATTTTAAGGACAAAATTACTGAATTATGTATGCCAGCTAATACGGACGTCGGGGTATGTGCACAATTAAAAACCTTAGTTAAATGACAGTAAAGAATAAAATAAACGTAGGTCAAACTTTTTATAGCACATTTTTGAGTCAAAAAAAAACTATTAAACATAAAGTCGGTGAGGATGACAACAGTGGGGGATGCTTAGCTTTTTCATGCATAGGTATATATGTATCTCAGAAATTTCGTTTAGACACGAGAAATCCGTTTCCTAAAACATCTGTTTCCTAAGACACCCATGTAGTACCTACCAAAATATCCATATTCTATAACATCTACTTCCCAAAAAACAATATGTACTGTCGAGTTCACCAATATATGCATCGCCAACCTGTCATAAATACATAGACCTTATGTTACCGTAATAAGGTCTATGTATAGATATTTATGAAATGTTGGCTGTACCTACAGATATTGGTGAACTCGACTGTACCCAAAATACCCATTTACTAAAACATCCATTTTCATATTAGATAAATTTCCCAAAACGCCCGATACCGTATAAAATATACTTCCCGAAACGTCCGTTCGTTCATCAATCAATATTCGTATTAGGAAACGGATCTTCTATATAGGATTTGGTTATTACTGGAAACTTGCGATGCCAAGGTTATGTCAATCGATATAGGTAAGTACAGTCGAGTTCACCAATATCTGTACAGCCAACATTTCATAAATATCTATACATAGAGCTTATTACGGTAACAAGGTCTATGTATAGATATTTATGACAGGTTGGCGATGCATATATTGGTGAACTCGACCGTACATAAAAAAAACATAACCCTTCCGTTGCCGTTGTCGGATAGAATCCCTTCCTAATTCTGTGAACTTTATTCGGTCTATACGGACTAGTTCCATTATTAGTTCCATTGATGGAACTAGTTTGACTTTTTTCCCAGTACTTATATTCAACGAAGAGGGTTTCCTTAATGGAACTAGTTGGGACTTTTTTTTCCCAATAGTTATGCAGAGTTAATTTAATGGAACTAAATGGAATGTACGTAAGTATAAATCATTTTTTTAATAGGCAAAGGAATGGAATTTAGTACCTACCTACCTTCTACGTCGCAAAATGTACAAAGTGATAAAAATTCCTCTCTCTAATATCAGTATCGCAGCTATCACTTAGTGAGTTTTATAGCATGGTGATATCTCAATTGAACATATATGGCAATGTAAAACCTAGTTCAATTTACCATGGAAGTAATGATACAGTCCATTTAATCGCTTTAAATTAAAACCTGCATTATTAATGTAACTACTTGGAAAAAAATCCAGGTAGTTCCAATAAGGAAACACTCTTCGTTGAATGTAACTACTGGGGATAAAAAGTTCAAGTACATCAAGAGAACTAATAATGGAACTAGTCGGAATAGACCCTTTATTCACGCTATTGCCAGTAAAAAGTCTGACCTATGATATCTAATTATAAACAAATTGATTGTCAACTTTCTGAAAAAATATCGATTTTTTCAGAAAGTATTTTTTTGAAGCTGTTTCATAAAAATCAGCATTCTTGCAAAAGTGACCACAAGGCGCTTTGTAGTTATGTCACCAATAGAGCTGATACGTTAAATGAAGTGTGGCTGTCTATTTGAGCCCTTATAACTTCATGCTATTTGTTTGTATAAACCCCAAATCATTTATTCATGTTTTCGTAGAAACTTAAAACATGTTCCCTTGTATTTAATTCCAGAACACACATTGTTGGCAACGATTTGTAAATAAATAAAATATACATGATGTCCCATGGAAAGTGTCAAACTAAAATCCAAAAGTAGAGCACCTCAACGGGCCCCGAATCGTTCCCATCTAAGCATGTTCTGCAATTATTAGTAATAGGAGTTATGTTATCTTTTTCACATTTTCCACTCCACCTCGATTGCGTAGTTGGGCTAAATGGGCGATTTTAATGTGTAGCTGAATATGAATAACAAGTCCGTGTAACACGTTTAAAAAACAATAAATGCTCTCAAATATTGCAGTCAGTGTGAGCAAGATTGTGGTCACAGTCTAATAGAGCCCATAACAACACATAACATAGGTGCTCTACGTTTTGACATAGGTTTACTATTTCCTGGGGCATACTGTAAGTTTATGACATGGCTCTTTTGAGTATTTAGTTATACCAAGGATGTTATAGACTGGATTAGCAATCGCCATAGTACAGATCGGCCGAGGAAAAATAGTTCGATTATTAAATCTAGATGGCGCTGACATATAGCCCGAGGGTTTGAAAGCAAAACAATAAGTCTACAGATATTTCATATTACTGCAAATGTATTATTATGAAATATTTTTGAAAAATAATACATTTGTAGTAATATGAAACATCTGTAGTCTTATTGTTTTGCTTTCAAAGCCTTGGGCTATATTTCAGCGCCATCTAGATTTAATAATCGAACTATTTATCTGCGGACGATATGTATGTACTATGGCGATTGCTAATCCAGTCTATATGATCCTTGGTTATACTAAATTATTTTAAAAATATAAATATTTGCGACAACACTAGTTTAAACGACTTAACCTCACGGTCCCAGACAAAATATTTTTCGTCATGGATTTATGATTCGAAATGTGAGATGCTTGAAATCCTTTAAATATTTTATTTGGAAATAAAATAAATACTTTAAATTAATTATGAAAAACCTACTCTGTAACTTAACTATAAATTTATTTTAATAGTTAACATTTATTTGAATAATGTTTTGACAGAAGCAAAAAAATATCGATCTGTATTACAACATTATACCATTTATCTAATTGTTTTAATATTATACACTGTAAATTATAGTCATTGGAGATAGTAAACATATTTTGTTATGATTCGAGATTGTAAATATATATTTCAATAGCTAATAAAATCAATAATTGTTTAAGAAGTATTTTGGATAACGCTATGATGTCGCAATAGTGTTAAGCCCATCACACACAGCGCAGATACGGTAAGATATCTGTATCTGAACAGATATCTGTCAATATCGCTCCCTATACAATTCAATGGAGGACCACACACAGCGCAGATGCGGTAAGATTTTTATCTGCGTATCTGTGAGCACCGACATATATCGACAGAATCCGACAGATGTGAAGATTATATCTGCAGATAAATACAGGTGGATGCGCAAAAGCACACTTTCATCATCATCATCATCATCCCAGTCTATATTACGTCCCACTGCAGGGCACAGGCTTCCTCTCAGAATAAGAGGGTTTGGGTCGTAGTTCCCACGCGGGCCCAGTGCGGATTGGGAACTTCGGTGTATAATAAAATAAATATAAAATTACGTACTTCTTAAGCAAACAACAAGTCATCCTTGCGTAGAAATGCATTTTCGCATTTTTTTACATTTTGTCGTGAAGAGAAATAAAGAAAGTGTAACGCGCTTTCATTGAAAATTCATTGTAGCCTATCTATCTCTCAAAGGGCCGGCAACGCACCTGTGACACCCTTAATGTTGCGGGTGTCCATGGGCGACGGTGATTGCTCCCCCATCAGGTGACCCGCATGCTCGTTTACTCCCTTTTATATAAAAAAAAACACCCGGTATAAGCCATCCGCACCACGAAACACGTCTACTCGGCTCCGAAATTTTAGAATGAATGTAAAACCTCGCATCTGCGCTGTGTGTGACAGGCTTTATTACATATGGCCACTTGTATTATAATATTTATAGTTCACGGGCAAAATGGTTTTAAGATAGAAAGCATTGTTGTTTTGGACCAAATTTGTATTTCAAAACCGTTATTAGTAAAGCTTCTAAAAAAAAGGTATAATTTATGTACTAAAAACAATAAATCACTAAAATAATATGTAGAGTGCCTGTTCACAGTCATACTTCTATAAATTGCAGTTTTGAGGTCAAGGATTTTATATCGACAGCCATTCCAATAGAGGAATCGGATTTATATGAAAAGAAAATAAATACATATTTTATTGATGAAATTAGATGATGTGATGAATTTTGACTCATTTAAATAAAAAAAATGTAACGGTATCACTAAATTGATGTATTTTTTGCCAACAAATTTTGTGTTTCATTTCATCACGAAAATAATACAGCCAAAAACTAATAAACTAAATTATTGTAAGTAGTTTATTACTAGACCCCGGATCTTTGTGGCAATGACGTCACAATAGGGTAGTTTGGGGAGTAAATGGAACGGTGTTAATTAATACGAAAAACTAACTGGTTTTAACCAAGTACATTTTATTAATTCAGGATAAAAGTTACCTAGTAAATCAAATAAATTAATCAATATTATTTTATAGTATATTACTGCAAACCATACATTTGTATAGTCGGGGTAAGAAAACGTTCGTCACTTTTCGACCTTAACTCGTTGACATAGCGCACGTTTATAACGATACTGACGCTATACGAAATTATTCTCATTTCAAAAATTAACTTCGTGTTAAAAGAAAATCAGGTTTATTTTTGAAAAGAAAATGGTTTCGTATAGTGTCGGTATCGTTATAAACGTGCGATAGAGTCGAAAAGTGACGAACCTTTTCTTACCCTGACTATACGTTGAACTGGCTTTTGATGAATAAAAAGTGACTGAAGTCAAACGAATTAACGAAGTGTACTGAAATAACTAAAATAATCTTTAACCAGAAAGCCGACTTGAATTCGAATTTTGTGTTCCAATTTCAAATAAAATAATCTACAAATTGAATTTTATTCGAAATTCAAACTAAGCCTGGTAGGTAGTTGGGGCTCTGGTCCCAAACTATGGAATAATTGCAATTTAAGCTCCTTTTGGTGTAAAATAGCATTATCTCGTGAACTGCTGGGTAAATTAGAATATGCTGTACCATTTTGAAAACTACAATAAAATTGATTTTATTTTATCTTGTGTGCCATGTTAGTTTAGTATACCTTATTAAACTTAAACTCGATCAAACCCGCAGGTTAAATTATAAAATTTATTTAGTTCGGTTTGGTTTATTATTTTTACCGCTATAGCATCATGGCATGTAATAAATTTGATATCCCCTTGAATCGTAGTCAAATTTTTCATCGAATTTCATTGCATCGAAAATGATTACGGAGCGTAGCGTAGCGAAGCTCCCGCATTAGCCTTTGGTGTTAGGTATTTTTTTATGACCACCCTGAAAGTCTTGCTATATAAAAAACAACTGCAATTATTAGTGTTTCATTGATTATTAAACAAATTAGTTATGTGTTAATACAGATGTGAATAATTTTCTATGCAACATTATAATACGATTTGAATAAAACATTAAATAAAAATAACGATATAAAATTCTGTAGAATAAACAAATTATGAAATAACTATTCTACAATTTAATAATCGGCGATTTAATAAAACATAATTTAACCGTTCGATGACATGAATAGTCGATGAAATGAAAATACGGGAATCGTTGTCTATGAACTAATAATCGATGAAAAGAGTGTCTACGATTCAAGGGTAAACCAATAAATTTAGATTAAATTCGATAGGATATGTTTTTGGTAACATCCTGCAAAAAACAGATTTACAAAATACTTACTTAAATTTGCGCAGTGGTGGCAATTGATACACTCATGCAGGGTATCATAATCACGAGTTTTTTTAAACTGCCAATATCTCGAAAACCATGAAATTTTCATTAAGGTCATATTGGCTTAATCTGACTGCTTATGAGTTGTTCTATGTCCCCTCTTCATTTTGGCGTTGGTTTGGTTTTAGGGACACCCTGTAGAACAAGAATACCAAATCGAATCGATGTTATTATTATGTCAAACACTAACCACAAGTTGTTCGTGCTAGGAAAATTTCTAGGTATAACGATGCGTGTAAATATATCAAATTTACAAGGAAAACTATTACGGCTATGTTTGCTTGAGAATTATTTTAGTAGTTCAAGAGTAAATAGCAGCCTGACCTATAAAATATTGCTTGTTAAATACGGACAGTATATAAATTGATAGTAAAATTAATAAGATATACAGGGTTATTGGTAAGTCGACCTATTCGCGTTAAGGGGTTATGGGGAGGTCATTTGCAACCATTTTTGTCCCATAATGCCCTCTGCAAAAATGAACCATTTCTGAGATACATAATTGAAATTTAAGTTTTTTGCAACAAAGTCGGATTTATTTAAAAAAAAGTTAGCAATTTAAGTCAACTTTTTTTTTTCGGACGTGATTTTCTTACTACGTTCTTTGTGCTATTTTATTTTTCTACCAAAAATTAAAAAAAAATCATAGTATTTATAGCTTTTTAGAAAGCTAGAAATACATACATGTTTTACGTATAATCTGCATGCCAAATGCATTAGTAAAAATTTCTGTTTTTGTGCCATTAATACCAGACTTTTTTTGCAAAAAACTTAAATTTCAATTATCTCAGAAATGGTTCATTTTTGCATAGGGCATTATGTAGTCCGTTTTTTAAGGGGAATTCTTATAAGGAGAGGTATATATTTCTGAGTTCAGCAATGCCACTTGGTCCAAATGTTATACACGTCCACCTTAACCCAAAACACCCGAGAGCCAGATTGAACTCCGCGACATGTGGGGGGGGAGGGGGGGGGTCAAAATACAGAGCTCCCGGCGTTCAAGAAAAAAAATCTGGCGGATTTGTTTGGACCTTTGAATCAAGTTTGGTGTCATTTTCAGGTAACTAGATGATGCCCAGTTCATTTCCCATACCAGTTTTATTAGGGTTCCGTAGCAAAATATGACGCAATACTTAAAATAATATAATTTTAGTAGTGACACAATGCAAACAATCCCTTATATTTTCAGATTTTTGTATGAAACTTGGTTTATAAAAAATACTCTCTGAAAGCCCATTTAATGCAGATTATAAAAACATTAACAATAAATATACATTTAACTATTTTCAATGTAAAATAAAATAATTATTGCACATACCTACTAGAGCCGCAGCGCAGACCCACCGATCGCGCGGCGGGCGACGCTCGGTGGGGTCATGACAAGTTCCTCTTTTTCATAACATAAATAAAAAACGGGAATCTAAAGTAAAGTCCAAAATGTCTTCTCTGAAAAACGACTGCAATCTGTTCAGTAAACTGTATATTGCAACCTGTGAGCATAGAGCAGGAGACCTTGACACGTTTTTTTCTCATGAAAATCAAAGTACTCCTCCTGCTCTATCAGCCATGGGTTTAATGAGATCTGGAGTCAAATCCGACTTAATAAAATGTTTGACATCAGCCATGGGTTTAATGAGATCTGGAGTCAAATCCGACTTAATAAAATGTTTGACCAGTCTTGATGAGGAAACAACTTGTCAAACAGCTCCCACAGTAACAGCTAAGATATTAGATTGTTCGGCTGTAGTTCATATGTTGAGCCCAGGACCGTCAAAAACATTCGGGGATTATGCTACCAATGTGTTTTCATCCTTTCTGATTAGAGAACTATCTAATGTCGAAAGACTGGACGTGGTTTGGGATACATAAAAAAAAGACAGTCTTAAGAATACAGCTCGAGAAAAACGAGGTTCTGGCCAACGCTTATTAGTTGCCAGACATACAAGGATTCTAAAAGGATGGGCTAACTTTCTTCGTGAAGGATCAAATAAAGAAGAGCTATACCATCTTTTGTCGTCACATTGTTACTCAAACATGGACTTACCAATGGGTAAAGAATTCGTCATAACTGATGGCTCCGAAGCTCTGAGTAAAACCACTCTGACAGAAAATTTGGCACCATGCAATCACGAAGAAGCGGACACACGGATAATGCTTCATCTTGCTGACGCTGTGCTGAAAGGACACTCCAAAGTAATGTTAAGAACAGTCGACACAGATGTCGTTGTACTAGCCATATCTTGTGTTCCAAAGCTAGAAGGCCTAGAAGAACTATGGGTGCACATCGGAACAGGACGAAATCATCAATACCTGGCGTGTCACACTATATCTTCATGTTTAGGTAACGGACTTATTAGTACCCCAATCAATTTCATGACAAGATCAATCAAATTTAATACTAAAGTAATGGTCTTCTTTCTTGTTTCAGGCCCTGAAAAAACACACGTTTTGTCCTTATTCCATTCTTTTACCAGATGTGACACAACCTCATCCTTTAACAGAAGGGGAAAAAAAACCGCGTTTGAGGCATGGAAGGCATATCCGAATGTCACACGAGGGTTTGAAGCACTTTTTATAGGGGAATATGACAGGGCGGACCCTGAAATTCAAAAATTTGTTATTACAATGTATGACAGGTAAGAAAACGATATTATTTAATAATATATACTTTTATCCAGAACTTGCGTGCGTTGCGTGTATCCTTTATCTAAGAGTATTTGTTTTTCAGATCATGCCCCTCGGAGACAATACCTAGTCTAGCCTTAAGTTCTGTTACTGGCAATTAACAATAACTTACAGAAAAATACGCATTTGAATTTCGAATGTTGTGTTTCGACGCAATTGTTTGGACGTTTCTGGCGCTATTTACGTGTAAATTATCGTAAAAGTAAATAAAATAATAATGGAGTGGGGTGTCAAAGAAAATAGAATTGCTGTGATTGCTCTGCATAAGGTAGGAATGGAGCCATCACACATTTTTGAGACTTTAAAAAGGTTAGAGATTAGTCGAATGTTTGTGTATCGTACCATCCAAAGGTACACCAAAACGTCCTCTGTCGACGACAGTAAAAGATCCGGGCGACCACGTTCTGTTAGGACACGGCAAGCTGTTAATGCTGTAAAGGCCAGAATTCGCCGAAACCCCATAAGAAAACAGAAAATCCTTTCCAGAGAAATGAAAATACCACCTAGGACTCTTTCGCGTATTATCAAAGAAGACTTGGGGCTTGGAGCTTACCGAAGATATACAGGACATACCTTAAATCAATCACTGGAGGAGAAGAGATTTGAAAGATCAAAACGCCTGTTATCTCGATACGCCCATGAAAAATATAAAAATATTATATATACGGACGAAAAAATTTTTACTATCGAGCAGCACTACAATAAACAAAACGATAAAGTGTACGCACACAACTCTCGAGAAGCTAAAGAGATAGTTGGGAGGGTTCAGCGAGGTCATCATCCAGCAGACGTCAGGGTTTGGTGGGGTGTGTCGTATGAAGGGGTCTCTGAAATCCATTTTTGCGAAAAAGGAGTAAAAATTTCGGCCAAAGTGTATCAAGATACGGTTTTAGAAACGGTAGTTAAACCACTGAACGACACAATGTTCAAAAATATACACTGGACATTTCAGCAGGATTCGGCCCCAGGTCATAAAGCTCGCACCACCCAGACTTGGCTGGAAAGGAATGTTCCTGACTTCATCAGGTCAGATGATTGGCCCTCTTCCAGTCCAGACTTAAATCCACTGGACTATAAATTGTGGTCAGTGTTAGAGGACATGGCCTGCTCTAAACGCCATACCAATATCAATTCTCTAAAAAAATCTTTGAGGGCAGCAGTAGTGAATTTCCCAATGGAGACAGTACGTAATTCAATAGACGAGTGGCCAGATCGTTTGAAGGCGTATATTAAAGCCAAAGGTGGTCATTTCGAATAACAAATATATTGTTCAAAAACTATATTAGCTTACCTATAAATAAACGTGTAATTATTGTAAATAAATTACATTATATTAAAAATATGTATATTTTCATTTGTAACAGAACTTATGGCTAGACTAGGTAAATGAGTGTCGCAAGAATTTATTTACCAAAAAGGACAGGCAAATCGAAAATTTGCCTCCTACAGAAGCTGCCCTCAAACAACATACCTTAAGGGCAATTTTACAGGCCGTTTTTGTTTGGGGGCAGTGCCTAATAAAAAATCAGAATATTCCTTGCCCATCCGAATGGGGTTGGCAGAAAGAAGGAGAAGTTTGGGTACCACTGTGGACCCAAAGTCCTATGGCTGCTCAAGCATGCTTAGAATTGATTAGATGTAGGTGCTTGAAATCTTGCAGTACCAAATGTAATTGCTCCAAATGCCAGCTTAAATGCACTGAATTATGTAATTGTGGAGGAAATTGTAAATAAAATTCTGTAAACTTCAATATTTCATTTTACATAACTCATTAACTGTAATAAATACATCTAAAATATATGTGGACGAAACACGGAGCATACTATACCTTTAAGAAATCATTTAAGTTTTGTAAATCGGTCCAGTACTTATCGAATCATGGCGTGAAAACCAAACTGTTATTCCGCCGTCTTTGATTGCCTCCCCCTCCCCCCTCCAACACTTTAGCACTATACGATCAAGGGTTTCGTGCTTTATGCGTTACAAGGAATCCAACTATACCAGTCGTGTTAGCCAGGAAGTACATATGAAAAGTTCCATAGTAGTTCGAAAATAAACCGTTGTATGCGGCTCTATTAGGTATTTGCAATAATTATTTTATTTTACATTGAAAATAGTTAAATGTGTGTTTATTGTTAATGTTTTTATAATCTGCATTAAATGGGCTTTCGGAGAGTATTTTTTATAAACAAAGTTTCATACAAAAATCTGAAAATATAAGGGATTTTTTGCATTGTGTTACTACTAAAATTTTATTATTTTAAGTATTGCGTTATATTTTGCTACGGAACCCTAATAAAACTGGTATGGGGAATGAACTGGGCATCATCTAGTTACCTGATAACGACACCAAACTTGACTCAAAGGCCCAAACAAATCCACCAGAATTTTTTTCTTGAACGCCGTAGTCTAGTCGAAATGTTCAAAATGGTGTTAATTCTTGATAAAGGTCCTAAAAATATGTGCGATAGCTCATTGGATTCGGAATGACGTCTAGAAAAATGTATTCGAAGGATTTTACTGCAGGATAAAAATTGCAAAAGTTATTAACAAATTAAGATGAAAAAAAAAGGTATTTCGTTTTTTGGCAATATCTCAAAAACTATTAATATTTAAGAAATTTAAAAAAAAGATTCTTAAAGAGGAGAAAATTTCCAAAAAAAAAGTCTACCTCCCGGAACTCTACCTTCATTATTTATAATTTTAGTTTAGCGCTGAAAATAGGGCCCCGCGCGGTCGATTCAGCATGGCCGCGCTGCCGCTCAACAGAGTCTATGACATAAAATAATTTTTTTATAGAATTAAATATCAATCGAAAAATTTTAAAAAATTATCGTGTCATCAGAACACTTTAAAGAAGAAAGTCCCGTTGGAAAAAATTTTTTATGTTGATTTTTCAAAAAGTTATACTATTGTTAATTAAGTAATTTTTCGTGGGCTTTAATTTTTACAAAAGACAGTATAAAAGTTTAAATAATTGGCCTATAAATTTTTGTCTTCTTGGAGCTCTTCTTATATATATACTTAACAAGACCACGTTATAAAAAAATCTTAAATTTGTATATTTTGTTTATTATAATTTTTTTAAGTTAACAAAAAATGAAAATCATCAAAAATGTTATTAAAAAATTTTTTTCAATTTAATGTTGAGTTATGGCTATTTTTGCATTGCATAGAGGCATTGTCTAACGTTGAAAAATATTTTTTTGCGGCATTTGTTAATAAATTGTTTATAAAGAAATAGACAAGTTTAATATTTTTAAAAAATTTTTTTTTACCATATTGTTGTCATGGGAAAATAATGATTTTTAAAATAAAAATTTTTTCTTAAAAAAATTTTTTAATTGTTTAAAACCGTTTTTTACATATTTGCATTGTTTAAATAATTAGTTAACAAATTATTTCCTCTTTAAAAATCATAATTACCATTTCTCAATAGACTGACCGAAAATTTTATTTTTATAAATAATTTAATTGTTTATTAACTTTACAATTGTTTATAAACAAATTCAGATGACCATAGTATTTTTTTTCTAAAACTAAGAAAAATCACAAAAACAACCATGTATAACAAAGTGGTAAAATAATTTTTTTTGTATTTTTTACAATAATTTCTAAAACTCCACGATACCAAAGTTAGATCGGTCACACAATTTGTCAAGTAACAAATTACCATAACTCATAAACTATTAGTGATACGATAATCAACATTCAGGTCATTTTTATAGAGGATTAACTACTTGTTAAAATGAGCTCAAAACGAAGTTTGTAACTATTGTTAATTAACAATTACATGCTATTGTTTAAAAAAATTAAGATTTTTTGACATTTTTGCCTCTTTTATGACTTATAACTTGTTAAATAACGTAAATACGCTTATGGACCTTCAAGACAATTTTGTTTATCGATAAAATATCTACCTCATGATCTTTTCATTAAATCAATATATCTTATAGTTTTAACCTTTTCAACGCCAACGACACATATAGGTGTCACAAAGTACAGTGTCAAAGTGATCTTGACACAATGACATAAGATTCAAAGCAGGTTTACGTTTTGTCGAGGCGCGGCGTTGAAAGGGTTAATTATAAACATATTTTCATTATTATTTTTCAAACTAGTGTTCTATTAGATATGAAATAACTTTCTTTTTGCATAAATTATTTATAGTTTGCCACGACTTTACATTCTACATATTATAATTTTTTATATTGGCTTTAATCTAAAAGATAATCTTAAATTTTTTTAAACAATAGCATGTAATTGTTAATTTACAATACTTACAAACTTCGTTTTGAGCTCATTTTAACAAGTAGTTAATCCTCTATAAAAATGACTTGAATGTTGATTATCGTATCTCTAATAGTTTATGAGTTATGGTAATTTGTTACTTGACAAATTGTGTGACCGATCTAACTTTGGTATCGTGGAGTTTTAGAAATTATTGTAAAAAATACAAAAAAAAATATTTTACCACTTTGTTATACATGGTTGTTTTTGTAATTTTTCTTAGTTTTAGAAAAAAAATATTATGGTCATCTGAATTTGTTTATAAACAATTGTAAAGTTAATAAACAATTAAATTATTTATAAAAAAAAAAAATATTTCGGTCAGTCTATTGAGAAATGGTAATTATGATTTTTAAAGAGGAAATAATTTATTAACTAATTATTTAAACAATTCAAATATGTAAAAACCGGTTTTAAACAATTAAAAAATTTTTTTAAGAAAAAATTTTTATTTTAAAAATCATTATTTTCCCATGACAACAATATAGTAAAAAAAATTTTTTTAAAAATATTAAACTAGTCTATTTGTTTATAAACAATTTATTAACAAATGCCGCAAAAAAATATTTTTCGACGTTAGACAATGCCTCTATGCAATGAAAAAATAGCCATAACTCAACATTAGATTGAAAAAAAAATTTTAACAACATTTTTGATGATTTTCATTTTTTGTTAACTTAAAAAAATTATAATAAACAAAATATACAAATTTAAGATTTTTTTATAACGTGGTCTTGTTAAGTATATATATAAGAAGAGCTCCAAGAAGACAAAAATTTATAGGCCAATTATTTAAACTTTTATACTGTCTTTTGTAAAAATTAAAGCCCACGAAAAATTACTTAATTAACAATAGTATAACTTTTTGAAAAATCAACAAAAAATTTTTTTTCCAACGGGACTTTCTTCTTTGAAGTGTTCTGATGACACGATAATTTTTTAAAATTTTTCGATTGATATTTAATTCTATAAAAAAATTATTTTATGTCATAGACTCTGTTGAGCGGCAGCGCGGCCATGCTGAATCGACCGCGCGGGGCCCTATTTTCAGCGCTAAACTAAAATTTTAAATAATGAAGGTAGAGTTCCGGGAGGTAGACTTTTTTTTTGGAAATTTTCTCCTCTTTAAGAATTCTTTTTTTTAAATTTCTTAAATATTAATAGTTTTTGAGATTTTGCCAAAAAACGAAATACCTTTTTTTTTTCATCTTAATTTGTTAATAACTTTTGCAATTTTTATCCTGCAGTAAAATCCTTCGAATACATTTTTCTAGACGTCATTCCGAATCCAATGAGCTATCGCACATATTTTTAGGATCTTTATCAAGAATTAACACCATTTTGAACATTTCGACTAGACTACCGGGAGCTCTTTACTTTGACCTCCCCCCCCCCCCCCCCCCCCCTGACGCGGAGTTCAATCTGGCTCCCGGGCATTTTGGGCTTGGTTGCACGTGTATAACATTCGTACCAAGTGGCATTGCTGAACTAAAAATTGGCGTACTTTTTCCCCTTAAAAAACGGACTATATGGGACAAAAATGATTGGAAATGACTTCCCCCATAACCCCTTAACAGGAATCGGCCGACTTACCAATAACCCTGTATAAGGATTTTTTGTAACGGCTGTGGAACCCTATCCTGGCAGTGTCCGTCACGCTCTTGGCCGGGTTTTTTCGGGTAATAGTATACCTACAGGGTTGTAACATTTAGATCGGTCAGTAAGGAAATTCTGAAACTAAGTCTTCGTACTATTCTCAGGAACTATGTCATCGATTTTAGTAACAAGAAAAATGAATTCATACTTTTTAAAAAAACTTGTACTTAGATCGGGAATTCTGTAATACCTCTAGGGGTCAAATTTGTTACTACTACGAGTCATCATCATCATCATTTCAGCCAAAAGAAGTCCACTGCTGAACATAGGCCTCCCCCAAGGCTTGCCAAACAGATCGGCCCTGCGCCATCCGCATCCAATGCGTTCCAGCTACCTTCACCAGGTCGTCGTTCCATCTTGTTGGAGGCCTACCTCCGGACCGCGGACGCCACTCGAGAACCTTTCGGCCCCATCGGCCGTCAGTTCTACGGGCGATGTGCCCTGCCCACTGCCACTTAAGTCTAGCGATTCTTCGAGCTATGTCCGTGACTTTAGTTCTTACGCGGATCTCATCATTTCTAATGCGATCCCGCAGAGAAACCCCAAGCACGACTACTACGAGTATATCCTCTTAAAATGATTAGGTATGCGATTCGCTCGTCATTAGATAAATAAAAACTCCGGAACAAATCTGATAAGGCATGACCAAGGGTCACTCCGATTAAAGCAGTGTATTCTGCATCAAACCTATTTAAAATGACTTCTAAAATTCGCAAGTGCCTATCGCAGTCACCTTGTTTAATATATAGTACCTGGGCGACCGAGCTCTGCTCGGGCAGAAACTCGGTACCAAGCGTTTTCCCAGAGATAAGACCAAGCTAGATCAATTTTTCATCCCCGAAAACCCCCAAATACCAAATTTCATCGAAATCGTTGGAACCGTTTCCGAGATCTTGATTATATACACCGGAGGGGTGGGGGGGGGGGGGGGGGGGTGAGAGGGGGGGGGGATGCGGGGGAGGGAGCGCGGGGGTATTAAAGGGGGGATGAAAATTTCATTGATTTTGCCGTAGGATGCACCGTTTTCAAGATATTTGACAAAAACACCGGAGGGGTGGGGGGGTGAGTCACGTTAAACTATCGTCCGTAAACCGACTTTACAGACAACCGGTTTTTCCTGTTCTGTGCTCCCAATCCCAATAGAGAACGTGCACATAGACGGTGCTGCCAACTGGTGCCATAAGGGTGCCATCAATTTGAATGTTTTACCTTGATAAGTTTGTTTTACTGTCCGCATAGTGTCTCTTCTGTCGCATTAGTGCTGCCGCCTATAGTTACTGCACGTTCCCTATAATACTTTTTCTAACAAAAAAGTGTCTTTTTCTCACAAAAAAGTAACTTTTTCTCACAAAAAAAGTATATTATTCTCACAAAAGAAGAAACTTGACGTTTTCTCATGAAAAATAAACTTAAAAAAAAAAAAAAAATGTTGAAAAAAAACGTGGATTCGAACCGAGGTCGGCTGGATCCGCGACCACCCGATTTCTAATGTGCCACTATGATCTGCTCGAAGTGGGCGAAATTTAGCTTTATATTCTAATGCAAACAAAAATAGCCGGTAAACACGAGTAAAAGCGATTTTCTGAAAATGAAACATAGCTAGATCAGTTTTTCATCCCCGAAAACCCCCACATACCAAATTTCATCGAAATCGTTGGAGCCGTTTCCGAGATCCTGATTATATATATACATATATATATACATATATATATATATATACATATATACAAGAATTGCTCGTTTAAAGGTATTAGATATATACGCAGAGACGATGCTATATATGCGTTAAGCACCAGCTGGCTACTGGAGTAAATTTGCTTTCATTGGTACCGCATTAATAATCAGCAGGCTTATTGTCTAACGTTTCTGACGCTTGCCTTCGCAATCACTATTTCTTTCTGTCAAACGGTATAAAATGATGACAGAAAGAGACGGTGAAAGCGAAGGCAAGCGACAGAAGCGTTAAACAATACGGCCTCAGGTAGTAAATTAAAGTAAGAGTATGTTTAAAAATATTACACTTATATTAGGAAGGTACATTATAATATAACATTATAAATATTATAGTCGAGGAAACTTACGTGCGTAGGTACCTTTGCAAATCGTTTACAACACATTTCATAATGACTCTTATAATGATGTCACTATGAAAATTACGAAAAGGTTCCACGGTGGCACAACATAATACAATTTCGACTGGACATTTCAATGTCGAAAAGCGTACAATTTGTTTAATGTAAAAGCCTATAAATAACAGTAACAAAAAGGTGTCCGTAAAACATATATAATTCTAAGACGTAGTCCACCGCGATAGTAGACCTCTTTAGTGACATGCATCACTAGGTAGGTTGGTTAGGTACTGAGACCTAGACCTGCATCTTTTTTTTTCTGAAGTTTTTAGCTGTTATTAATTGGTTCCCAATCTCAACATGTAGGTACATTTAATAATATTTTTTAATTGTTCATACAAAATAAAACAAATTAGGAAGTATTCTACAAATATATATCTAATATTACGCTGCAATTTGAAGATCTCCGCCTATCTGACTGTATCATTGGTACTTAGGACCATAACCGACCCGGCACATACGCAACAAAACGCTAGGTTCCTTATCATCATCATCATCCCAGCTTATATTATGTCCCGCTTTAGGCACAGGCCTCTCAGAATTAGATGCCTTGGGCCGTAGTTCCCAAGCGGGATTAAAAAGATAAATTCAATATTCCTAAAAAAAAGATAGTTACTTCGTTAGTTAAATTATCAAGAAATATTGGATACATACGTTTTTTCTTTTGCCAATTAAATGAAAAAATATAAAGATATGGCCCGTTAAAGTTCCGCGTGACATCACGCCTTGGTAGACTTTTTACTTAAGGACCGTATTGGAAAGAAAGTAGACAACTTTAGGATCCTTTGAATGCATATGAGCAACTTCAATGATTTAAGTTTCTAGTAGGTTATAAACCTTATTCATGGGTGTCATTTAAGGGCTGATTGAACATACCATTCCTATTCAAATTGTTAAATTGGGACGGATTAACTTAGAAATGTGGAAAATATTTTTGGACGGTTGATGCAAAATTAAACTCATAACAATGGGAAAACCCGCTAAAAAGTGTAATTTCAGGCCGGCAGGCGCACACAAAGTGATAAATAAGTTCAAAAATAATTTTACTTTGGAACACCTGCCCATAAGTGGCAGAAAGCAAAGACAATGGGGCCTTGCATTGCAAAAGAAAGTAGTACGAATGTTTTTTACAAAATTCAACCCTTTCTGACCGAGATTCTGCCAAAAAGCCAAAACTTCTTTGTCAATGATACTGCGAATTAAAAAAAGATACAACCTAGACATTTAAAAAACAAAAACAACCTAAAAGCGACAAAAAATTAGCATCAGTTAGAAAACAGACAAAAAAACTGTTTGATCATCTACTGAACAAGAAAAAAGCAATGTATTATTATGGAGGATGAAACATACGGCAAACTAGACTTTATTACACTGCTTGCTGGACCTCAAGTTTTTCACCGTACCCGCTAGCAGAACAGTTTCTCAAAAGGATAAAACAATTAGTGTTGAGAAATTTGGTGAAAAGATGCTAGTTTGGCAAGCACTTTGTCAAAGTGGTATGCATTCGAAATGTTTTTTCACCACAGGTAACTTAAATCCTGAAGTATATTGTAAAGAGTGCTTGAAAAAAGACTATTGCCTCTCATTGAAAAGCATAGAATGCCTACTTTATTTTGGCCTTACTTGGCATCATGCCATTACCCGAAAGCAACACAGGAATGGTATAATATCCACAAGGTTGATATACTTATTCGAAAAAGAAATGAATCCCCACACTGCCCTAAAATCCGCCCTATAGAAGGCACTGGGATAACAATGAAATGGTAGCTCTAAAATATGTAAAAGCTGCAACATCAGTCGATAACTGCAAAAAAAGTGGAACATTGTGTCGGGAAATAAAAAAAATACTCTCGTCCAAAGCTTGATGAAGGACATCAAAAAGAAAATAACATTACAAGCTAAAGACGGGTCTCTCCGCCGTTTTTTGTAAAGAAATTTTTTGAAAAAGCTGGTATATTTTAGTTTAATTTCTAAAACTTACTTAGTATAAAAATTATATCAGTTTTCACTTGTCTACTTTCTTTCCGATACGGTCCTTAGACGTGAAATCGTCGCAGCCCCCCCCCCCCCGCTCCCGAACTTTGGCGCGCTTTATTTTTGTATTTTTTTGTTTGATTAACAAAAGACAAAATATGTGTCTGTTATAATAATCTAACCGACTGACTAATTATTCCAGGATAGAGCTTGTCTAATTTAAAATGACGCGCACTACCATCGCATTTACACGCATGCGCAAATTTAGAATACGGACGGCACACACGCATAAATGTCATTGTTATTGGTTATTCAGTACCCCGTTAGACTCAGACGTGGAGCACGCATAATTAGGTCCCAAAAGTAGTTATTAATTGTAGTTTAGTTACAGCAATGACGTCACTACATGCTGATTTGTTCGTGCTCAACCAAATATACATACATTTTCACTTCTCATGCTCTAAAAGTACGTGAATATAGCCTCATGTAGCCAGAGTAAAACGAATCATAAAATCTTTAGGGAATATAAAGTTTTTTTTATATGTGCCACTAGTAGTAACTGAAATAGCACATGCTCTCTAAACAGATTGTAAGAAGCATTAAAAATATATATATATTCATATCACTTCCTACTGAAAAAATTGGAATGTGACACAAAAGATATAAAACTATGTATTAATATATATTTCAGTAGAAAAATAACTTTAATTTCAGTACTAGATGAAAAAAACCCGCCTGTATAATTGTCGTTCCCATGGGAAATCCAGGAAAATATATACCCATGTCACTCTCGGAACTGAGACGAATCGAATGACACTTCACACTTCAAAATCCATTGAGCCATTCAGGCTGCAGGGCGTGCCAAAGAATGATACATACATAAATACATATGCTCGAATAACATAATCCTCCTTCGGCAGTCGGGTGAAAATGAGTGCTTGCGAGTCAATCATTTCTTGTGTGAAGCGTTTCGTATCTTTTCCACAAAGACGGTAGCGCCACTTGACATACAATGTTTGTCGTGGGGTCTCTATGTTTTCACATAATTTAGCAAGTCATAATGTATCATTCTTCATAATTAACGTTAATCATAAGGTGATTTATTTCTGAAACGGTTTTTTTTTCGGAATTGATATAAAACAAACCTAATCTACTGCAATCTAACAAAAGATAGCATTTTAAAAAATCCTGAAAAAATACTTTTTCAGAAATAAATCACGTTGATTATGATTTATTAGATTATGGGAAACCAAGGTGCGTTGTTTGAGTGTGCGCGCACGAGCAACTTTGTCTCCGCGACTATTTTATCAAGTCTATGGGTTAGTATGGAAGTGCGCACACTTAGCGCCGCGACTCCCAGGGTACAAATACACAGACTTGATAAAATAGTCGCGGAGACAAAGTTGCTCGTTGTTTCTCGTCACTGTGTATGGATGAACCATCTCAACGATTCAACGCATTGCTTTAATTAAATCGTTTGCAATGCTCTCTCGAGCGCCTTAAAGCGTTTTTCAATGGATTTTTTTAGCGTTTGTTAGATCTATATCTTGGACGCAAATTATAAAGCGACCATTTTAAGTACTAGTTGAAAATTAACGTGAAATTAAACAAAAAGCGAAGTATAGTATATAATAACGAGTACACATGCAAGTAGCTACGAAATGTCTGAAATTCTCGGACTGATTTCCGAACTTATAATAATTTGATTAGCAAGTTAAAAAAACACATTTTTGTCTCATTCTCTCTCTCTCTCTCTCTCGCACACACATTCAAGGCCACCACAAACCGCAGCACGGGGCGTGCGCGCGATGCCGTCGGAGCGTGTCAAGCGCGGTCTATAACACTTGAGTCTTATATACGATGACACACCTACAGCGCGGCACAGCGTATATGATTCAATGTTATGAATGAAACACACTGGGCACGCTCCTTCGCCGTCGCGCGCTCGCCCAGCGCTGCGGTCTGTGGAGGGCTTTAGTGATACCTGCATAGTAGAGCTATAATTTTCTAAAATTGAGTAAAATTGAATTTTTTTAAATTGAGTTTTCGAACTTCGTATGGTGCCGTTCCGTTCACGCTAATAGTATTGAACAGAGGAGTGAAAGGGACACCACGATACGAACTTCGAATTTCATAGTAGCCCCCTGGTACGGGGCCCCTGTAACTGGAGGGGGCCATATCTCTGATCAGGCTGATACGGCAGTAGGTACACCTGTGATAGTTTTGCATGCGTCGAGCCGTTATCGATCCTAGTATTATCTGCTCCAAAGGGCGGAAACCTTAAGCTAAAGCAGGGCATGTTCCGAGGCCCAAAATTTATTTTCCCAAGTATTCGCATTGTGGAATACAGAAAAAATCGCCGTATTTCGCAATGCGAACCAAAGGGTGCATACAACCAGGAATAGCTCTTACCATCAAGGGAGTTGTTGCTTACAAATTAAAAGCGTCATCGCCATATTGACGGACTGTAAACGTAATATTGACGATCATGTCAACTCTTACCATCAGCTTACATTTAGGATACACTTATCTTCACTTAAGAACTAATCTCTATTTACATTTCTTGAAGTCTTCTCATAAACTCTTAAGTTTCAAACACATGGGCACTATCACTGTTTCATAAATTGAAACTGTCTTAATAAACCACCTCCGCAATTAAAATGTCGACGCGTTCGTTAGCTGAAATAAATGTAAAGACTGTTGAATTATCTCGGTAATCGTCATCTTTGTCTTGAAAGTTCGCGTGGCGTCGCTAGCTGAAGAGCAAAAAACAATCAATTCGCAACTAGTGTTCAAATCTACAAATAGTAAAACTACAGTAAGATTATTATGACTTCTGTGCCTCTACCATGAGTTCACTAGTTTACAGTGACCGTACTCGCTAGCGACGGCGTAAATGATTTGTATGGAGAATTGTACTTCCGTAAGTGACCGCTAGAGGCGCTGTACACAATTCTCCATACAAATCATTTACGCCGTCGCTAGCGAGTACGGTCACTGTAAACTAGTGTAACTCATGGTAGGGGTACTGTTCTGTGGTAGCGACTTTTAGCTTTTGTCTGCATTTCGATGATTGGTGTCACTCGTGTGTCGCTGGACGAGAAAATAAATGACAGTACTTTTTTTCGAAATTTGAGCAAAGCAGCATTGTGTTGTGTAGTCGGCATCGTAAACATCGGAGCATTCAAGGTGGTCAAAAATATCTGAACGCGACCGTATTCAATCGCGTACGTGCTTGTTCAGATATTTTTAAACACGTTGACAGCTACGATGTTTATGATGGCGACAGTACATATTGTAATTAATCTTGAAAACACATGCGGTCTCAGTTTGAAATGCAAAAATAAATAAAATAAAAATACATTTTGAATACCGTCTCAGAACAATCACGGTACGTCCAGGGCCCCTGTCACCCTGTCGGGTGAGCCGCTTCGCAAGCCATCGCATCGCAAGTTTAAGGAGTGATTCTGACACATATCAAAAAAATATGAATTAAATCAGTTTTCGATTTTTCTAGACATTCGTAAAGTATCCCATCCTATCATAAGGCTTTATATGGTGGATGATGCCTGTCTCCTAACCTGCGTGTCTTGACTCTTAACATGACAATTGTTAACATTGTTTTTTGGGGAGTTTGCCCAACTTGTTTGTTTATTGCTTTCGCATGTTTTCATCCCGTACGAAGCAGTTAACTACTGAAAAAGCGCAAATGGTGAATTGGAGCTGTCTATTTTTTTCCAATGTATAGTAAATCGAAAACCATTTCGAGATAAATGCTTTTTAACTCGTTTTCTGTAGTTATTTAATATAATGTAATTCATTTATTACATAACAAATAAACAATGACCTTCATTTGACATTGGTGTAATTTGCGTGACCGGTCCAAGTCGTACTTTTTTCTGTGTAACAGAATTCTTCACAGTTTACACGTGGACTAACTATGGAGTTTGATTTGGACCCGCTGTCTGTCATCTAGCACTCTGACAGCGCCAGTAAAACGACACTAGTTACAATGTACCACTACACAAAACATAATTAAAGGGGTTGCCTTATCGTAAGAATTTACAAATTTGGCTGTGTGAAATCTGACGTCATCAACCAAAATAGTATCAATGGTAATTATTTTTGAAAGTAGTGAACTAAATGAAAAAAATATTGAAATTAGTTTTTTATAATTGACTGTTCTATACAAAAAATATATAAAAACCATTGGTATTTTTTTAGACATTCTGCTAATCTGAATAAGTTAATGAAGGCGGCTGACAGGAATTCACGACAAATATGTGTACCTACTGGAGTCATCCACTTGAATATTAGTGCACGCGTGTCTAATGCGAAAAGATCTTATTTTAATTCCATAGCAATTGTAAAGGAATGCGTTGAGAAACCCTGTTTAAGATATCTATCATAGTTTTTGCAACGTGAATAACGGCTCGTTTTGTCAAAACGTTGCAGTATTTTGTCTCATTCTTAAGCGCAGGCTAAAACTTAGTTGGGTTTCACGCGAACTTAAACGTACTACTAAATACGCTTTCCCCAAAAGACGCCCTATTTGGGCCAATCAACTTTTAAACCGACACTAATCTGTCCGCGACATTTTTCAAACAATTGCAGATTTTTGTAAGTAAACATGTTTTTTCTGTAATTTAATAGATGAATAGCATGAATACATGCCATCCTACGTAAGTTTAACCTATTAAACCGTGAAATATCTTGTTGGAAGTACGATTTTTTGGTAACGCCAGAGACAATTTTGGTAACGCAGGAGACGCCAAAAACGTCGGTTTAAAAGTTGATTGGCCCATTTCTCAATTAGGTTTGAGTTTGACTGGCAATTAGGGCAGCTACAAATAAACACCAGATAAAAGTTATTTTTATTAATATAACAATCACATGATAAATATAGGAACATCACAATTTGTGATAAGGAAATCAGGTACATTGGCATTCGCTAAGCACGATATTAACATTTTTACATCACAACATAACACTGTAAACACGTATTAGGAACTGTATATACAGGGTTAATGGTAAGTGGACCTATTCCCGTTAAGGGGTTATGGGAGAGGTCATTTGCAATCATTTTTGTCCCATAATGCCCTATGCAAAAATGAACTATTATTAACATAATTGAAATTTAAGTTTACCTTCAGTCAGATACGCATCTTCAAAAATTTATTTAAAAAAAGATGGCAATTTAAGGCAATTTTTTTATTTCTTATGTACACGTTAAAATTTCTGTTCTTATGCAATATTAAAAGTAGAAGTAACACGTTTAAGAATGCGAGACCAAAAAGTAAAAGAAAAAAAATGATTTTTTATCAGGTTGTTCAACATTAATGGCACAAAAACAGAAAATTTTACTAATACATTTGACGTGCAGATTGTACGTAAAACATGTATGTATTTCTAGCTTTCTAACAAGCTACTAATACTATGATTTTTGTAAATGGTAGCTAGAAAAAAATTATCACAAAGGACGTAGGAAGAAAATCACGTCCGATCATTACTTAAAATTAACTCATTAACCCCCTGTTTCACCATCCATTGATCAAATTTATTTGACGGATAAATTGTTCTAATAGACGGAGACGGCATCACATTTATCCGTCAGTTAAAATTGATCAATGGATGGTGAAACAGCCCCTTAATCTATAAATAATAACTGTTATATAAAACTGACTTAAATTGCCAACAATTTTTAAATAAAGTTTTGAAGATGCGTATCTGACTTCTTTTGTTGAAAACTTAAAATTTCAATTATCTCCGAAATGGTTACCTTTTGCTCTTGACGGGAATAGGTCGACTAACCAATAACCCTGTAAAAATATATTGGCATTTTCAAGTATATCTCTCTATACCACTCCAAGTCGCATTTCTGTACAAAATATAAACAAAAGAGTAACCTGTATAATGGGTTACTTGCTAGTATTAATATTCAGTCAACCTCTTAAATTATGTATCCCTGTTGATAATACTAAGTTGGTATATAATAAGTTAGGTACATGAAGGTGATTTAAGAGTATTGGTTTAATTTATATTCTATCTAAGTGTGACGAAGAGTATACTCATTGTAAACACACAAACTTCAAAAAAAAAAAATTTGAGATAAAAAATCTGTAGGCAATCATTGTCATAATTTTGTAACTACTTTTTTTAAACTAATCAAGCTCAGTCACTTTACGTTTATATTATTACAATACATTTGCTCGAAAAATTCACTTTCAAAGGATGTACACATGGCTCGTAAGTTCATTTTACCGCACTAGTGCGATTTTTTTACAGTTTTTTTTAATTCTCCATTTTAAAAGTTTACAAGCAAAGAGTTTTAAGTGACAAAAATAAAAAAATATCGATTTATACCTAGAAAAATGTATAAATATACAAAACTAAGTAATGAATTTGCAAAATTGATTGTTATTATTATAAACTGTAATTTAATTACCGCAGATTTTAATGATTTCCACCTTTTATTTATTCGAAAAAATCGCAGTGGCTGAACGCGTCGAACCTTTGCCTGATAATTTTAGTTAAACTAATTAAAAACAAAACTTACGCATGCGCATTACGGAAACGCCATTTTTGTAAAACTTTGCGTTGTTTTGAGTTGTTGATTATAGTATATGTACAAAAACCAAACAAAATGAGTGTTGTTCAAGTGATGAAGTCGACAATAACATGGAATTAATTCCGCCCGATATTTAAAGTAAGGCGCAAACCGCGCAAAATAATCTTTTGCTATCAATAAGTATCTCGAGAAATTTGTTTTTATTTTACAATTTTGTGTTATTAATTGCCTATTTTCTCACAAATATATTGTAAAACGTCGTATGATACACGGTTGGCAAGGTTTTACAAACTCGTGACGATGAAAACCCTCGCCGTGCGGCTCGGGTTTATCACTCGTCAACTCATTTGTAAAACCATACTTACCAACCTTGTATCACAAATAACTATTTTAATGTTACTACATTATTTGATAAAATGTAAGTTACTATGATTCCTTCAATGTTTCAATGAATCGCACGAGCGGTGTTTTGCAACAAAATATCTTTTCCTTTAGTTACGCATTCGCTGCTAGGAGCCGCCAGACTTTTTCAAGAACCAAAAAAAGCATGTATAGTCGACCAAGAAAGTGCTTTACCATTTTTTATGGTAGTTCGGACATCAGAATAAAAACAATAAGGCTTATTGTCACATTGACTAGTAAGAGAAAATTTCTTGGTCGACTATACCTGCAAGCTTACAAACTCTCTCCTAAAACTGTGCCTAATATTTCATTTTGAATAAAAATGGTCATCACGAGAACTCTTAAGAAAGTGATAAATGAGAACTCATGAATAAGCAGGTTTGGTGTTACGGCTGACAAATTCTTGTTCTGCATTACCTTGCTACTAACAACATAAAAATCTAATAACAATGGACGGACATTTGAACCATTTCACAACCTGTGCCTAATGTTATATAAAAATTATTATACTACTAATTCATACCTATTCTATCAGTACGATCTTATCACTAACGACTGATTCTTAAATTACATTTGGCAAGATTTCCCTAGTAACTTACAAGACAATATGGCTTTTCTTAATTGCACAAGAGATGATACTCTGGTGTCTATAAATAAGTCAATGTATAAATAGTAACGCAGATTTGGTCTTCGAGTACCTATAATGAATCGACTCTATAAAAATCTGAAATATTGAAAATATTTTTCTGAACGATTAATTAAACGTTTAGGTAATCAATGTTATTTAAAATAATTCGTCATCTATCTACAAAAAGCACTTTGTGAATTTGTATACACGAACCAATTTTTCCTAATAGGCAAAATGAAAGCCCATTACGCGTGTGTTGTAGTAATTACTTGATTCAGAATAATATAATTCATATTAAAAAGTAATAATTTTAAGTAACTGCATGTTCACATTAAATTTAGCACTCATTTGACATGTTGCCATAAGGTAAGAAATTACATATAATAAGTTTTGTCTTGGTTTACTGTATTATTTAAATTGGCCCTGTGTAGGGCCAGTTATTTTCGTTATATTTACTTGAAATCTTTAAAAATTTTGTTTGTTTTAAACGGCAATATAAATGCAATCGCCACTTACTGCAAAGTAAGAAAAATCGGCTCATGAATACTAATTAGTAATTACATGTCACTTTCTATAACAAGGTCGTTTATTATTCTTTGGTCAGAACTTTCGCTACTGCAAGGCGTTAAGCGAGTCACACACTGAGCTATAATATTAATATACACTTTGTCCTATAAGTAGTACGACAAACTTACTAGGCTGCACTGAAAGTTTCGGGAATAGATTATTTAATGGTAGAATAGTGTTTCAAATTTAACCTTTTTATAACCATAGAGGTCTTGTCAACTCATTACAGCAGGCAGTTAGAAAAAAAAGTAGACACTTTTTAGTAATTAATTTTTAAAACGGAGTCGTTGCCGCCAAAATTGAAATAACGCGAGAAATTTTAAGAGCTATGAATTTTTATGATTTTAAGAGTGGTTTATTTCAAAAATAATGCCTTGATCGGACGACTTATGCATTTGGGGAGGGAGTTGCATGAAAGACGACTGCGTATCGCTGGGTTCCGAATTTTACCGCGATCGTGTGAAACTCAGTGATGATTTTCGTGCAGGGCGGCCCAAATCTGGGGTTCCTCAAGAAAACGTCGATACAGTGCGGGACCTGATCAACAAAGATCGTCATGTCATATATCGTGAAATTCAGTCATGTTTAGGGATTGCAATGAGTCAAATCCAAACTATCTTGCAAACAGAACTGGTCGTGAGAAAGCCATTTCCCCGTTGGGTCCCACACCAACTTTCTGATGAACAAAAGGGGGTCTGGGTCAATTGGTGCCGAGTAAATTTAGAAAGGTTTAACACAGGAACTTCTAACGTAGTATATAGAATTATGTTGGGTGATGAAACGTGGATACATGCTTACGAACTTGAAAATAAAAACTAATCACGAGTTTGGGTGTTCGAAAACGAACAGTATGCTTAGTATAAGTTTTACTTCACTAAAATACTTCTCGATCGCGTTTACGTAAAAAAATCAATTCAATGGAAACATGGACGCGCGCGCGCGGAGACGCTGTCCATGTTTCCCTAGTAATTGAATTTTTTACGTGAACGCGATCGAGAAGTATTTTGGTGAAGTAAAACTTATACTAAGCGTACTGCAGCCGACAAGATTGTTCGCTCCCGAAGCACGGCGAAAAAGATGGTCGCCACTTTTGTCTCGAAATCAGGGCAAGTTGCGACTATTGCACTTGAGGATCGCAGAACGGTTAATGCAGACTGATATACTACAATTAGTCTGCCTGAAATCGTTCACATATTCATAATAGAAAACTACAACCGATGCATCATTCTCATCACGACAACGCTAGCGACTACACTGCTCGTCAAACAAATGAGTATTTGGACTATTATAACGCCGAATTAATGACCCATCCACCATACAGCCGCGACTTGAGTCTTAATGATTTCTATACATGCCCTAAAATTAAAGATAGCTTACATTGCAAGTTAATAAAATGCTCTTAAAAATGACCTTAGTAAAAGTCTCACCGTTTTCGAGAAATTTAAATTTTTCTGATTTTTTTTGAATTACCCGCACTATGATTTTGAATCGTGATATTCGAAATCAATTCCATTTGCATTAATAAAAATTATTGCAGTTATTTAATTATTTTTATTTCAATTTAAATTTTGCCTCTTCTCCTAAACTTTGGTCAAGATTTGATCTATCACAGTGAAAAAAAATTACATGACCACTGTTTATCTCATTAGCTTAAAAACATGTCTATTTAATGGACATTTAAAAATGATAAATCGTCGCTATACTTACTCAAACTCGTATCTGCAAAAACCGATGTTTTCAGTAGAGCTAAAAAAACTATTTATTTCATATTATTCATTACCAAAGTTTTACTGTAATCATATTATCTTATAAACAATACAAAATGATTGTTTGGTAGCAATATAATCATAGTTTATCCTTGAAACTTAGAAGTTATGTATAATTTTGGAGATACGAGTTTACAGTACTAAAGTGAACATATTATTAACTACGATTTTTAATTTCGTGGAATTCTGACAAATGCCAGATGTTGACGTTTCAGAGGCAACAAACCTTTCTTCATTTTAAATCTATTTATTATTTTAGAAATATAAAAAAATAGGCACATTACTTACTAATTATAAATAAAGTGAAGGAGAGCTTTTACTATAAGAAGTTATCAGTTTTCAATTATTAGTCTATATTTATTTCATAGGTTTTTAAGAGATTCTTGTATTCATGGTTCGTGTGAGACAGTTCATAATGATATTAGTCCTCTTTAAAAAACATAACACACAGCAAAAAACAAAAACTTTTCAAGGAAATAATACCTAATATCAGTCAACGAAAACGACAAAAATAATACGGAAACAGGAGAGCGAGCACATTCGAACATTCAAGACAGAAGCCGAATGACTTTAATATTGTTTTGACAGAAGAATGATATTTGATGGTTTTTATTATTTAAGTATGTACCTTGTCTATGAAATTTTAAATTACAAACCTCTTGAGACGACGATTGAAACTTCTTAATACATAAAACTATTAATTATAATTTAAGTCCAAAAGTTTGCGATATATGTCAATCATCGCAAAGATACCTGAGACAGTTTATTTTTTACTCATAAAAGGGTTAAATATTTTATTACGTCTGAACAGTTAGATCAAAAAATATTCTAACTACGTATTATTAATGATTTATTACATTATGTCCAATCTTAATGTGTATACTAAGGAATTTGTGCTCTGTATTTCCTAGTTTTTGTTTAATCTTGTTTAAATTTTCGGGAAATATTTTTTGCCTAGTAACACTAAGAAATGTCAGAATTCCACGAAATTAAAAATCGTAGTTTAGGTTACTGAAAGAGTTGCTTACGACTTTAAAGTTTTTGTTTCAAATATCCTTAATTCGTAAAAACGAAGTAAAACTAAACAAAAATGAATTCCTGATGCAACGAAAACAATGAAAACCATTTTTTTTTACTATTCGTGGCGTAAAAGGTCATAGAAACTATGGTAATCTTGAGGAATCACTGCTTTCAAGCTGTGCAGATCATCGTACTTTCTTTTAGTGATCGTCAAAGATCCGCGGTACAGTTTTCACAGGTCATGGGACGAAGGCGACCGTCGGTTCAAGCGTTGAGGTAACAGTATCCAGCCGTTATCAAAGTGCAGTTTATAATTAACTCCCGAGTGGGAATATTGTAGTGCTCTTATATTGATAACACAGGGATCACCAGACATGTTACCTGGTCTTATGGATTTGTAATATCCCAGACTTGAAAAATCTTTGAAAAAATTGTGGTCAATCTATAATATAAAAACCGGCCAAGAGCGTGTTGGACACGCCCAAGATAGGGTTCCGTAGCCATTGCGAAAAAATCAAGTAATATTTTTCTAAGGATTTCGTATGTGTACGGAATCTTCCAAGTTTAGTTATCGGCAATACTTTGAAAAAAGCTCGTATTTCACAATCGATAATCTGGCTAAGTGAACTTTATTACGCGCGTATCAAGGTTCAGTTTTGTTTATATGCTGATTTGAGATACGAGCTTTTTCAAAGTAGTGACGGTATGTTTTGTACCTTAGGCTACTATTTACTCTTAAACTACAAATAATTCCCAAGCAATCTTTTTTTTTTAAATTTTCCTTGTTAATTTAATATATTTACTACCATTCTGATTTTTTTCAAATTTTTTCTCCCAACGGTTTAGATTTTAGGGGGGGGACGGTCGATTTTAATGAAAATTTTCACTTTAAAGTCGAATATTTCGCAAACAGATCACTGAATACAAAAATCATGTTAGCAACCCCCCATAACTTCCGATCGACTGCACCAAATTGGATAATTCTTTTTTTATTGCGTTTGTTATTGTCAGGAGAAGGTTCTTATGAAAGAATTTTTTTAAAAAAATACAACGGGGGCGAAGCCGCCGGCATCAGCTAGTACTATATATAATTGTGGTTTTGTGCGGCACAACCGTCACTGAATATAACGCGATAAGTTTATCTTTATCATCAATACCTTCTAGGTAGTCTAAAAGACAAGACGTAAATATGTTTGCATCCATACCGCTTTTTGCTTCATGCCAGACATACAAGACACGCTACCATCCTTTTCATTATAAATGGTGAACTGGTGAACACATAATTTTAACTTAAAATATTGGGCTCCAGCAGAGAGACTAGGTATTGTTTGCACTGCTTGTAAATCATTAGTAAGCATGTGAATAAAAAGGTTAAAGGTAGATAGCAAAGTTCATCCTGTTTATGTATTTACGAGGTTTATGCAGTTACGAAAATTGTGTCTATGAGATACGAGGAAACCATATCACGATTTACTCTTAACTCTTTGCTTGGATCAAGATAAGAGTTAATTTTAACGATTTAACACAAAAAGGCCTAGACATATACTTAAAAAACAAAAATAGGTCAAAAGTTCAGATACGAGGTTGAGTAAGTATAGCGACGAAATAGCTTATCAGAAAAATATTTACAGGAAAAAATCTCCATACAAAGCATTATACTCAACCCTACAAATGATAAACAAAATTTCTCGAAAACGGTGTGACTTTTACCTTTTTTTAGGATATTTGGTAGATGACCTGCCCACCTATCTTCCATTTAAGTTTGTCGTACGTACTTACGGGACACTCTGTATATTGAGACACGTTGTTTTAAGATATCTTGCTGTAAATATTATATAATAGCTCGGTATATTACAATAAAATTTGGTATACATATTTCGGCCATTTAGAGAAATTAATGTTCCTTTACGATGGACGCGACTTCGTAACCGATGTATTAAATTCTGCATCAGAATAGTGTTCTGAAGAACTACTATATTATTTAAATTCATATTAGAACAATTCGTAAATATTGACATCGTGCGCTCGCTAGAAAAGAAACGAGTTTAGTGAATATATTTTGCTATCTTTGTCGTGCGTGGTGCTTAGCTATAATATAATATAATACATATTTCGGTATCTTGCGGTAAATGAACATAATATAATAGGCTGAGTGTGTGACGCGCTTTCTGGTGAGAAATACAAAAATGTTACGATATTATGATCACCAAGATGAAACAAGAGTAAGGTAGGTAGTTTTATAATATAACTGCACCAAACAATTAAACACGGTGCTCCATCTTACGTGCTTTCAAAAGAATGGTATAGATATAGATAGACAAAGGAAAACACAGCTAATGTCCAAAAACGTGTAACAACTTCCTTTACGACTTTATTCGTTTTAAAAAACTAACAGTCTTAAGCACATCTAACTATACGAGTTTTTTACCGTGACTATTGTAATTGCAGTAACTACCGCCATAGTTACTGTAATTATAAATATAGATCAGATCACCGAGACGAGTACTGTAAGGTGGAGCACCATATCATATTACATGATACTAAGGATGATATAGACTGGATTAGCAATCGCCATAGTACAGATCGTCCGCAGAAAAATAGTTCTAATTTTAAATCTAGACGGCGCTGAAATATAGCCAGAGGCTTTGAAAGCAAAACAATAAGACTACAGATGTTCCATATTACTACAAATGTATTATTTTTCAAAAATATTGCATAATAATACATTTGCAGTAATATGAAATATCTGTAGTCTTATTGTTTTGCTTTCAAACCCCCGGGCTATATGTCAGCGCCATCTAGATTTAAAAATCAAACTATTTTTCCGCGGTCGATTTGTACTAAGGCGATTGCTAATCCAGTCTATATTATCCTTGATGATACATAACATTCAATCGAAGTCGCACAGCCTTATGAAAACTGGAACCAAGAGCATTTGTCTGTTAAAAAAATAAGGCAATTTTTGTGAGGGACATTTGATCCCTTAGGGGCCATCCATAAATTACGTCACACATTTAGGGGTAGGGGGGGGGGGGGTCAAGCGAACTGTGATAGGAACAAAATAATGGCGATTTTCATAGTAATAAGTGTGACATGGGGGGGGGAGGGGTCCAAATTGATCGAAATTGGTGTGACGTAATTTATGGATGGCCCCTTATTCATAAAAAGTTACAAACCTGTTTTAATTAAAATCTATTTACAACCAAGATGCATAAGAGTTTCGTGCCAAAATGCATGTTTATACATTCTAAAATCATTGCAATAAGCCTTAGTCAACTTAAACTACTTAAAGAATAATCAGTCAAACAATAAAAATTATGATTGAAAATTATTGATACCTTTTGGCATAATCCTTTTGGTATAACTGTACAGTCAAGGACAAAGATATGTATACACCACAAAACCTAAAAAATGCCGTCATCGGTAGGATCATAAATTAGGGAACATCTAAAAGTGCACAAATTTGTATACACTGTTTGAAAGATAAGTATAATAAGCAGCAGGTCCAATATTATGTCCTCTAATGATTGATTAATATCAATGCATACATTTAGAAACACAATAAAGTTCATAATTATGTAGAGATATTCTACGATAACATGGCCCGCTCCTCCACATGGCGGCCGGGCAGGTTATGATTAGTTGACCAACAAATCCGGAAATAGTGAGATTTTACGAGTACTGATTGCACAAAAAATAAAAAATGTTGAAAATGTGTTCAAATAAAAATTTTATTTACTTACTCCAAAGTTTGTGTCCTTTATTTTTCTAAAGAAATAAATCTTTATAATATATTTCTAACATTTTTTTTTTAGTTAAGGAGATATCAAAATAAATGACACACACATTATAACTTAACTTAAATTTGTTAGAACTTATAGTGCTGCCGGAAAAAGGTTAGAACTGGTACAGTACGCACTACGCAAGTTGGTAGCGATTTAGAAATAAAAACACGTATTGAGATCTCCCGTAGTGCCTTTAATAAAATGAGAAAAATAATTTGCAAACGCAATATTATCATTTCCCTGAGGAATGGCCTTAATCAATGGTACATTTGGCTCATTGCTCTATCTATACGGATGCGAGGCTTGGACTATTAAAGGCGACCTTAGGAAATATGTAGAGCCTTTTGAGATGTGTTTTGTGACGCCAGGGCGCGTGCTTTCAATTAGTTAAATTCAGAAAGTCACGAATGCCGAAGTCTTAAGGCGAATAGGAAAGGACCGCGAGTACATGCAGACCATCAAGCACAGGAAGGTTGCCCACCTCGTACATGTTTTCCGTCTCAAGAGGTACAACTTACTGCAGTTTATTATCATGGGCAAAATTGCTGGAAAACGCGGTGGTGGCCGAAGAAAAAAGTCTTGGTTGAGAAACAAAGAACATGGACTGGAGTCACGAGTAGTGCTGCTGAGCTGTTCCACCTCGCGTGAGACAAGAAATATTCGGAGTAAGTGGCCAACCTTCAGTAATTAGAGAGACACCATAAGAATTATACAACTTTATTTGCAATCAGTACTTTCGTGTTTCGTGTGTTTGTTAAAATCGATTTAAAGAGTTATTTCTATCCCGCAGGAATTTTGGATCTTCCCGGAATTATCCTATGTGTTAATCAATGTAATAAACTACCTTTATGCCAAATTTTATCCAAATAACTAACGTTATTGTCTACGCGTAGGAAGCCGCTGGCAAAAGTTAATTGATAATATCGAGTCACACTGATTAGTAGCCTTTAGATACTGTTCCAAAAAACTTAAAGAATCAGGTTCTTGATTTTTAGGATTCCTTTAGAGGTAGGTACTGAAGTATGCTCAAAAATGGTCGGTTCAATGAGACAAAAATGGTCGGTCCGCGATGTTTTCGTGAAGCGTCAGATCGCCTTATTCAAATTATGATTCGTATTTATGTAGCAGTTCTAGTATACATTTATTTATTATTTAGTAACTTAAATGTTTACAATTTAATGCAGCTTTTGTAGAATACATAAAAATTATCTAAGCAGCCCTATTTCGTGCCAGAAGTATTAGGACTAAACGGATTATTTCGTCCGTTTAGTCCTATTAGTAGGTCTGAATGATAGACCAAAATGGACTATACTTACTTATTCTTTAGCACGTGGATGAGTCGAATTTCAAGCATCTTTTTATAATAACTTATTTTAGTTAACAATGCTTGTAAATATATCTTTGTCCTTGACTATAGCATATTCTTGATAAATTTATAAAACAGAATAATCAAATAAATCTTCGTCGGCTTAAAGTGTAAACCTAATAACTGGCCTAAACGGATAAACAAGATGTCCGTGACTGAGAAGTGCTCGAAATGTCATTCGTAACAAAATTAAACGAGAGGTATTATTTTTTTTAGTTGCTGACTTGCACCTGATTATCACACAAGCAAAATTTATCATGCAAATAAAAAGTAAGAAATGTGAATTCATGGGTTTACACTTTACGCCGACAAAGTAAAAATTCGCCAGCTAAATTCGCGTTGTTCATCCCTACTTGACCACATACCTCCAGCAAGCTATTGATAAGGGGGGAAGTAAGGCTGCTGAGGGTACCTCCCCATATAACTATAATTTGGAGGATTCGGTTGTCCAGGCCGCAGCGCGGCCGCAGATGTGGAGGGTTGCATTCCTTGAGATGTACTAGGAGCAGGAGCTCTTTCTGTACCATTGTATGGCATATTAGGAGCATCTAAACAAAAAATATTGTAATACTTTAGACGAAAACACGATTTCTCTTGGGAGTTAAATTTGATGGATATTAATAAAAAAACTGTATGAACAAAGATAACTAACTACAACAAAATAATTAAATAAATAAATAAATAAATAAATAAATAAATAAATAAATATTAGGGGACAATCTAACACAAATCGACCTAGTCCCAAACTAAGCAAAGCTTGTACTATGGGTACTAGACGACGATAAACATACTTATATAGATAAATAAATACTTAAATACATAGAAAACATCCATAACTCAGGAACAAATATTCGTGCTCATCACACAAATAAATGCCCTTACCGGGATTCGAACCCAGGACCTCTTGCTTCGTAGGCAGGGTTACTACCAACTAGGCTAAAGCGGTCGTTAAAATATAATTATATTAATTATGTCAATGAAATTTGTCACAAATATTAGGTACTTACTGGGTGCAATAGGACTCTGTCCGTAATAATGGCGATTTGGTGGCGGCGGGATGCCTGGGTGGTACATCGGATACACAGCGGGCGGCGGCGGGGCCGGCGCCGACGCGCTGCCGGTGTACCCGCTGGGTCCCGCCACGGCGTAATTTGGCACGGGTGGGTGCACACGAGATCCGAAATCGAGATTTTGTACGCCTTGTCCAGAGTAGCCAGCGGCCACACCATATCTACTAGTTTCGCCCAAGCCTGCAGCTTGAGATTTTTGTCCATTTGCTAAATGGTTTAACCCGTTCGAACGGTTATTGGTGATTCGGTTCAAATCAGATGTTTCACTTGCTCGTACATCCATCGATGGAGATCTTTCGACATTATCTAAGAAGAAAACAAACGAATGACAAGTTATAATACGAATTATGTTTACAGCCTCGAGATTAAATTACTATGTAGTAGACGTAAAACCAATGTTGCCCCCTAAAAAGATGTAAGTCGAAGTTTGCTAAAAGGCAGTATCAAGTCCAGTCTTCGTACTTATACATGGTGTCCCTAAAACCAACGCCAAAATGAAAAGGGGAGATAGGTGGGCAGGTCGTCTACCAAATATCAAAAAATTACCTTAATAAAAGTCGCACCTTTTTCGAGAAATTTCGATTTTTCTGATTTTTTGAATAATGTATACCGGCACTAAGATTTTGAGTTGTGATATTCGGAATTAATTTTTTTTTGCATTTATTTTTATTGGAAATTAATCTTGAATAGTTGTGTTGTCAGACGCAAAAAAAAAACAATTTTTAAAAAGCTTTTGCATTTTTTTATTTATTTTTATTTAAATTTAAATTTTGCCTCTTCTCCTAAACTTTGGCCAAGATTTGATCTATCACAATGAAAAAAAATTACATGACAACTGTTTTGCTTACTAGCTTAAAAACATGCTCATTTAATGGTCATTCAAAAATTATAAAAAACTTATCAAAAAATATTTACAGGAAAAAAAAATCTCCATGCAAAGCATTAGTACCCTACAAATCTCGTTAAGCCAGTACTACCGCCTTATCTAAGTTGAGGCTCAAGGTGGATCAGAATGCACTCTGGTTAAATTCAGCGATATGCAAAACTAAATAAATTAAAAATAATCTAAATTTCCAGTGTTTTATTAAAAAAAAATTTAAACTCATTCATATTTGAATCCAATCTTACCGTTAATTCGGGTGTGGTTAAAATTAAATAAACAATTAACCTGCAATTTTCAAACAAATTTTCATCGAGATTCTTTGAAACTTAACAACGCTTTGTCTAAATTTTTATTTCCAAAAATACTGGCCACAAAGATTTTGAACGCCGCTAAATTGAAATACGAAATTTAAAAATAATTATGTTTATTATTTGTTTATTTAACCACACCCGAATTAACGGTAAGATTGGGTTCAAATATGAATGAGTTTTAATTTTTTTTAATAAAACATGGAAAATTTAGATTTTTTTAATTTATTTAGTTTTGCATAGCTGCTGAATTTAACCAAAGTGCATTCTGATCCACCTTGAGCTTCAACTTGGATAAGGCGGCGGGTGCGCCAAAGTTGAACTAATTTTTCAATGTCGATTATCGGAAGTCCGAAAATGTTGTTCCTAAAAATTTACATCATAATAATCACTACTCATAACTACTCTGTTCCTAACGTTCTGAATTCCTAATCATTCAACTTCATAATGTCCGTTGCAATAAACATCTATCATACTACTATTTGTTTTCCTATATTTTCTCAACATAACCATCTTTTACACTATTATTCATCATCATATCTTTTTTATGTAGATTTGTTTTTATTCATAAAATTGAACATTATTATACATTAAACTTCATAATGTCCGTTGCAATAAACCGAGTTGCTTCCGCCCTGATAGGTCTTGCTCGCTCGCTGACTCCAATGATAGCGATTGAAGCCAGCGAGCGAGCGAAGCGAGCGAGCAAGACCTTGCGGAGTGGAAGCGACTTGGTATGGTTAGGTTCAAAGGCTAATGCGGGAGCGTAGCGCAGCGCAGCTCCCGCATTAGCCTTTGGTGTTAGTTATTTTTTTTATGACCACCCGGATAATCTAATTTGTTTGATAAATTTCAACAGTGAAGTTATTACTTAAAATTTTCGGAAAACTGAGTGTTATGGACTAAGTTAATAGTAAAATAAATTGTAGGAACGAAAACTTTAGGAAACAAAATTTTAGGAACAGTGATAATTAGGAGTACAAATCAATAGGAAAATCAATTTTCGGAAAACTGAGTGTTATAGACTACGTTAATAGTAAAATAAATTGTAGGAACGAAAACTTTAGGAAACAAAATTTTAGGATCAGTGATCATTAGGAGTACAAATCGTAAGGAAAATCAATTTCGGGTGATGAAATTTAGCGAACCCAATATGGACCCTAAGGCGGCAGTACTGGCTTAACGAGATTTGTAGGGTACTTAATAATTTGTATGGAGATTTTTTTCCTGTAAATATTTTTTGATAAGTTTTTTATAATTTTTGAATGACCATTAAATGGGCATGTTTTAAGCTAGTAAGCAAAACAGTTGTCATGTAATTTTTTTTCACTGTGATAGATCAAATCTTGACCAAAGTTTAGGAGAAGAGGCAAAATTTAAATTAAAATATAAATAAATAAAAACTACAATAGTTTTTTAAAAATTGTTTTTTGCGTCTGCAACACAATTCAAGATTAATTTCCCATAAAAATAAATGCAAAAAATAATTTATTCCGAATATCACAGCTCAAAATCTTAGTGCCGGTGTACATTTTTCTAAAAAAAAGAAAAATCGAAATTTCTCGAAAACGGTGCTACTTTTACTGAGGTAATTTTTTGATATTTGGTAGACGACCTGCCCAGCTATCTCCCCTTTTCATTTTGGCGTTGGTTTTAGGGACACCCTGTATAACAGAGTAGATAAAAATATAAATATCTTATCTTTCTTAGTTACGAAGATACGGAGAATTTGTTAACCCTTTCAACGCCGCGCCTCGACAAAACGTAAACCTGCTTTGAATCTTATGTCATTGTGTCAAGATCACTTTGACACTGTACTTTGTGACACCTATATGTGTCGTAGGCGTTGAAAAGGTACCCGAAAACTCTCTGATAAGCACACACACATAAACACACACACGCACGCGCGCACACACACGCACACGCACACACACACACACACACTCGCAATTCCTGAATGTGTTATGAATTTGTTGTAATTTTAATGTAATTTTTATTTTATTTTAAAGAAATTTCTTCAATATTCGTAGTGATTAAATAATTATGGAAGAGCGGGACTTCCTGACACAGGTATTGTATACTTACTAGGAAGTCCCAACGTTAATACTGTTATTGTTGGCTATGATTATTGAAATAAATAATTTTGAATTTTGAGTTTTTTTTTGAGTATTATGTATTGTGAAAATACATAACTCAAAAGTTAAACTCGTTTTGAGACGTGAGTGATCCGTTTATTTTCACTATGAGTGAGTCTCACGGTAGTTTCATGTTTAAAGTTATTATGTATAGGTATGTGTGTGCATGTCAAGGATGAAACACCAATATCTTAAAAATAGTAGTAAGATACTTCATTGTCATAGTAATTAAATATGTTATCTGTATTATTATAGCACACCTCAAAAAAACTCTAATTGAATTTCACTTATGGTATGTTCGTTTAACCATTAAGTATCGTTTAGTAATTGGAGACTGAATTAATAAATAAAATATAATAGTTTAACATGACGGACCAAATTTATTAGGGTTACTCGAGCGTCAAGCTCATTCTAGTCTAGGTTATACAAAATGCGCATCAGACGCCGAATCTACGAACAGATGATTATTATTCAATTATTGTCATTTTCTAATCCTTCATCGAACCCAATGTTTAATGTTAATGATAATGACCCTCGAGTTACTTATCAAAATAACGTAAAACTTGTTACTTACTGTTCCGCAATCTTTCTATAACAAGGTTTATCAAGTCAGAGCCTGAATTAGAGTAGTTATTGGCATTAAGGCTCCTTGATAATGATGTCAAAGATTGCAATGTTTCATCCACTCGTGATGTAGAAGGCACCTGGAAAAAAAGCGTGGTATATCAATATAAGTATTTAAAATAATATAACTGAGGGGTATAGAATCAAAGTCCGCTAAAACCATTTTGGTTTGGTATGGATTTAGCGGACTTTGATTCTATGCCCCTCAACTATTTCTATAGGAAACCTCACACATCGTGACACCCCGCACATCGCCAATGTCGATCACGTTTTCTAAGCTCAGTACTGAATTGTCTATGTGTCTAAATTGCCGAAATACAAATATTCTAGTCACGCCAAATAATCATTACGTAAATTGGCCGTCTTTTCAAAATGCCTAAATCATAAATACACTATTATCACAGATTACTTAATAGTTACTTCCCTTCCAGGCTGTTTGCAACTAATCTCGAAATACCCATTACTCACGACCTAAGATCTAAAAGACCTTTTCTCATAAGGGATGAAACCCGAATGGACTTACTACCAAAAAGAGCGGTTCTAAATACACACTATTGTCGATAAGACTCAATTTCAAATGGAACGAGTCTCAAACTTATTCCCAAAACGTCTCATTCCCAAAATACACTAAAATATATACACAACATGGAAATATCAAAACACACGATTCTCATTACTACATAGTATAAAATAAAGTCACTTCCCGCTGTCTGTCTGTCCTTATGTATGTTTAGATCTTTAAAACTACGCAAAGGATTTAGATGCGGTTTTTTTTAATAGATAAAGTGATTCATAAGGAAGGTTTATAACATGCTTTACTATCCGTGCGAAGCTGGGGCGGGTCGCTAGTAATGACTAATTTTCAAAACGTCCTAGGCCCAAAATACACTAAATGTTTGATTCTGCAGTTTTTAGTTTTTTAACCCCCTACGCAAAAAGAGGGGTGTTATAAGTTTGAAGCCTATGTTGCGTCAATGTCTATCTGTGACACCGTAGCTTTCAAACGGATGGACCGATTTAAATGCACTTTTTTCCAGCGAACGAAAAAAAGCATAGAACGCGAGCTTCCTGCAAAATTCCAGTCTAAACGGGGCAATTATTCCAACTAAATAAACTATTAAACCTACTCCAAAAAATTGCACTTAAACGATAAATGCGTAATTTCATTTCTTTAATTTACTTACAATTTATCTTTTATCAAAAGTGGTTGCACTGTAATATTATTTGGATAGCTAAATTTCACAGTTATTTTCTTACTTTTTAGTGCAGTTTTTGTCCCTTTTATTGTTTTTGTTAAAAAATAAATTTATTTCTGACTTTTCTCGTATAGTTAATTAATCTAATTAGAATCAATAGTCTAGTTAGGATGATTGCAATAAATAGAAAAAACATTGTTAGCACTATATTCCTAAAAAAAAAAAAAAAAAAAAAATATTAGGGGACAATCTTACACAAATCGACCTAGTCCCAAACTAAGCAAAGCTTGTACTATGGGTAACTAGACGACGATAAACGTACTTATATAGATAAATAAATACTTAAATACATAGAAAACATCCATAACTCAGGAACAAATATTCGTGCTCATCACACAAATAAATGCCCTTACCGGGATTCGAACCCAGGACCTCTTGCTTCGTAGGCAGGGTCACTACCAACTAGGCTAAAGCGGTCGTTGAAAACTTAAACCGTATGAAAACTTATGAAATTGCGCTACCTTTTTCGAACAATGTATACAAATTGTTATGTGCGTGCATGAAACCATGTATCTCAACAAATAAAGATTTAAATGTTTAATAGGTATCTTAGGTACCCTTTCATTCACCTACAAACATTTTGATGATGTAAGGTTGCATAACACCATCCCTATACAAAATCTGTTACGATTAAAAAAATGAAACATGTATGTTTACGGTTTTATTTACATATTAAAAGTGATTCCATCTTTTTTTTATGTTTTCCGTGATTAACACACCATTTCACTGCACAATAAGGCATATTTTTTATTTTTCTGACCACTTCATACAACTGTTACGCTGCGCCGCCATGTGCAAACTAAACAGCCGTTTGACACAGTTTTGATGCCCCGCCTTCTTTGACACAGTTTAGGTGGTGTCGTTTTGCGATGCTAGTTGTGATTCTATGCTTTTGTCGCTCGCTGCTTTTTTCATATGATCAAAATTAAAGATGTGACCAAAATTTGAAATTATTAGCTTGAATATTTACTGAGATCCTCAAACTAGTGCCAAAAAGCTGGATATCCTGGAGACTGAATAGGTATCGTCTATTGAGAGGCAAAACTAATTAAGATAATTTTTATGCGACCTGAAACTTAATCTTTATTACCTTTTTGATAGTGTTAACGAAATTGAGTGTGTTTTGGGAATCAGTTTTTATTATAATGGGGTACTTTGATACTAAAATTTTGTGTATTGAATATTGGGAATATGTTTAAATGAGACTCGGTCCATTTGAAATAGAGTCTTATTGACAATAGTGTACATATATAATGAGAACCGTACTTTTTGGTAGCAAGTCCTTTCGGGTTTCATCCCTTATGAGAAAAGGTCTTTTAGATCTTAGGTCGTATTGAGAAATGGGTATTTCGAGATTAATTCCAAACAGCCTGAAAGGGTTACTTCGTAACAGATACCGTATCCCGTGCAAAATCTTTAGTACCTACCGCGATTACAGCCTACTCCGTCTCCTTAAGAATGTATGCGTGCCGACAGTGACGGGGCTGGCAGTTTGGATAAAAATGTTTATTTTTCTATATGTTGTTTTACCACTTTGCCGAGATAATTGATATATATATATCCATGCAAACTTTCTAGCACTAATAATCCCTAAGCTAAGCCACGGACGGACAAAGGGACAGACAGTCATGACGAAACTTTTGCCATTTTAGCTCTGGAATCCTAACAAATAAATGATATTTATTGTAATGCGAAGAACCTATTGCCACGCTCACAGTACCCTAGCCTTATACTAGATACGAAGGTCGACTTTCGAACTTCGCATCGTGCCATCCCGCTCACACATATTTTTTTATAGAAAAGTAAGAGGGAGCACGATACGAACTCCAAATTGTTATATTAGCTATTAATTCTGGCATAGTCATATTAAAATTAACCCCCTGCTTCACCATTCACTTCCAGGCGGCATATTTTTTCCGTGGAACACGAATGAACGTGCGTCGGCGCGCTTGTAACAACCTACTGACATTTCGATCGCAGGAGATCTGTAGCCGTTCGTCCCCACGGTAGGTAAATATTGCGCGTAAGTACATAGCATGCAGGTGGCCTGCTAATATTAGCATGTAAAATTATTATTTATGTATTAGACACGGATAAAGTAGTACGTAATGTCGACCGTAAAGATATGAACCCAATTGCTATTTAGCAAAACGTCTAAATCGTCTAAAAAACAGGTTCCAGACCCTCGTCACCATAATACGAATGTATACCAAAATGCAGCGCAACTTTTCTGACGTAAAGGTGATAACTAGTAATTTCACTTACCGGTTCAACTATATTTCTTTGACCATTGATAAACATGTCAAACAGCTGCAAAAGAGCATGCATGTTAAGGCTGGATGATCCCTGTAAAAGAACGTCCAATTTAATCAAAGCAAAAATTAACGAACATAATTTTGGAAACAAATACGAATTTAAGTAATTTGTCATAATGATTAACACCCCCATTATTAGAGGAAATAATTAGTCAGGTCATGGTTTAAATTATAATCACTTACCGATAGAAAAGAAGTGTTAGAATTGATGTTACTTAAGCTATCATGCGACGTTTGTGTTCCCTGTAACAAATTTTTTTTTTATATATTATAAATCGATGCGAAAAAACGCAGACAGGTCATAAATATTGACTATAAAAACGCGCCACTAACCTCTATCAGATCATCAAACAAACGAAATAATTCTGGTCCAACAAGTGTTTTCAGCATTTCTCTGCCTGTTTCATATTCCCCCAATTTTTTCTTGTAAATAAGGATTTGAGTTTCTTCTTCGTTATGCAATGTTTCCATCTGCAGTTTATAGCCATCAATCCTGAAATTGAAATTACTTTTAGATATAATGTAAGCACAGTTATTAGTTAGGAAATGAAATTGTTTTTTAATATTGAAAACAGAGAAGACTATTTTTTTTTATCCGATTTATAACTGAATACCGGTCATATTTATGCTTTGTAGTAAAGAAATAAAAAAGAATAGCACATACATTTTTACTAAATAACCTGAACAGTAGACCAAAATAAATTAGCTAAAATATGATACGAGCTGAGGATCAATAGTATCTCATTTCATTAAAAACAATGACAATTTGAAAGCTAACACATTTTTTTTTTGGAAATGAGCACTCTATGAATTAATCTAAATCTAAGTAATTAGTGGCTAACGTGATATATTAAAGAAATTAGAGAAAAAATAACACGTTTCGGCGAAATTTACTGTATACGAAATAGCAATTATATCAAATTTTAATGCTGAAGATGTTTGCCCCGTTTTATATATATTACACGTCCAAAAAGGTTCGCAATTACAGTCCGCGTTGTTCAGCAACCGTTACCATATTACAGCAATAATTATAAATTTCTAAACTGAAGTCGCTGCGCTAGACTAGTGTCGTGCCAGGCGCCAGCTGCATTTTTCAGTTTTATTTCGTTTCAAAGTGGGTAAAGTTCACAAATTCAATACACGCAATAAGTTCCTTTTGGGCATTTTTTACTGTTAATTATTTAACTTTAAGTCATTTACAGTACCTACTTTTTTTAAGAAATAAAAAAACTTAATTTTTCGCTCAGCTTTTGCGTCTTTTTGTGGTACTTTGCTGTATGAGAGTTAATTATTAGTAAGTAAGTAGGTAAGTGAGTAATTGAAAATAATGTTATATTAACAACCCATAGAAACTAATTGCAGCTTCAAATATATTCTTCAGAAACACCTTCAATTCGCATTACAATATTAAGTCGTGAAGTAAAACTTGTTTATTTAAACGCGCTATGCATTATAATTATAACTAGACTATAACTGCGGTTCAGGAAATTATTCTGCCATTAGAGGTTATAGCAGCGAAATCCTTTTCACTGCTACGCAGGTCTTCGATTGTCATACGCTGCAGTTTTAAACATTTCTTCACGTATGTTGAAAACATGATGTAGGTACGTTATTTTCTCATAAAAATTTTATATTTATATATTCATGCAAACAATATTTTAAGACAAATTACGATATGGCAAACCTTAATTCCCGCTGAACACAGCTTTCGCAGAGATTTTCTGAGACTTCGGATCCATCTGGTTTTCTTATTTTGCTCGGTCCAGCTGAGAACAGAATCGATCAGCGCCAAGCAAATGTCAAACAATTACGAGAAACACGTTATGAAAATAAAAAAAACAACATGTGAAATTCTTTATAATAAAATAGGGCTTATGTATATATAACAAGCAGTTATAAAGGAAGCCTCTGGTTTTGCAAAAGCTTTTTATATTAGCGAAACATAATTTTATTAATATACTTTACTAAGCCGTAGTTTCTAGCTATCGTCATAGATTTAACATTGATACATGTTACTCATGTTGGAATCCAGAAAATCAGGTTGTTGCATAGTTTTTGTCACTCATTGGAGTGAAAGTTCGTAATAGCTACAAAATCAAAACAACTTTATGGACAAATAGCTTGATGACGAGAAAAAGAAAGTTTTTAATATTTTTAAGTGGTATGTATTCCTAGTAATACTAAAAAAATCCTTGTTTCAATGAAAGTTCTATTCAATTTATGTACTGTAAGAAATGTCGACTAACAATTGAACCGAACAAATACATTTTTGAGGAAAGCTTCATAAAGCCTGGCCCTGCGAATAATAATTCTCTGGAAGAGTAATCGCCTCTAGTTACAGCTCCGATTGTGATTCCACTTACGCAGACAAACTAACAGCAATTGAAACGTAACACTCACACTCTCATAGACAAAGCTGGCACGCGATTGGTCCGCGTTTAGATCGGCGCCCCGCCCGCCCAATTTTTATTCTGTGCCCCATCATCACAGTACAGCCATTCCCGTGGATGATATTATGCAGTATTACGCTAAAATAAATAAGCTTGTATAAAAGTGTATTTTTTATTGAACGTTTTAAATACAACAAAATAATAGTACTGTTTTAAACTTTCGTCATTTTCACTCATAATTACTAATTCTAAACGGGACTTATCACGCAAATAATATTTACCTCGGCTTTAGTGTTGAGTGTAACCCACAATTAAAAAAAAACGGGTTGCACTCCGGGAGTGCCGGCAGAAGTGAAAACTTGCGTCTTACGAACCCTTCAACCCCCCTCACCACCACCAACGCCCCCCCCAACCCTCTCACACCCCCTCCCCTCACCTCACCCCCCGTCTTACGAATTTTCGATCAGGGTCACGTGTCCTGACGCGAGTTTAACATTTTTTACCCATCTCAAAAAGTGCACAACGCCGCTAAAGAAGTTTTCACTTCAATAATCTGTGGCAGCTAGGTGTATCGTAATATCGACATTACGACACAAGTGCTGTTATGAGGAATAGAGTAAGTATAGACTCTTCTGAAGTCATGTTATCTATGTTCTTATTTATTTGTTCGCGACCATGTAAAAAACAGATAAAAGTACAAAAGTAGAAAAAAACATTTGTAATAATGCATAATACCATCCTTAATACTAGAAAAAAACAACATATTTTATTTGAACACATCACTTGAGAGTTATTATAAATCAATGGAAAGAATAATCTTGGTTACATGTTACATAACACTTTCCAGAATCGTCAAGTAGGTGTTCTAACATATTTATTTACTTACATATGAAAGGTGAGTCCTGTGTTTTTCATATCTGAATGGCTTCTACATCACTTCACACAACACGACGGCATATTTTTCAAATCAATTAGCGCAAAAACACAATAATAAGCTCAATTGACACTTTCTACGGAGCGACTGCACGACTCACGTCAGTCACGTCAGTGTCACGGCCGAACTGACGCGCCGCGCAGGTACAGTTTTTAAGCCCCGCCCGCCGCGGTACAGTATTGAGTGGAGTGATTTTTCGGGCTTAGTTACGCTTCTAGAGAATTATTACTCGTAGGCCTGGCCTTACCTTTCGCATTAACAATTATTCAAAATTATTTGTACAGTGCTCAATGAAATAAATCATACACTTACACGAAATTTTCTTTCTTAACAACTTTATGAATTCCACTACATAATATTGTATCTTAGAAAAACTACATAAAAAATAAAATTTCAATATTCATCAAAATTATTATTCACGACACTGCTCGAAAATGTGACCATAGATAACCTAAATCCAGTACCCAAAACTGCCTATATATGTACATTTAACAGCTGACTCATTTATGGCGCTATGAAATGCACCATATTCTTCTCTTTCCACAATGACCTAATATGTTTTTTTTTCTGTACATACTTTCAAAGCTTCTTCTTGTACAAATAAAATAATACGTTCGTGCCTTAAATACCACGTTCCCTAAATACCATATTTTTCAAAATACTACATTATCTATTTACCACATTTCTAGCTTACCAGATTTTCGCGCGGTATCCACTAGGATCACCTAATTCGATAACACAGGTACAATAATAATAATTATTATACCTGGGGGATCGAATTGGGATGTACCAAAAAAATAACCTACAGTTTTTATATTTTTTTTTGTAAAGAATAGGATATTTTAAGACACCATTTTCATCGATTTTGAATTTGGTTGAGTATTTAATTTTTTATATTTTTTTTTAAGAAATACGTTGGATGACGTCACAGTGAGAGAGCCACGTTCCATTGCCTACAAAAATTCAAGCCGTACATAACATAATCTGTGGCACTACTGATTTGTCTTGTCACTGTCAATAATACAAGCACGGCTTAGGGTCCTAAATTAACCATGACAAATAGTTTTATTTATTTATCTTCTTTTAGCTTCGATTATTCCTGTTTGTTTAATAGTGTGATAGTAAATAGATATTTTTTACTAAAATCTTTCTATTTATTTAAATTTTTAATCTTTTTATTTAAATTCTTTCATATTTACTTGTAACGTAGTTATTTAATAATTAAATTTGTAAAAATACATTGCGAGTATTGTATACATTTCGGACTTTATGATAAATAACAACTGTTTAAAGCCAGGTGCGCATCATGTGATTAAAGTTCTGTCTTTGTCACTCTTTGCTATTATAAGCAGGACAGCAACATTTCAAACTGTCAATTTGCTTTAGAGTGTAGAGTAGACCTGCTTTATATCTGCCTATGTGACAATTCACTGCAGGGGTCAAATGAAGGTCATTACTTAAATTTTCTTTATTTAATTCATTTTATCATATTTCTGGAATCTGATTTCTGAAAACGATTCACAAAGCCTATTTCTCCAAACGGTTTTCGATTTATTATACGTTGTCAAAAATTGGGACATCCCAATTAGGTGATCCTAGTGGATTTTCATTGCACCACCATTACAAAATCGAAGATTACTCAAAGAAGTGTTTTTTTTTTTGGTGGTATGTCTTATTTTGGACATCTGGTGTAATGGGAATGTAGTAATAAGGTAAGGTAACGTCCCTGTGCTCGACACTGACCCAATACATGACACCTTCAATCTTATAGTAACAGAGGTGACAGATGGGTGTCATCTACTGGGTGTTGAGGTGCCGAGCCAGTATTCTGAAAATTCTGGTATTTTAGGCATTAGCGAAATAATATGCCAGTATGAGTTTTTCTTCTTTTTGTCCGACATTATCACACATGTAATTTCTAGGACGACCAGTTCGTAACTGCAGCGTAGAGACGGCAGGCACTCGAAGCCAACATCCATCCGGTAAAAAAATTACATGTATACAAGGATATGCGTTTATTGACGGTCCGTTGCCTAGTGAAAACAACGGACGTATAAAAGCACCCTTACATGGAAAGGTTCGGTTGCAGAAAACTGTATCATGCCAACAATCAACTATTCTTATTCAGCAGCGTCTTTTTTTTAGCATCTAGTCTCACGTCTTAAGCAGCCGTTCTCATAATTTATCTTGAATAAGCATTCTTCAGTATGTTAAAAGGATAGCTACACTTATACGCATTTAATGCTGAAGCTGAATCGATGCGGAAGGGTGAATTGATGCGGACGCATCTTCACACAATATTGCGTTTTTGTATTACAAAATGCGATTCGATGCTGATAGATGTGACTTCACCCTAACAAAGTACAACTAATATTACAAGCGGAACTCTCGCTTCAGTTATATTAACTAGAAAGGGAGTTCCGCTTGTAGGGGAAAGGTGTACGAGTTGATCCCAAGAGGTAAGACGATCCTTTTCGATTACACGCGAACAGTTAACGCCATCTAGTTGAATTCCTTGCTAAAACATAGCCCGCGATACCGGATCATCTTGGACATTGACCTTATACTTTGCCTAAAATGTATACCTATTTATGAATATATTATTATTATTTTGGGTATATTAATTTAAAATTTGTAAAAATTGCTTTTTTCATTATTTATGGATATATATATAAATACCTATATAATATAAATGGCACAATAAGCCACTATTTAGAAGACGTTAAGCAATATTTTATTTTATTATGTAGTACATAAATAAATGTACAAGTACCAAATAATTTGACTTAAAACTATCTTATAAGTAATTACCTAAACCTTAGAAGACTGTTTTTTTTTGTGACATTAAAACTTACGCAATTGTTGATTTTGTTGAACGTTTCGTTAATCTATAAAAAATAGCATACGTTATATTGTATTCATAAGATTATCCTAAATAAAGATTTTATGTTATTTTTCCCATATTTTGGTTTTTATGTACCTTAATTCCAGAAAAAATAAGAGGCTTCTTAAAATAGGGGTAAGACCTTACCTCTTATTTTTTCTGGAATTTAGGTGGTACATAAAAACTAAAATATGGGAAAAATAACATAAAATCTTTATTTAGGATAATCTTATGAATACAATATAACGTATGCTATTTTTTATAGATTCAACAAAATCAACAATTGCGTAATGATCATTGGAATCATCTTACCCCGACCGTGGGGATTATCTTGTCCACCGGGGTGTATAAGATGATTACTTTGTAGGGTTTTAAAAAAACATATATATTGTTATGTAAACTTAGTTAATTGATTATTCTGAGTATGAGAAAAGTAAGATAGATACATATGACAGTAGTAAAAGCCATCATGTTTGTATTTCACGGAAAAACGTGTGAATTATTTAAATTCTTGCTTAAGGTAATCATCTTGTACACCTTTCCCCTAATATAAGTTGTACTTTGTTATGCAACAGGCCCCTGAACATGTCACGGTGTGGTGTGCAGTTTCGTCATCCTGCGTTGTCGGCCCGTACTTATTTGAAGAAAACGGTACTACGGTGAGACCAAGTGCTCGCTATTTGGAAATGTTGAACAACTTTTTTTCCCAAAATTACGCTTAAATCGCATACCTACCATTAAGTTCAGTATGGTTTCAATAAGATGGTGCGACAGTCATGGCAAATCTACGCGAGAAATTTGGACATAAACTTGTTTCAAGTAACGCTACACACTATTGGCCTCCAAGGTCGCCGGATCTTACTGTTTAAGACTTCTTTTTATGGGGATAATGTAAACAAGAAATCTACAAAACTTGATCACTCTTGAACAGGAACGAATTGAAAGCGCAGCAAATTGCACAAGTAATTCAAGGCATCTCACGAGCTACTTTGCAGGCGAGCGTACTAGACCTTTGCAGGGTCTGCGTTAATCAGGATGGAGGCCATTTAAAACAAATAATGTTTAAAAATCAGTAACTGAAAATAATTTTTTGGCTTTACTTTATTTGGCGATGGCGAGATGAACTGGACTTCTTCACGGAGGACTGGCCCTCGTATGCAGCGGACAGAGAGCAGTGGAGATGTTGGGGGGAGGCCTTTGCTCAGCAGTGGGACAGAATAGGCTAGTAATAATAATAATAATAATTTACTTTATTTATTAAAGATAGCTGATGCCCGCGGCTTCGCCCCCGTTGTATTTTTTTCTAAAATTTCTTTCATACGAACCTTCTCCTGAGAGTAACAAACGCAACAAAAAGAGAATTATCCAATTTGGTGCAGTCGATCAGAAGTTATGCGCGTACAAACATTTCAGTGATTAATTTTTATTATAAACTATAAAACAGAAATTACACTTCTATTATTTAACAATATTCACGCCTCACCCTTTACTTATAACAGAATAGCACGTCCTGACTGATTCATTCATTATCGCCCAGACGAAACTACTTAAAACTACTATTATTAGCTAGAAACTTGAAATCTGGCAGACATATTCCTTGAGAGTCAAAGAGGTGCACTAAGGAGTGATTTTTAGAAGTTCCTGCGGGTTAGGGAATAAAAGGGTTTTTTTCGTAATACTAATTGACTAGGTAGCTGATATAAAAACAGTTTTGATATTTGGCGCGTACATTCCATAATGGTCTTAGAGGTGCAGTGAGAAGGGATTTTAGAGTTTTTTGCATGCTCTGGCTCGATACGCGCTGCCGGTTTTTCAATTAGTTGTATTATTGGTTAATGATGTGTATGTATGTATGTATGTAAACTCTTATTGTACAAAAAAAAATAAGAAAAAGAACAAAACACTATAGACAACCGTTAATAGCAGTACCGTGCCGTTGATATCTCTATACTAAGTATAAAACAAAGTCGCTTTCGGCGTCATTATATGCTTATATCCACTAACTCCTAAACCACGCAATTGACAACATTTCATATTTCTAAGACTATAATTTGATTCGTTCTCTGTATACTGTTTGGAAAGAGAAAGACGCTGATAGTTTTAAATTTTCACTAGGATTATTAATTAATTTATTACAATTTTTTAAAGATGTGCTTATTCTAAAAGAGCGTAACGCTAGAATAGATCCATTACTTTTGTCTAGTCTCTATTAAAAAAAAGCGATGACGTAAATTTGACTTTAATGTTGTTATCAAATTTAAAATTATAACAGCTCTTTTTTGTAGTGAAAAGGGTAAAGGAAACATATCTATTCTGTGGCAATATTTGTAAGTACATATATGTTTTTTAAAAACCTGCTTTGAATCTTATGTCATTGGGTCAAGGTCTCTTTGACACTGTACTTTGTGACACCTATATGTGTCGTTGGCGTTGAAAAGGTTAAAGTTAGAAAGTTGGTATCAAGTATGATATTGTATGAATTTACAACTGAGACCATTAATTCGAACGGAGGAGTCATGCGCATTTATTTCTGAAAAAAAAAATCGTCACTATATTGATTGTACTAACTAAGGGATCGAGTTTTGAAAACACATTATTCGAAAATACTATTTGATAGTGCTTCGAATTTGCCATGTAATATTGAAAACTACAGCTCGAATTAAATTGTTTGAATAACAGACTATATTTGACTTGTAATTTTATACTTTAGAATTTGAGTTCACCACATATTTTTACCACTTTTGAGTGATGCGATTTCAAAAATCGGTACGCAACTAATGCATTTCATACAATAAGCGAAATTAGCAAACACCAACTAGAGCTTTATTCCAAAATCGCGCTCTAATACATGATCACCGGTCATAACTTGTCATTACTTCTTGCAGACCACCACGGTATAAATAGCTACATATACGTCCGGCATGTACGTGTTTTGCTTTCGTTAAAAAGAATGCTAACCCTTAATAAGGCCCCATTTATTGGAGCATACTACCACAGAATCAAAAGCAGCTATCGAATGCATACCTGATAAAGTAAATTTTCAAAGCTAGTCGTATTTTCAATAGTTAAAATGGATTTTGTGAAGTATTTTAAAAGCAATAATAAGGTTGAATTTCCAAAGCAATGCATGTGGTCGATATATCGCCTCTACCTTTTTAAGGGTCAAAGGAATAAGTATGTTTTATAATAGTTTCTTTTTCAGTCATGTGGCACTTCAATGTCACGCGTTATTTATTTTAGAACATTAAACCAATTTTATTGGAGAAGTCCATATTTGTCAGGACATAAAATATGTATAAGGAAACTATTACACTAATCAACCGATTAAATTTAATAATTGTTATCTGTGCAACAATATGAGCTAAAAAATGTGTTTAGGAGAAATTAACTTTATTTGGCCTTAAAAAACTTTCCTTAAAATTAGCCAAACTACAAAAAAAAAGGTTATAAATTCCACATCAAATCGGGGTTTCATTTTGGTGATATGATAAGTTTTTACTTTTCGAGAAATTTCGTGATTTGTGATGGTATTCTGGCGTAAAATTTAAAATTTAACCAATAGAGTGGTAATATTGGCTGCTCAATTTTGCAACATGGTAGTGATACTTCACTTAAATTATAATTAGCACTAGTTTTCGCGACAGTTTTTCCTTTACCCACACGGAACAAAACCGTTTTGGTAATTACGACTCCACGCCATATCCAAACATTTACTACGGATATCGATATATCGACTTGCCCGAATTGTCTCCAGTTTGACCTTGATCCGGCCAATCAGAATGCAGCAATCGCCGCAGTAATTCGTTAGTAGTAGTAGTTTAATAAAGTATTACAGTTCTATAGGTCAATACCGCAATGGTTAAATATAAGCATACGTCGCACTCCAGCGGGCATTTTGCGGGCACGTCATTTGGTATGGTTTACATAAAAATGTTTTAATTAACGAGTATACGTACTTAATATTTGTAACATAGTTAATTAGTTACCCGTTATCATTTATTAGTCTTTAATGTATTAATACTCTTTGAAGTGATAGATAACTGATAGCCCATTTAAGTGGCCACAATAAATATACCACATACCATTCAATCTTATTTTTATTTAATTGAATGGATATAAAAAAATAAACACCTAACTATAGTCCGACAAGCTCGTGCCCGGCTCTCCGCGGAACCCTGTCGCAGTCAGCATTTGCCGCACTTATTAAAAACAATCTCGTTAAGGACAGCAGAGGCTCCCTGCGACAGGGTTCCGCCGAGCGCCGCGCATGAGCTTGTCAAGGTATAACGTACAGCCTTACTTGCTAAGATATTTGGAATTGCACATCACAAATACTAGGTACCTATTTGATACAGTACAGTACAAATACCTTATTCTGACTACTCGAAAATGAATTGATTGATTTGTAAGCCTTATCTATCATTCTGACATGCTACCAATAAATGGGCTATCAGTTATGACTTCAAAGAGTATTTATACATTAAAGACTAATAAATGATAATGGGTAACTAATTAACTATGTTACAAATACTAAGCACATTATAATACTCGTAAGTTAAGATTTTTTTTGTAAACCTTACCTTGCCCCCAATCTGCCGGCTGGAGTGCGACGTATGAATATAAGCCATTTTTGATGCAGTTTGCACAAATGCTTTATTATCATGTCATGAGCTAGAATCACACAAAATGTTTTTAGCAACAAAGAAAAAATCCTTTTAAATTTGTAATTTTTATGCCTGATATTCTGAAAACCAATGTTATTATAATATTCGCTAAAGCTAAACTGTATGCTTATTTATATAGTAATAGTCTTGCAATTTTTATATCGCTGAGCAAAACCATGACGATATCATTTACGTATTAGTAAGAAATCATTTAATACTGAAAACTATTTATATCAAAATCAAAAATAATGGAAACTTACCAGTGCCATTAGCTTCTAGTTTCCTTTTCAGTTGCTGATTACTAGATGGAACATGAGTGGGTATTGGAGGGGGAGGCCTTGATGCATCGAAACTGAAAAATAATAATGCATCAGTTAAAAGAAAATCAGTTATTATTTCTCAAATAACATTTGCACTTATGACTGGAGATAGTATGCACTTTCCTCTCTGTTCAAAATATGGGTCAAGGGCAGTCGCGCGAATGTCGCGTTTGTGAGACAAGTTTTATTTTGGGTTACAAAGTGTTAGAAAAAATGTAACATAAAGCCTCAGTCGACTCACAGTCAAGTGCTTTTTGCATTAGGGTCAATCCAACTTTTTTTTGTCACTTGTTGCTATAGTGACGGTCTCCTGTGTCACTCTTTAAACCCGTAAGTTTATCTGATTAAAATTTGCTGGTAGTTTTAAGCCCCTTCTACAATTGGTCATCTAATAAGCATGTTAGTTAATGTGACCCAACATTTCTTCTAATTAAACTGTACTACTTTTGTCCCCTTGCTGACGGAACAGAATAACAACAAGAAATAGTTGATCCACCCATTAACATTACATCCAATGACTTACGTTGGAGGTACCATCGGTGGTGGTTGATT